>JAVLUX010000013.1:38612500-39212500 GCA_032164185.1 Moxostoma hubbsi | reverse complement strand
CAAGTCTTCTTGAGGTGATAAACAAGAAAATACAGGTCTAGTTACAAAATTAATCTCAGCGATCTCAGTCCCCTGTCTGCCTCTTTCTCCATTACTATCTCTTCGAAGCTGACCTAATTCAGTAATTCCATTAATAATGGACTATTTGGCAGATAAGGATCAGGAGCTAGAGCTTTCTTATTGATGAGCATTTTTCTCCAGCGTTTTCTCTATGATACACTAGATGTGTAAGGCCATTGTAAATCATTGTTCCTCAAGGACGTGGCTTATCCTATTGACCGGCTGAGTTAATCCACACCCAGAGAAAAACACTACATTGCCACCCAACCATGGCAGCTGTGGGCGGACTTTCATCCTGATGGTCTACAGCTCTGGACCATCCGTGTTTCAGGCAGATTTTTGGCAAGAAGTGACTCTGTTGCATGAACTTTATTGTAAATGAAGAATATTGAATGGTACCTGAGCAATGTGACATGATCTTTAAAAGTAAGAAAATAGTAAGAAAGCTATTTTGGATGGTGCTGTGAATCATTTACTGTAACGAATTGCACTAGCAAACACCAAGGTCATGGGTTCGATTCCCATAGGAAACACACAAATACCGTAAGTCACTTGGATAAAATGTATAAATGTGCTGTACTTTATTTTTAAAATGTGCTACTTTACAAAACTACAAAGCATTTTCTTGTAGTTAAAATGTTCATCAGAGATACTTTGCAATTAAGGACACACAACCTTTATTGAAACCTCTTAATCATTCACAATAAGATATCATATAATATCAAGGATATAGCAGGAAATAATGTGCAATCCATAAGGGTGAGGATACTGTGACAATGCATTTGTTTGTATAACCAAACCATGTGCAGTTCATTTCTCTGTTTAGCATGCAAAAGATCATTTCGTTCAGCCCTTGGGCCAGCGTTGAGTTGTACATCCAGCCCTGACAGGAAGGTTAAATACAAGGTTGATATATTGCAACTTTGACAACCTAGAACCAGGTCTGCTGAACTCAGGTTACATAGAAAACAGGAAAAGCAGTCCATGATATACAATGTGTCATCTTGTGAATAATAATTTTGGAGTAAATACCTTTTATTATATAGGGGGTGTGTGCACGTTCATTCACAATTATCATGATCCACACACAAGAAAACACCATATAAGGAAGGCACCAGACTCGCTAGTAAATGCTTTTAACATCCATGTGGAACAGTAATTCAATAGTTTTTTGAATTAAGTGCATTCACATCGTAAAATGTAGATTTGCAAGCACAATCGCTTTAAAGAAAGAGAGGACCTACTGTCATTGCATGTTTTTCCTGTCACATGATGCTCTTTTGTGAATCAAACAGTTCAAGAAGTCAATAAAAATGGTTTGGCATAAGCGTAAAAATGTCCAGTTCACGCAGAGAGGAAGATGTCGACCAACGATAACCTTCTCTGGTTTAGTTTGTAGTGTATCACCAGCATTATTTGTGAAACGTCTCGGTTAAATCCAAAACACTGTAAGATACTACAGAGGACAAAAAGTTGTTGAGTGGGGGTGTTCACTGTCCTTTTCTGCATATTGCGCCACCGTTTTGTGGTCCGTTCTGCATAACACGGTGGCTAATTTTTGCTTATCACGGCCCATTCGTTTCCCCGCACGTTTCGCGGCTAACCCACCGGCCTGCTCGATTCTCCCGATGCTCAGTCCGCCCCTGATTGGCCCAGAAGTGCATTGGCCCACCGGGAAAATGCCCGGTGGGCCGATGCCAGATTATGATGCCAGATTACCAGTCCAGCCTTGGGATATGGTTTAAAAAAACAAATCTTTTTTTTAAAGGTTAATTTCACTCAATTTATTATTAGTAATTTTTTTTTTTATTACTTATTTAAATTGACATCTATCAAAACATAGCCATGACAGTTTGCCTGAAAGAGCACATTTGGATGTCTTGACCATGATTTACGCGAGAACGGGAGCAGGTGTAAATTTCGTTCATACCAACTAACATTTTAAAATGACAAAAAAACTTTCATGAATCCGAGAATTTATGTCAGAACGTGCGTAAATTGGCTTTACGCACAATTTACACAATTTAATTCTAAAACATGTTTTCCAGCATCATTTGTATTCAATGTGATGGTGACCAAAAATCAGTGAATCTGGAAGATTAATAAAAATAAATACACTAGACCTGATCGAGCATTTGAATAAAAACATGGTTTAAAATTATTTGTTTTAAAATATTTTGAAATATTAAAATATTTTGAAATATTTCATATCAAAGCCATCTGGATGGAAAAGGACAAATAATTTTATTTTAGCCTTAAACGACCTTCGGTTCAGCACATTAGTAGATTTTGCACATTAATAAGAAATAGCTGTAAAAAAAAAACAACCCTCGAAATGTGATGCTCAATGGTCAACAGTTCAAAACCACATTAATGACACCGCTGTGATCGTGAACATAAAATAAGCAGAATAATTTACACTGAGTGCAATGTGACATTTTCACAGAGCATTCTCGAAATATGCCAAACAGTAACCAAGTGGTTCTGACTTTATAGATATTCATGCAATTCTTCAGTATAATATAACTCACATCTACAGCATAAATAAAGTTTATATCCGGTAAATGCTGACAAAGAAAAGACCAGGTGCTCCTCCATAACACATCCCTCTACAATTCCCAAATGCACATTGCTCGCCAGGATATGTCACTCTGAACAGACAAGAATAGCTTGCAATGAGAAACCACACAATAAAAAGGTGTCTGTGTGTGATGAAGGAGACAGTCATCTATGGACAGATGTTACATATCTCCCACCACATCTCATAAAGAGCGCAGTGAATAAGGGTTTCCTATATACAAACAGAGTCTGCAGAAATAAATGTATGTTTAGGATATGGAGGAATAGATGTAGGGAGATAAATGAGCGTTTCAATGAATAGACTGTCACACATTGCTGTGTATACCCCAAATAATGCAGCTGGGTGGAGATTCGGTTGCTGTCCCCTCCAGAGACCTGCTGTCTGATGGGTATTAAACTTGTCAGTCTGCATCACACTGGCCAAGCAACACAGGGCCACAGATTAAACCCAACATTGAAAGAGGATTTATGCTCTACTGTCTCTCTTGACCAGCGTTGTCCCATCCCACGAGTACGATTCACAGTAGAGTATGAGCTCTGATATGTGATTCACAATGAACAAACTCCATACACATAATTTATTCATACATACACGTACTGTATATATTTCTATCTTCTTCTGATGTCAAAAACATTTGACTACTACTACTACTATTATTATTATAATTTCATTTCATGTCAAAATCAGGATCTAATTTAAACTATTAGAAATTTCAGTGTGCTATTTGATAAACATTTCTTATAACGTGGCTCTCTGATTGGCCAATTGCTGTCAAATATTTCAGAACAATTTTCTCTAAACTGCATAACTGTCAGTTGTACCAGGCAACTAATGCATCAATTTTATATCACTTTATTGATATCACATGCTTTTTACAAATCCAAACTATATATATATATATATATATATATATATATATATATATATAGGTCTTTGTTTAACTTCTGGCATGTCAAAAGTGTTTATTTTTATTAAAACTAAAAAAACATTTTTTTTTAAACTTTAACAGGCCTTTATCATTTATTTTTAGTACTTTCAAATGACTTTTGTACATAGATTTTACAGTTTTAGCCTTGTCCCACACCCAGACTTTTAATATGCTAAATGAATAAGTTCAGGCATGAAACTCTGAATGGCGCAAGCAGTAACACATGTGATATGTTAAGCCAATCATCTCACATGATGTAAGCTGATAGGTCAATTGATGTGTAATCGGGTAGCCAATAAACTTGCATACTCTCTCTTTGCCTAACATTTAAATTTGCTCAGTTTGCAAGTCAGATTCACTGCAGCACATTGCAATCCTCCCAGCTTCACCTGTTTATATCTGCTACACAGGGATTGTATTTATGTCTAATTGTGCAGCAGCATGTCATACATGCCTGATGCAGCATGTCTTGTGTTTTTCTAACTGTGCAGAAGCAGCAGCATATCCAGTATGTCTGTTTGTTCTAGCAGTAGCAAACTTCTGTACTTGCTCTGCAGAAATAGCGAGGAAGATCTAGTCATCCAAGACCAATAATATGTCAATATGTTATACCTATATCACCATGCTAAACTGAACAGTAAAAAACACAAATGATTCCATTTTTAAAACTATGAAAATCTAATCAAAGAGTGAAATAAACATAAAAAATCTATATTGTGTGAATTATTTCTGTCCATTTTTCCAAAAATAAGGATGTCCCACATTTGTGGTGTAATTTTCAGCACACCAAATAATTTTGACCCTATTCAAAGTTTTTTTTTGTAATCTTTTTTCAAAAGTTTGTGTATGTGATGAGGAGGAGCATGTTGACGGGCTGTGATGGAGCATGGCTGGCGCTGAATCAGCTGATCAGCAGAAGTGCGAGATGGGGACAGCCGGAGGCGCCGTTTCGGGAGAAGGATTTTAAGTTGAGTTTGACATTAAAAGTTTATGTTGATTGTTCAGCCAGTTCCAGTCTTTATGTGTTACACTTGTGCCGAAACCCGGGAAGGAGGCGGGATGTGCTGTCGCAGAGTCCTCGGTGCTACCATCCGTTAGGGGAGCAGCCATGACCGTCTGCCTGGTGACGGAGGGGGTCGCTGCCGGCCGCTGAGAGCCGGAGGAACTGCGGCCATCTGCCGAGAAGGGGAGGAGTGGTTCTGTCTGCCAGAGCTGAAGGACTCGCTATCAACTCTCTCTCTCTGTCTCCCACGGGAGAGCAAGATAAGGGGCGCCAGAGGCACCAGTTCAGGAGAGAGAGATGCACGCTGCCGCGCTGCATGTTTGTTTGTCTTATGTTTTATGTTGTTTTAAGTATATGTTTCACAATAAAGTTACATTGACTGTTCTGCTGGTTCTAGCCTCTTCCATCCTTTATACTGTACTGTTACAGTGTACTTGTTAACCAAGTCCACAAAAGTGTGTCACGGTCCTGTCACCTTGTCAGATTGGGTTTCTGTCTGACGGGAGAGTGGCATTATTATCCCTTGTCTGTCTCGTGTTTCGTGTTTGTTCTTTGTGTTCTTTTATTTGAGTCACTGCCATGCGCACCCCGGTGATGTCGGAGGTCATTCCCTTGATGTTGTCTGTGCCCACGACCACAGAGGTTGTTCCCTTCTCACTGCCTGTGCTCACAACCACGAAGGCTTATTAAACACTTTGTGACAGGGCGGAGGGCGGGGCCGGGTCGTTATTATACACACCCAGTCCCTTATCAGGCTAATTGAGCCTCGGAGAGGGATAAAGGCCGATTGCGGATGGTGGTGCGGGAGAGAGAGATCATTTACGGACATGTCCGTCATGTGTGTGTTTTGTCTTTTGTTTTAGTTTATCATTAAAATATTATTTACATTGCCAAGCCGGTTCTCACCTCCTCCTTTCCATTGAACTGTGTTACACTGGTGCCGAAACCCGGGAAGGAGGAGGGATACGCCGTAGTAAAGTTCTCGCAACAACCGTCCACAATCGGCCTTTATCCCTCTCCAAGGCTCAATTAGCCCGATAAGGGACCGGCTGTGTATAATCATGACCCGGCCCCGCCCTCCGCCCTGTCACAACTTTATTAGGAACAATATGGTCCTAATAAAGTGCCCGATGTGGTCTTCTGCTGTTGTAGCACATCCACCTCATGTTTCAACATGTGGTGCATTCTGAGATGCTGTTCTGCTCACTGCAATTGTACAGAGGGGTTATCTGAGTTACCGTAGCCTTTCTGTCAGCTCGAACCAGTCTGGCCATTCTCCATTGACCTTTCTTATCAACAAGGCATTTCTCTCCGCAGAACTGCCGCTCAATGGATGCTTTTTTTGTTTTTTGTACCATTCTGAGTAAACTCTAGAGAATGTCAAGCATGAAAATCACAGGAGATCAACAGTTTCAGAAATAATCAAACCAGCCCGTCTGGCACCAACAATCATGCCGCAGTCGAAATCATTGAAATATTTTTTTCCCCATTCTGATGGTTGACGTGAACATTAATCGAAGCTTCTGACCAGTATCTGCATGATTTTATGCACATTGCACTGCTGCCACACGATTGGCTGATTAGATAATTGCATGAATATGTAGGTGTACAGGTGTTCCTAATAAAGTGCTCAGTGAGTGTATATTGCTAGCTATGAAAATGCCCTTAGCAAGACAAAGGACTCAGTCATCTTATTTAAAAAAATAACAAAAGTATTTAAATATATAAATGATGCATTCTACCTCTACTAAAACAACATCTTCCAGAATTAAAAACTAAATCTTCTACGTAAATGGGTTCCGATTAAATGCTCTGTAAAAACATTGGGGATTATCTTCCTTTGCGTGATATAAACAGGCTGTGACCCAAGGGCAAAACTTTTTAAGAATTTTCCCCAGAAAGCATTCTTTGATTACAGCAGTATGCTCTCTTACATGGGCATGAGTCTAATTCTAGCCATGCATGTTGCTTACTCATGCAGAAGTGCATTTATGCATGATTAATAGTAGTCTCATGCCACACCAAATGCTCCCTTAATATGCACCATATTCAGATCTCATATTCAGAGAAAAACCACATCACAAGACATTCCAGCTGTGACCTCTGCCACATATGAGTTCCTAAACTGACACTTCTCTGTGTATCAGTAAAATCAAAGGTCTGTCCATTCTTTAACATTAGATGAAGATGTTCCCTCGACATTCATTAGACAGCAAATCCTCTTCAGTTTAAAGCTCAACCAGAGAAGAGGGAGAGGTTGAGAGGATAAACAGAATAAAAATCAAAGTTTTAGTAACACAAGGGATAAAATCAAAAGAAACATTTGCTGAGACCCTCAATATAGCACTTATTGAGTTGGCAATCAATATAAAGCTATGGATCAAACTATGAGGCATGACAAATGTACAGAAATGGTAACAGACAAGACATCCAAACTGTAAAGACAAGTGTTGGGTAATTTACAAGTTACCAAGCAACCTGAAGCACCATCCAACAATGGAAAACAAATTTGCCTCAACTCATCCCTTTTGTTCCAAACCACACAAAGAGAACATCAATTTGACACAATTGATGTCAAACCTGCATAATGTGTCTTTGAACACACGCATATTTGAATATACATGAACTTAAATTAGATTTGAGAGCTACAGCAGAGAGAAAAGTTTTTGTGAAAAATGAAATAATTTTGGAGTGTCTCACACAAAGTTATCGTATGACTTGGTATACAGTGCACAAGCTTTATGAACTATTTTGCTTGCTTGCTTGTGCTTTTTTTGTCCTTTGTGGAGCTGGACTGCCCATTGTAAGAGTATGCTTTTTTTATGGAATACAGCAACAATAATTTCTACTTTTGTGCTCCACAGAGCAACATTCAGGTTTGGAATGACACGAGGGTGAGAATTTTATCACAGAATTTTCACTTCCAGTTTTTGTTTTTTTGCATTAACTATCCATTAAAAGAATATTGCATCATGGCACCATGGAAGATGGCGTGAAGAGGTGAAAATCAACTCCATCTGAGCTCACAAGGCACAACAGCATGAGTCCCATTCACTCTAATAATGAACTGTTAAATCCAGCCTATTACAAAAGCACAGCTCATCAAAATGTAATCAGCCATTCCGACACCTGCAAGAAGACAAAATTTCTTCAAGGTGAGTTGTTAGCATGCGACGGTCATCTATGAGCATGTGACAGCCGTCTATGAACCTGTCAAAAAAATGACAGGTTCCATTTCTCAAACCGCTGTTTTGACGCTTATGCCATTTGACAAGGTCAAACAAACAGATCAGCTATAAGTGATACCCAAATGTATACATCTATAAAGTTGCAGAATATATAGAAAACTAAACCTGTAACTCCACCCGAGTTGGACAAAATCCAGAAAGTATTTGTTGACCCAAAAATTTAAATGAATCCTCTTGCGATACCAATCTAAACCCATATTACTTTCTTTCTGTTATTCTCAGTCATTATTTACTCTTATGGTGACTGGTGACTGAGGCTGTCCTTCTGTCATACACAACTGCCTAATTAAAATCAAATTCAAGAACCGAAATGGAATTTAGAAACATTCTCAATTCAATTCACAACTCTGAACTCCAAAGGAGGTATTGTATGTAAGAGTGGCGTGAATTGGCAGTGTTTATTTCCGAACGTCAATAGAATTTCAGTTAAAGGAGATATAATACCTCCATTTGGAAAATTCACTGAAGCACATTAATCATGCTCGGCATCTCACTTGAAAGGCTTGTAGCTGCGTCTAAAAGTAGGACACACAATCACGATCGCAGCCCTGTGAAGCAGAAGATGTCTCGAATCACTGCTCTTCTTTGTTTCAGTGGAAGACATTAAAAACAATATTCAAATATACGTTTTTAATATATGATGTTCCCTTGTGCTCTTTTAACTTGGAATATAAGAGTTGGAATATTATAATATTTCCCATTATGCTTTCCAATCATTAACTTTGCAATTGTGTCAAATTGCTAATCCTTGTTTGCATTGTACAAAATGAGGTTTAAATTAGAGATCCTATACAGAGGGCATATACGTGTAGCTCAGACTCAGAGCATATACAGGATGGCAAAACCAGTCTGTCTAGCTTTACATGTATGTCAAGAACAGTTGAAATGTCAGAACTGCACACCGTCACATTTGTCTCTGCCCTTTTAGTGCAGACATTTTATATTATTCGCCAAGATGTATGAGGTCAAGATTGTTAATGTAATTCTGTTTTTGCGTAGAGGCACTAGGCTGAACATAGACTTGATGGTCTCCTCTACAAAACCTACAAAGCACTTGGCATAAATAAGGCCAGATTCTATTGTGTGACTGGAAATGGTATTTAACATCATGCAGAGCATCATATCTAAATATGGTATTCTTGCAAGGCAGCACTGTATCGATAATCTCAAACATTTTATTGATATTTTTACTTCTGCGCCAATATTTAATGCATTTAATTAATCATAAACCGCTAAACAAATAGACTAGAATTTTGTTCATTTTAACCTAAGCTATTCTTGGGCTTAGTCAGAAAGTTCATCTCTAACCAACGATGATGTCATTGTAATATTTACATTCTGAATTGTAATTGGTCTTCTTTCTTGCATCAATTTTTTTTCCATACTATTTTTGCTAACGGTATGGGAATCTTGCTATTTTTAAATGAATAGTTCACCCAAAATTGAAAATCCTATAATCGTTTACTCACCCTCATGTCATCCCAGATAAATATGACTTTCTTTCTTCATTTGAACACAAAGAAAGATTTTTAGAAGAATATTTCAGTGCTGTAGGTCAACACAATGCACGTGAATGGTGATCGGACCTTTGAAGCTCAGAAGAAAGAAAGTCATACACATCTGGGATGACATGAGTGTGAGCTGATGATGAAAGAATTTTCATTTTTGGGTGAACTATCCCTTTAAGACTGCATCAAATATCGTAAAATGTTGTCGTAAAAGTATGACTTTAGCTTTCGAAGACAAAGTAGTAACCATTTGTTCCTTATGAGATTGTTGAGAAGGTTGTTTGTCACTTGAATTAGTTTGTTTGAACTGACAGAGTGTCCTGTGGTTTATTGCATTGGGTCATTGAAAATTTCATTCAACTGTACAGTATCTCACAGTAAAAGAAACGATTTGCCACCACAGACTGATCGCTGGACCTTGCCATGCAGCCATCCCTGTGAAAAACTCTTGGCTCCGCCCCTGCATTGTAACTAAATCGTCCTTCAACATAATTGATCTGACCCAGTGATTCGAAAGACCTCACCATCCATTGATTTTCCATACTTAGAGGTATGGCTTCATTTTGAGCAATTCACTAGGGACCATCTGGTCACATATGACCTTAAAAACCCCTGGGATATTCCTCACACATCCCCACAGGCTTATCTTCATTAAAACCCTGATCTCGGGATCAAGTAGACTCCCTCGAGCAGTTGTAGCCTGCTCTTATCTGAGGTTCACTGGAGATACTGTATCAGTAAACAAAATCTTTCATGATGTTGCAGTTTTCTTGTTATGTTTGCAGGCAGATTCATGGGAGGGGAATTGGTCCTAAATCAGTGGAAAATGGAAATAACCCAGGGCCATTTGTGCTATGAACTTTCTCTTCTCCTTGGTGATCCGAAATAAAAGTGAGGTAGAAAGGTGAAATTCAGAGAATAGTTATGTGTTATGAATTTATGTTTGTTGATTCTTTACTATTTATTCTTCTTTTTGCTTTTTTATATGTAAGACTTTTATATGTATCAAATAGATTTAATAAAGGAATGAAAAAAGATGCCAACACTTTGAGTGTACCAAAGGAATTATTCTTAAGAGAATAAGAATTCATATTCATATTTTAAGCTTTAACGAATAAAACCAGAAACACAACAACAACTAAAATTTATTAGAGGTAGACCGATAATCCGAGTGTTTTAAATTGACGGGGATGCAAAGAAAAAGTGTGGCAATATGGAAACGTCTCCTATCAGCACATACATCGTGTCTCCAACTTTATATCTTGTGAATAATAATAAACGTCATCTGGTGAAATATACTGTATATACAAAACCCTTCATCTGGTGAATATATAGGCTATAAAAAGCTTAATTTTGTTAATACTTGAAGTCTCCATCACTTCAAAATAAGAGTCCCTGGTGTTTCTGACTTTTCCACATTAGACACTAAATCTTTATATTTTTTTCTGGTTATTATTGGGATTTTGGTTGAACAATAAACTACATCTGGGATTTTTTATTCCCGTATTAGTAAAGACAGACTAAAAATATTCTTTAACGTTCTATAAATCGATTTTGAGCAAAACTTTTGGCTAATTAATCGGTTATCTCCTTTCCACCACCTACAGGTCCAGTATAGGTCGCCATCTAGTCAACATCTAAAATGTATATCTGTATCAACAAATCTGTATAAAAATTTAGATATACAAATGTGTCAACTTTACTCTAATGCTCTAAGATATTAACTTTGCATAGAAAAAAATGCATACTTTACAATTATAAGTAAGCCATTTGTAGTTTGGCGATATCAAAACACTGGCTTTAAGTATTTATTTATTTATTTTATTTGTTTTGGTGTGTGGGAATAAACATAAATATACATAGTAATTGTAAATAATATATTAAGATAGGATTAAAATGATATAATTATGAAGCCAGTTTGATGATAAGGTAGAGGTGGAGAAGGGGTAGGATTAAATACACTTATGCTTCTTCCTACTCCTTTGCGGACATGTATAAGTAATTTTTTTTTATTATTGTATTATTTTTACATGTTCGAAATAAAGTTTTTCATTCATTCATTCATTTAAGTAATGCCTTGAGTTTGGGGTGGAAATATGTGTTTGTTATTGTATTTTTTTCAATCCAGGTTGGTGATGCTAGTGCTGCAGAAATTACACACTTCATCTTTAATTTTAATCGCAACAACCTAGTGGAGCACAAAAAACTAATCTCATTGTACCTGTACAATGACAGGAAAGAGTATGACTTGACTCAACCTTCTAAGACTTATTCCCAAATGACTTCAAACCAGCATGAAATGACAGCACAACATGACACAGTATGAGCAATAATGTTCATACAAGCAGGTGCTTGCACATCCATCAATGGATGTAACTGATTCTGTTTTACCCCGTGTTTTGCCCCATGACAAGCAGAAGAGGCAGAGCAGATATGATACAGTTACCGAAGAACAAGCCATGAAATGTGCTGTTTTATCAAAAGACCACATGTCATTTTTAAGAAAAAAAGGATAAAAGTCTGCCCTCAGAAAATGTTGCTATTTTGGGTAAATGCCACAGATTACACACATTCAACTGACATAACCCAAAGGTTGCAATGTAATGAAACTCTGAAAATTACTAGTATAAAAAATGCATTTCAATTTCGGAAGAATTATTTAGAAACGTCACAATTATATAATCGTCATATTAGAGTGTTGACTGTATAGTGTAGCAGTGCTCGGGAGATTCAAGCAATCATCTATACCAGGGGGGATTACAGCTTTAAAACGAATGTTTGTGTCCCATTCAGGAAGGGATAAAGCCTAGTGTACTAATCTGATGAAGCAGAGGTAGTTTGTACGAAGTCATCCATTAAAGCCACTAGCTACATTCATTTATGTAGACTGCTAACTTTCTCTCCGGTATGACCCTATGGAGAAGGCTGAACATGTTAGTATTACACGCCTAGAGCGCAACATGTTACTGTAATGTGCACAGCTCACATGCAAAGAATGAGCAGCATTAGTCATCACAATAGTACAGAACATAACGTCTAACAGATGATTCCAATGGTAACAGTTTGACATACGGAGCCGTCCACATGCCCACTAAAGTCATGTGCACCCTCAGGAGTGTGTTATATCATAATCTCTGACTGATGTGATGTTTCTGTACACGTAAAATCAGTGTTGCACAACATGTCATGAACAAATGTATTAATTGGGAGTCTTTTGAAAGGTTTGTTATGCATAATGTCTTAACACAAGCAGACAGAAATTAATTTGGACTTTAAAGGTGGTGCGTAATTTTTTTCCAATGTTAAAATATGTTCTCTTTTCCCAGCTTAATATGCAAACACATGGGCAATGGCTCACCCAATTATGTGAGTTTGGGGCGGGGCTATCTACAATATTCGTTGAACCATTGGCTGATGTGTTTGGGAAACCTGTGTTATTTTTCTTTTTTGCAATTCTATTTGGTGCCGTAAGTGGTCCAGAAATTACAAACTTCACCTTTAAAGACAGAAGTCAAAATATCTTGCATGTCTCATTCAATTCACAGCTCTAAATCACTTCTATATTAGACCAAGCTAGCACAATTGATACATTTTTCTACATTCCTTTTGTAAGGAAAAACAATTATAGATAAAAGCAATGCTGTACCTTGGTACAGCATGCAAACAAGTAGAAATGTGCTTAAAATATTCAGTGCCACCAGCTTCAAGCACCTGCAATTTTTTTTAAAACTTAACAGTCTATAAATAACTAATGTCTAATCTAAAAATATTACAATGATACAACACATATCCTCCTATGTGAAAATCAAAGGAATAAACCAAACATGAATCCTGAACAAGGTGACTTGTTCAGTGTTACCATGCAGCATCAAAGGGATAATCTGTTTTAAGGTAATGCAAAGCAAAAAATAAATAAATCAATAAATCATGCCAACACTCTGCCTGATGATATAAAGCAGTAAACAGACCTGATGACAAAGAAAACACACCCTGCTCTAGATATGCAGTTACGAGGCTCAGCTTGAAGAATTGATGACAGTTGTCTCATTTTCACATGGAGAGGTGTAACAAACTTTTGGCAGCTTATAGCAATGCATAGAATAGCCAAAGCTCTAAAAGCTTTAATAGCCAGGACCTTATTTGTTCTACATATTATCAGTGATCTCTGTAAAATATCGGAACATCAAAATGAACATCTAGCCTGCTTATTTCCATGCATCAACATTGTTTCATTTTTGATTTTGGTTCTCTAATTTAAAGTAAAACCTGAAACGTGTGTTTGGTAACATGTTTATGTATTATTGAATGCCAGCAGATGTCCATAAAATGTATCATCTAGCAACAAACTCTATATCCAACTCCTATATTCTATCATTAATAGTAAAAAGGTGTGCAAAATCAATTTGACAAATTCGAAACTGAAAAAGAATAAACAATAATAAATGCATACCAATTCAAAAAGCATTACATTTAAGATTAGCTTATACATACTATACATCACAGGGTGGGAATTCTTTTTTTAATTTTTTTACTTGCTTGATCATAAAATACAGTGCAGAATAACCTTACCTGTTGTTTGAGTAAACATTGATTTATTTCAATGTGCTCAAAATGTATGTAACTTAGACAAAACATAACTATAATTAATTCTATAAAGTATTCTTGTTTGTTGAATGCAAGCTTGCATTTCACAAATGCATTCATTGATTGTTGATCTAACTAGTTCCTTGATGTTGTAGTTTGCGAGATTTACGCACACGCGTTCTATTAATCCGAATCCCCTTAATGAGCGCTGTCCGTGGTGCTTAAATTCATTTCCACGTTCAGTAGCCTCATATTCGCTCGCAACAACAGGCAAGAACACAGCCCTGATATTTCTCGCTGCAAAGTTCATCGAACACAGAAGCACAAATCTAGCGCGCAAACAAATAAAAACTACAAGCAAAGTGCGCTCTGCGTCTTTTACTGTTTAATCCGACAACAACAATCCCCTCCGCGTTTGAAATGACTTCGGTGATCTTTCTTTACCTTTGAGGACATTTGCAACAGATCGCACAGTTTTTAAAGATTGCACAAAAATTAATGAAGGAAAACCTGTGAGACTTATGCTTCGAAATCTCTGGCAAAAGCTAAGAAAAAAGGCAAAATACCAACCGTGCACTCGATCAACCACGTTGGAGATGTCACTATCGCCTTCAACACTGATTTAGGTCGCTTAGTCCGTGTCCATACAGAGAGTGAGTGAAAGAACCTCATCCCTCATCAAAGATGGCAGCCCCTTTGACGTCATAATCACCCTCAACACTAGGGCGTGACCATACACCTCTTGATTGAGTGAGTGAGTGAGTGAGTAAAATATACCCGCCCTTTTCAAAGATGACGAGCCTCCCTGACGTCATAATGATCCTCAACACAAGGTCTTAGTTGGGGATTTGTATTTGCACTCAGTGATCCCAACTACAGCATATATTGAGATGTATTGACACTGTAGGTCAGGGCTTTTCAACTACTTTCTTGCATGGGCCAGAATATCCAGATAGTCCAATTAAAAATAGTCACAGGGTATACTGAATATTGAATTATATTTTGTTAAGGTCTGGCCATAAATTCCTTCATACAATCTGGCTGAAAAAGAAACAGGACTTCATTTTTGATCAACTTTACTTTGGAAAAAAAAAATTAATAAAAAAAGAGCATTTGAAAAAGGGCTATTGTTTACAAATTATGAAAACTGAGGTGGAAAATTTTATTTTATTTTATATTTATCTGCTAAAGCCCTCTCACAATACCAACCTACATATGAATACAATAGTCAAATAGAAATGTCATGTTTACATAATAATGCATTTAAACTAAATTACATTTCCTTAAAAAAAAGAGATAACATTTTTATTGATGCATTTTCATTATAAAGTATCATCCTATTCAGTGAAGAAAATTTGTGCTGCAAATATTGAGAATTTGCACACAACCGCCAGTGCAGGAGCCAGAATGTTGAGCAGATAATCATTGGCAAAGGAGTTGATGCTGTTCATGATTGAGAGAGCTGACCCACAGCTGTATAGAACCAAATATAATCAGGACATTTGCAGGTTCAGTTTCACATTATCACTTTTTTACGAGCCATACAGACGCTGAACTGATGAAACACCCATTTAACACTTCAAAATTAGTGATTAAAAGCGAACATTTCAGCACATTTACGTTGAACGTTCAGTTTTCATAATCGTTTTCTCTTTTGTTGTCTAATGAGACTTTTCCACTGCACGGTACAACTCGACTCAACTAAACTCTGCTCGCTTTTTGATGGTTTTCCATTGTGGATAGTACCTGATACTTTTTTTAGTACCACCTCGGTCGAGGTTCCAAGCGAGCCGAGCCGATACTACATGTGATGTCAAAACCCTGCAGATCACTGATTGGTCAGAGAGAATCGTCACTACCAGCGTCACTGGATTTGTGACTCGGGACATCAACTTGCTTGTTTTAAAGTTAGCTACAGCGATAGCAGTATCATTTGTTCACTCGACTTTTGAATTGTAAAAAGAAATGTCTGTGCGCAAAACCACGGCGTGGTCAATAAACGAGGTGCAGACGTTCCTCTCATTAGCAACGAACAAATCGACGCAAAACAAAAAAGTATTTCAGGAATTGTCTACCACCGGACCTACCAACAGTTTAGGGAAAAGTAAAAAAAACGTAAGTGACTACAGAACCATCAAGGAAAAGTGGAAGTGGTTCGATCAAATGGACGCCATCTAGACCAGCGGGCAATGGGAGGGAGAGTGCCCTGGACTCAGCCACGGCTGGAGTCCACGATGGAGGATGGTACGTTTTATTACGTTAACTCTATACTCTGCTTGAAAGCTTCACTTTATTTAGTTGACCAGCTACTGGAAACTTGCTTCTAAAACAACCAGGCCAATTTAACTGTTACACTTTTTGCAGCACAATGAGCTAATAGCTAACAGCAAACGGTCGTGTTATTGTTTATTATCGCATTTAAGATGATAAGTTGAAGCAGCGCAACTTTGACGATCAGCCTACAATCCCACCTATGTTGAGGCGGCACTAAACAGCAGTGGAAAACAAGCTCAAAAAAGTAAAGCGAGTCGAGTCAAGTCGAACCGTAACGTGCAGTGGAAAAGTGCCATAAGATGGGCCTATGTGCTGACAACATTTCGGTAACATCTGCGGTGATACTTTTTACATCTGTAGATTTGGCCACACTCCACATAACTAATTTGATTTAAAAAGATGTGATCATCCATGTTTAGCAAAGCAGTGGAACTAAACTATCGCCAGAAAAGTTTTAACACGCGCTCTGGTGTGGACATTTGAGGACGGCTGAATGCTGTTGCACGTGCCAGTGAGTGCTGTTAAACCAAAGTCTTTCTAGCAAGTCAGTCCACTGGTGGCCATCTTTGGAATGCTCACTGGATAATATTTCCAGTCATGCCAGTGCAGCTCCTGTCTACTTGAATGGGGAAACACCGAAATCTCCAAAACAGTTACGATCAAAGAACATATTTCAAATCAGCAGTAAAATCTGACAATGCTGGTATCATAAATTGTGCTTCTAAACCCCAGATTACCCTAAAAACGCAATTTTGCTGGCTTGTAAAGCTAATGCGCATGCAGTTCTTGAGATGATTGACAGGTGATGTCTGTGTCTAAAAGGTGATTGGCTCTTTCACCTGTAAGGCAGAACTTCCTTTCAACATCCATTGACCGTTGGATGCTAGAGCTTATTGGTGTGGTGTTCCAATTTCTCCCATTTATTTGAATAGAAATGGCCTGTCTCTGCTAAATAAGCTCTGGTTAAGCTCACCGTTGATTTTTGCACATAGAGCACTGAGATGGTGAGACAATTTTATCAAAAATCAATCAGAGGTCCAGACAAAGATGATTGGCCGGCCAGATTTGGCCCGTGGGCCGCCTGCTGACAAGCCCTGCTGCAGGTCGATTGGATGTATAGGATTTATTGTGCCTGTGTTATGTAGCATTTGCCTTATGGTTTAATGTTACACTAAGTGAATCTTGAGTATCAACAAACAGATTGTAGCTTTAGATGACCGCTCTCCGCAGAACATCGACGGCTCCTCTGTGGAGATCAACAAGAGCACCAAATTCCTTGGTGTTCACCTGGCGGAGAAACTCACCTCGTCCCTCAACACCAGCTCTATTACCAAGAAAGCCCAGCAGTGTCTCTACTTTCTTCAAAGGCTGAGGAAAGCACATTTCCCACCCCCCCATCCTCACTACATTCTATAGAGGGACTATTGAGAGCATCCTGAGCAGCTGCATCACTGCCTGGTTTGGGACTTGCACTATTTTGGACCGCAAAGCCCTGCAGAGGATAGTGAGGACAGCTGAGAAGATCATCGGGGTCTCTCTTCCCTCCATCAAAGACATTTACAAAAAACACTGCATCCGCAAAGCCACCAGCATTGTGGATGACCCCACACACCCCTCACACAAACTCTTCACCCTCCTGCCGTCTGGCAAGAGGTAACGAAGCATTCGGGCCCTCATGGCCAGACTATGTAACAGCTTCTTGTTAGTAATTTATTGTACTGTCCCGTACTTTTTGCACACGTTTGCACGTGCACTTTATATAGGTATGTTAGTCTGTGTAGTCTCATGTGGTTCTGGGTTTGTCCTATGTTGTTTCATGTAGCAGCATGGTCCTGGAGGAACGTTGTCTCGTTTCACTGTGTACTGTACTAACGTATATGGTTGAACAACAATAAAAACCATTTGACTTGACTTGAGATATGATTTTACTGTTTTTTTTATCGTAAATGCAAAATTGGTGAGCTCATCAATTGATGCCTTGTTTTTATTTCCAAAATCTTTTAAATAGAGAGAGAGAAAACATATTACTTGTTTGTTTTCTTGCCTCAAGCAGCTTCAACCCCTGATCAATCTAATAGAAGCAAGATCAGATAAAAGCACTTTAGCTACAGAGACTGACTCTCAGATAAGGGGAATGGATCAATAGTGCTTATTTGATTGTTTAATGGCTTTTGGATTTACATTATAAAGGATATTCTTCATTGTTATGTCTGACATTTGTATCTGCTGCATTTTTGTGTGTGAGAGAATGCGGTAGACAAGGTTATATAATGGAGAGTTTGATGAACAGAGAAAAAGAGAGACACCGTAGAAATAGACAACATATTATAACAAAGTGCTTTACTTCATTAAGACAAATCATGACATAAAATCTGTGAATGTAATTCAGTAGGACAGATGACGGTCAAGACAACTCCCCAGGTATAAAATACTGTCCAGTGAAGAGGCAAAAAGCTATTCGACTGGAAAGAGCAACCTTCTTAAAGGAATACTCCAGGTTCAATACAAGTTAAGCCCTGCTCATCTGCATGAATGTGCCTTAGGCATGCTCCATGGAGGCATGAGGACTGCAGATGTGGCCAGGGAAATAAATTGCAATGTCCATACTGAGACAAGGTGGGATGTTAGGCAGAATGTTAGTCTCAGTCACTGTTAAATTTCAATATATGGAAAAAATGTGAGAGGCTAAGATTCTTGCAATCCAGGGAAGAAAGTAAGTCAGACAGGTTTGGAACAACATAAGGGTGAGTGAAAGATGACAGTATATACATTTTTGGGACAAATATCCCTTTAAGTATAATTTTTATAATGGGATGTGATTTACATACCAAATCAGCTCCTTTCTGTTAGCACCAGCAGTGCAATTGCTAATTAATCCTGAATTCTTTGACACAAGCATACATTTACAGGACCCACACTGTTCCGGTTAAAGCTCATTTATTTTAGCCAGATTTCCTTAAAATGTTCCTGTCAATTAGCACTGCCAGAACCCACCCCCACAACGTGTCAAAAAGAGCCCCCAACCTTTGTGGCTCATTGTAAATAGGTGTGAAATCTGTCATTAACCTCATCAATTGCCTACCATAGATGATTGTATGCTGAACTGTGAATACACAGCTAAAACAATATCCCTTCTTTGTGTAGGCTTAATCACACTGCTGCCGATGTAGATAATTATACAGAAGAAAATGAATCCGAAATAGCAAAAAGACGTACATTTAAAGAGAGCGACCTCTCTAAATACAGTAAAGCATGCACCTTCATATTCATCTAATATCTCACATACTACAACAGCATAGGACATGTGCTATTGCAATAACAAATCACAGTGTTTTTAGGAAGTTAATGATCCCTCACAAGTACCTGAAGAGGTCAAATAAGATCAACTAGCATTATATGCAGACTATCCATCAATTCATCCATCCATCCATCCATCCATCCATCCATCCATATTCTATAGACGCTTGACCATGATACAATTAAGCAATTGAGGGCATTGTTAGGCACAATATTCACTATATTCACAACATAACACAGCCCAGAGTGCCTTACTGTTATTATTTATAAATTGATAACTAGATTATATAAGATATAAAGTATACAATAAATGTTATTTATTAATTAAGTAAATTATGCCTCATTCTTCTTCCAGTATAGTCCCTGACATGTGAACTTTAGTTGGCCTCTAAGGATGCTGTGCAGTGATGTCCACAGTATTTAGTTAAACAGGTGCATTTTTTAGCATGACTGGAATGCTGTATTGACCTATCAGCATTCAGAACCTAAATTGTTTTTAATAAATAGATTTGAATGACTGTCACAAAAATTACAGTGTTGTACACTAAAATTCAACTTAATAATGAAACTTGTTTTACCTTCTTAACCTTAATCTCCCTCTCATTCTCGACATATTCCTCACCCTTATTTGCAGTACACCCTTGCAGTACACCTTTTTCCTGGCCCATCCTTTAAGGCTTTGTGCTTATTAAACAAACATGGTGTGTGTTTTATATTGTAGTCAACTCATTATTTGCCCATTATCTGCCCAGATTCTGTCTCCAGAGCAGCTATATTGACAACTACTGCAAAACAGCCACCTGAATTATCCTCACATCCCGTTTCACAGTATGGAATAACAGATAGAATTCCAGCTGACTCTAGTGCATCTTCTTTCACTTAAATGTGCTGAGTAAGAGTCAAAGAACAACAATGTGCAGGTGTTCTGAATTTCAGTTTGCCCATTTAACATTCATGAAAGATAAACTAGATTTTTGGTCTAGTGGAGGTAATTGGTGCTTACTCATGCAAAACTCAAAGACACAATCAGTCGTTGGTTGTTGCCAGGGGGTAACTATGCAGTAGCTAAGGTGTTCTAAGTGGTCTGTAGCACAAATCTATGTGGTTGCTGTTGTGGTGGTTGCTAGGGTGGTGGAGTATTTTTAAAGGTTTAGTGGACAAAAAAAAAAGAAAAAATTATATGTATATATACATACTGGCGGCCAAAAGTTTGAAATAATGTAGAGATTTTGCTGTTTCATAAGGAAATTGGAACTTTAATTCATGAAAGTGGCATTCAGCTGATCACAAAGTAGGCTATAGTCAGGACATTTATTGATGTAAAAACAGCACAATCAGTATTTGAAAAAAGTATCAAATCTAGACAGGCCCCATTTCCTGCAGCCATCACTCCAACACCTTATCCTTGAGAAATCATGCTAAATTGTTACTAGAAAATCACTTGCTATTATATCAAACAGTTGAAAGCTATTTGGTTCATTAAATCAAGCTTAACGAGCTTTATTGTCTTTGTGTTTGTATTTGAGCTGCCACAGTATGCAATAGACTGGCATGTCTTAAGGTCAATATTAAGTCTGAAAATAGCAATAAAGAAAGGCTCTCTCTAGAAACCTGTCAGTCAATCTTTTGTTATACAATGCTTGAAATTGCCAATAAACCTGAAGATTTCATACAAAGATGTACACTACAGTCTTCAAAGACAAACTGGCTCTAATAAGGACAGAAAGAGATGTGGAAGGCCAGAAGTACAACTAAACTAGAGGATAAGGACATCAGAGTCTCTAGTTTGAGAAACAAACGCCTCACATGTCCTCCGCTGACAGCTTCATTGAATTCTACACGCACTACACCAGTTTCATGTACAGCAGTAAAGAGAAGACTCTGGGGTGCATGCCTGACAAGACAGCCACATCTATGGCAAGTGCTACAGGAAGTGGGGGTGATATGTCACCTGAGTATCTGGACAAACTGACAGCTAGAATGCAGAGGATCTACAAAGCTGTCATTGCTGCACATGGAGGATTTTTTTGATGAGAATTCTTTAGTAGTAAAATGTTTTTCAAATTTTATTAGCAATTTTCATGGTATTAATGTACTGACTATACATTGTGATCAGTTGAATGCCACTTTGGTGAATAAAAGTAGCAATTTCTTTCCATAAGTGCTAAATCTGTACATTATTACAAATGTTTGGCCGTCAGTGTTATATACACACACACACACACACACAAAATAATACTTTGTTAATAAATGAACGAATGCATCCACTTAACAAAAAGATGAAAAAATCTGTACATTATTCCAAACTTTTGGCAGCCAATGTATATATATATATATATATATATATTGCTTAGATAAGTAATAGAACACCCCTTCTAAAAAAGCCACATGATTTGATGTATCATTTAATGAGTTTTGAAAAACCCCTAACCTTAAAGGAATATTCAAGTGAATGGGAGGTTTGGAGGGGTTAAAGACAGAAATTTGACACTTTAATTTTTTTTTAAAGCACTTACATTAATTTTTCTGTTAAAACTTTTCTGCATTAAGTTCGGAATTTTTACAGTCATTTTAGGATTTTAGAGTTTGTTGACATTACCTCCTCATGGCAATGAAGTTGTAAAATTGGAAATAACTTAGAAAAGGTTAGTAAGTGATTTTATCACACTTAAATCATGTAAAGCATGTATTATATATGTCTTGTGTCTATTCTTTTGAAACAGTGACTATTTGTATATTTTCGCATTTGCCCGATTCACTTCCATTGTAAGTGCCTCACTGTAACCCAGATTTTTGCTTTTTTTAAAGAATTGTTTTTTGTGGTAATCAATATCATGCTACAAATACTGTTGATTGAGCTTAACGTGTATTAAGTATGAGCAATAGTAACAGCAATACTTGCCTAAGCAAGCACCTCTAAACAGAAATACATCCTTATTTAAAAGCTCCACCCCCTGTGTCCACAGTACATTGCTGGGGGCGTATTACAGAAAGATCCTACATTTAGAATCTTATTTTATCTGTTTGGTATCCATGGCAATTTCAGTTAAGATCTCATTTAGGACAAAATCTAAGTAATATCACACGAGTGCGATATGGCCCTACATCAGCACTGCTGTGATTTGGCCGTGAGGCCGCAGACCGAGTGCTTTAGGCAATCACAGCAGTGCAGATTTAGGGCCATATAGCATGATTGTGAGTGTGATATTGATTAAATACAACAGTTCAATGAACAACTACATTTTTAAAAATGAGGAAAAACAAAGTACGGTCATAAAAAATAAATTTGTGCATGGAAATACTTTCTTACTTTCTTTCCGATCTGCGTTTGCTAGTTCAAACAAAATGATGCATCCAAGCCTCTCAAAAACATCACTTCAGGACTAATGGTATCACAGCTTGGACTGTTTCTAACAAGTTATTTGAGAACAAGGATGTGTGTGTGTGTGTGTGTGTGTGTGTGTGTGTGTGAGAGAGAGAGAGAGAGAGAGAGAGAGAGAGAGAGAGAGAGAGAGCTGGAGCGTGTGTATCACATGTCTCTCCCAAGCAGAGATGCTGTACTGTGTTAGACAGCTTTCTGAAGATAATATAATTTTTGTGAAATTCATCCTATTTTCTCAGTGGAAAAACAGCCGTCCAATCGGGGGTATTCCTCCCTTTTTTATGGCAGCTGGTGCACTAGAGTCATTCACTATAGAAACCGCAATCTGCCATTATGAACAGTATGTCCTCTCCAATGTGGAAAGTCTGATAAGAGGTAAGCACCTTGAGTTTGTGTTATTTGTATATTACGCTGTTGTATAATACAGAATAACTTTTCCTAAGTGCATTATCTAATCTTAACTACAGATAGGAAAAGAGTATTACAAAAGCATCATAACTTGCAAAAATCTTAAAAAACTGTCCAAAATTTAGGACAACCCCACTGATGTCCTAACTGAAAACTCATTTGAAAACCAACGGTAACAGTCACGTTACAATATTGTGTATTATAAATACAGCCCTGGCAGAGAACGCCATTACATTTATTAGGGATACAAAACAAAGAGCAGCGATGTTTGCAAGACTCAGATGTGCTGCGCTATGACAACAAAACACTAATAAATAATTACAGACTCCCACGAAAATGCAGTTATCAAACTTTTATTTCTGCAGCCTTGAAATTAAAAGCACTTTGATTTTGTTTCTCTAATTACATCTGGGCTACTCAACTTTGGAAAGTTCAGGGGCCACAAAGCCGGACCCCTAAAGCCTTGAGGGCCACCCTGTTAATTTTGTAATTGTTATATATAAGATTTATTTATTCATTTTATAGTAAGGATTTAGTAGTGAGATTAATTTTTTTAAGTGTAAATTGGGGAGGGGTGGTGTGTAACATTTACATTTTATCATGGTTTAGTTTAAATTTTTCAAAGAGGCACTTTCTACTACATTCATTGCATTATGAAAAACAGACATGATCAGTTCTTACAAAAATGAACCATGGTTTACTATGGTAATATTATAGTTACCATGACTATAGTAATTTTAAGATTTTTTTGGCAGAAATCCTACTATTAACTGTGAGCTTACTATTAACTTCCCGAAGGGGAAAAAAAACACAGTCCCGTTTAACAAACCAGGGCAATGAATCAGAGGATGAGCTGGGCTGGAGCGGGAAGCCTCATGGGCCACATGGTCCCAAGCCAAGCGGGCAGAGACCAGCCGGGGAACTGGAATGAGGCTTCCAAACAAGGAACAGCAGGAACAATTGGACTCCTTTAACAGGACCACTTCATGAATCATTCCACAAGCTTTCGGTAACAAACTAGCACAGGACAGAGAACACAGGGAGGTTAAATAGGCAAGGAAATGAGGAGGGTAACGAGGGAAGGCATGTGAAACTTGTTACCAGGTAACAAGAGAGCAGGGCCTGGACGCGAGACAGGAGAGCACATGGCAAACAAACCTGACAGAAGCCATGTGCTCACACCAAACACGATGACAAGACAGTAGAGCACATGGCAACGAAACCATCATTGGCCATCTGCTCAAACAAAAAATACTAGACAAGACAAGAGGGCATGGCAAGAGACCTGAACCCAAAACAATGTGTTCACAAAGACGAGACATGAAGCATGAGTGTCCGGATCCCAACCCAGAAACTAAACCGAGCAAGACCGAAGAGTCAGGATCCAGGCAACATAAGAGTGCACGGTGTGGAAATAACACCCTAAACCGTGCGGTCACACAGATAAAAGAACATAGGTATCAGGATCCTGTCACCACAATAAACATAACTCAAAAAATTACATGATCCTTACAGTAATATTGCATTCATTTAATAAACATGGCTTTACTATAGTAATATTGTATTAACTTTGAATAATTAATATGGTTTAACTACAAATACCATGGTTAAATTGTTGTTGCTATAATAAAACCATGGTCAATTTTCCTAAGGAACGGTCAAAGATATTTTTAACCAATAGACAAAGTATAACCAATGGCGTGACGTCTCAACGCCATTATTGCAGGATAAACTATTCATTTTTCTGTTATAACTGTGATCGTGATGATCATGCATATGGTGAGCTATTCAAACGGGTTTGACACAGATTCGCACAGAGATTAAGTGACTCTCGAGCAGGTGCATGTTTGAATGACAGAGGCAGCGTGCATACTGACCACTGCTATAATGTAATTATATCAGCTTTACTAAAATATTCTTTGTTTTTTAATTAATTTGTTACATTCTTGGCAGTGTTTTTCACACTCTATCTCTTCTGCGATTCAGGGATACAGAAAAAGACAAATCACAAATCATAAACATTTGATACTGAAAAATATATTTTTGATGATGTCAACATAACGCGGGAGGCAAAAAAAATGTCTTGAGGGCCGCATCAAAGACTTTCTAGCAAGTCAGTCCACTGTCGGCCATCTTTGAAACGCACTTAGGAGGCTATTTCCAGTCATGCCAGGGCAACTCCTATTTTTAAAACAAGTTACGATTTGCATCTGTTATATGAATTAGTGAAAAATCCTAACTTGACTGATCAGACTTAAGATAGGAAGATTTCTATAATATGCCCATTTCACATCGCAAGCATGAGCGAGGCGTGAACTGAACATAATTTTTTCGCCTTCCATATTGCGCATGCTTAGCTAAATGCCCCCTGAGAAAATAAACTTCACACTTCACAAGGCTTGATTTCAGTCTGTCAAACAGCAGCAAAAGTCACTCACTCCCCATTGCACTGTCCATCCTGCCCCTAATACACTCAGATTAGATCCATGTGCTAATCTTTAAAAACATAACCAGATTGTTATTCACAAATGTGTTCTTTCATTCAAAACATTTTTCTCCCGGTAAAATAATAAATTAAAACCCATTGCCCCCTACTGGCCAATTTGATTGTTGAAAACATGCCTGTGTACATGGACTTAACATGTATATTAAAATGACATGATCACCTACACTCTAATTGAAGTGTTACCTTGAAATATGAGACCATTCATATTTTTTTCCTATGTTCAGTGGGGGCTGGTGATTTCAAGTCACTGTAGAAGCGTAAAGGAAAACGGCTCATAGAGCAGGTGGTGCTCTCAGTAAGGGGTGTGTATAGCTTTATCCCAAATGGCAATACACTAAGGTGATGACTGTGCATCTTAATGACTGACTACGAAAGATTATTTTTATCCAATGTCAAGAATAGGTATTTATGGCTTTTTGTGGTTCTTCTTTACCCATCTTTCGGTTTTGCTCAAGGGATAAAAATTTAACAGTATAGGAAATACAAATTCTTCAGAAATAAAAGAAAGCTCTGAATAGAAAGCGAGTACAGACTATTGTGCTGAGACATTTCATTAGTTCCTTCCTAGCCATCCATCCTATTCAGCTCTGAAATTCTCCTTTTAAAGGATATCAAGTCCTTGGGGGTCTTCTGCTTGGCAAAATGCTCTCTTCGCCACATCTTCCTTCTCAGTGTGATGTGGAGTGTTGGTGAGATTTTTTCCCCACAGCTATAATTCAGAAAATGTCCATTCAAAAGCCACATATTAATTCATAATTCTATCAATATACAGTAGCACCAAAATGTTGGACACTGAAGTCACACTTGAAAATGGATGAATGTCAATGCATTAGAAAACAATACATTAAATCAAGTACCATTTATTTAAGAAGTTAGCACAAACACTTTTCAAGCACAACATTTGACAGCAAAGTTCTTTATTGTTATCGCATTGAAAAAAGGTAATTAGTCATTGTTATTTCATACAATGAAATTCATACAATATAAGTGTGGCTTACACTGGGTCCACACTTGGCTGATCTCTTGCTGTCTTACGATTTTGGAGGCAAAGCTAATGTCAAGTTTGTTGGTGGCATGTTTTAGGGTGAACTTTGATTTGTTGATTATAATGTTCAAGTCCATTTTGGTAGAAGCTGAAACTGATTGTGCTTGTAACTGAATGTCCATCTGCAGAAGACAAAGACACTCATTGACCATTCCAGTTAATGCAAAACGAAAGGGAGAGTTTTTAATCACTTTTACCTTCTCTTGTACTGACGAAGCTGGTTTTAAAGCGTTTTGAAGCTGGTTTTGTCTTTCTTTACCTTGTCCCTTTTCCATTATATTTACTGTTTGGAAGACTGTCAAACTTGGCATTGACCAAGTCAATAATTCTCCCATCACCATAGTTTATAGCAATGTCCAAGCAAAATTTCTCTGTAACCATAAATCAGTATACATATTTTTAGTAAATTTTTAAAAAAAATGGGAAAACAATGTAAACAAATTAGATGGTTTAGACCATGTAAGTTTTGTGTCACTACATTCACTACATTTATTTCTAAACCAATATCAAATCCTCTACCAATATAGTACATTTTTCTGCCATGTGATCAATATTTAAGTCCTTTTTTTTAACCCTAAATCTCCACTTTCACTTTCAGTGGAGAGTTAGAGTAAAAAAAAAAAGATCTGTTTCTCACGCACACCTCACTTCTGAATATATAGATTTAGCCACTGGAGTCGTATAGATTGCTGATATAATTTTTTCTTTATTTGATTTTCGGAGCTTCAAAGGCCTGATCACCATTCACTTGCATTGAATGGACCTACAGAGTTAAGATATATTCTTGCACATCTGGGATGGCATGTGGGTGGGTCATTTTTGGGTGAATTATCTCTTTAAGGCAGGACTTTCTGTAAAGCTGCTTTCAAATAATATCTAATTGATCACTGGAGCAGTGTGAAGTCCCATGCTGCTTCAAATGCTCAATCATCATTCCTGTCCCAAAGAAACCAAAAATCACAGGACTTAATGACTACAGACCTTTTGCCCTGACATCTGTGGTCATGAAATCATTTGAGAGACTGGTGTTGGCCCACCTGAAGGACATCACTGGACCCTTTCTAGATCTCCTTCAATTTGCTTATCGAGCAAACAGGTCTGTGGAGGATGCAGTCAACATGGGATTGCGTCATATACTGCAACATCTGGACAGACCAAGGACATATGCAAGGATCTTTTTTGTGGACTTTAGTTCGGCTGTCAACACCATCATCCCAGCTATACTCCAGACTAAACTACACCAGCTCTCTGTTCCCATGTATATCTGTCAGTGGATTACCAGCTTTCTGACGGACAGGCAACAGCTTGTGAGACAGGGGAAATTCACTTCCAACACCTGTACAATCAGCACTGCTGCTGCCCAGGGATGTGTGCTATCCCACTACTCTTCTCCCTCTACACCAATGACTGCATCGCCAAGGACCCCTCTGTCAAGCTCCTGAAGTTTGCAGAAGACACCACTGACATTAGCCTGATCCAAGATGATGATGAGTCTGCATACAGAAGGGATGTTGAACAGGCTGTCTGGTGCAGTCAAAACAACCTGGAGCTGAACACGCTCAAAGCAGTGGAACTGATTGTGGACTTTAGGAGGAACACCCCAATACTGACCCCCCTCTCCATTCTGAACAGCACTGTGGCAGCAGTGGAGTCATTCAGGTTCCTGGGCACTACCATCTCATAGGACCTGAAGTGGGAGACCCACATTGACTCCATTGTGAAAAAGGCCCAGTAGAGGTTGTACTTCCTTCACCAGTTGAGGAAGTTCAACCTGCCACAGGCGCTGCTGATACAGTTCTACTCAGCAGTCATTGATTCTGTCCTCTTGACTTCAATAACTGTCTGGTTTGGTTCAGCTACGAAATCGGGCATCAGAAGACTACAAAGGACAGTTCGGACTGCTGAGAACAAAATATTGGTTGCCCCTTGCCCTCCCTTCAAGAACTATACACTTCCAGAATGAGGTAAATGGCTGGAAAAATCACTCTGGACCGTACTCACCCTGCCCATTACCTTTTTGAACTGACTTGAGTATTGTTTGTTCATATTGATCCTTTATCAGATAACTTACTAAATAGAAACTGATTATAAGACAAAGCATCAAATTCATTAATTAATTCATTAATCACTTTCAATTCATTCAGTGTCAAATTCTATTAAAATTCTCATACAGAATCACCTTGCTCATCTTTGTCTGCCATGTTCACGTTGGTATGATTTTTGGCCAAAAGAGCCACAATACTGCGGTAGCCCAAGTGTGCAGACAGCATCACTGGGGTGCAGCCCTTCTCATATGATCCAGTATGTCAGGATGGGCTCCCAGAGACAGAAGGAATCACACCATGCATTTATCATTGGCTACAGAAGCTAAAAATAAGGCCTTGTGTTCCTGCTTGGGTTCAGCGAGACTTAGCAGGTTGGAGATACCCATGTGAACCATCTTTTTTATTTGTATTTTGTTCTTCTCTCTAACATACTGCAGCAGCTTATAGGACCTCCAGGTTTCCTTCCGCCACCCTGTTCACCCCACTTTCCTCTACTGGAAAGAGGGAGACAAAGAATGGGAATGAAAGGTTTACAGTATTTTCATGGTATTTAGGACAACATTTTTACAGTAACTATAACTAAAATATTATATTATAGTTACACTTTATAATAATACATAAAAAGTGTAGTTAGCCTAATAACATTAAAACATATTACAAAAGGCTTATCATAAAGAATATAATTTAATGTACATCCAAAAAATTTGAAATATAGGCCAATTCTTGTTTGAAAATAATGTAATTTCATGAACGACACAAACTTTTATATGTCTGAATATGAGTGAAAATGTGAATATTATGGCCGCATACTTTATGTAACGAAATTTGTATACATTGCAAAATAAGACGTATTGAAATTGTACATGTAAATTTTGAATAGTAGTCATTGGGTGAAATTGTGGAAATCTTGTCAGTAAGCAACGGCTTTCAGGGAACTCGGCGTTGAGGGAACTGAGCAACAAATTCAGATTTTAAAAATTGTGAATTGTGTAATATAGGCCTACTTACGATTGTCTGAAGGAACACTTTAAATAAAAATATAGTTATATTCGTTATTTAAAGGCAGAAAAAATAACGACAAGACGCCGTTTGCTCGAAGATACTTCTAGCATTTCAAAACTGAAAATAAATGACTGAAAGCGCTCGAGCCGACACTTTCGACACCAATCGGTAAAAGTCGTGAATCATCGTGTCTTTGTGTTCTTCCGGCTGTACTCGGGAAAAGCCGGGAAACTTCGTGTACATGTTTACGTTCTCTCTTTCACTATGAAGGAAAAACGTTCTCCCTTTCTAGTTCATTGCGAAATCACGCTATGACCTTTCCTCCCTGATTCACAGTCCACGATTTCTCTCTGCAGGGCGAATATGGGAGACAAAAAGATACTTAGCATTGGTTTGGTGTGTTTGGATATTATTAATGTTGTGGAAAAATACCCGGAAGAAGATACTGATAACAGGTGGGATCTTAAAATTCGTCACTGTGCAGTAAAATATTAGGCTAATGCAGAATCAATATATTTGAATGAGTGCCTGATGCTTTTGCATTAGCTTTCCAAAAGCATAACCGCTTGAACATTTACTGTAGTCTAGATGAGCCCACTACGCGTTGCAGTTAATTCTGCAGAGGTGTTTTGAATGATGTGCAACTGGATTGCAGGTGTTTGTCACAGAGATGGCAGAGGGGAGGAAACGCGTCAAACACGTGCACAATTCTGTCTCTGCTTGGGGCCCCGTGTGCATTTATGGGGTCTTTAGCTCCTGGACCGGTAGCCGAGTAAGTGTTCTCCTTCATCTTACTTGCTTAATGCAACAGGATCTTCTGAACTATGCAGTAGGATATATAAAAATAAAGTTGTCAAACATTTAAATGTATCTGCTAAAAAAATTAAGGGTGGCAGGAAATAACATAGATAGATAAATATATAGATAGATGGATAGATAAGGAAATATATAATGCATGTTTAAATATAAATGACATAAAAGGAAAATAATTATATAGAATTAGGATGTTTAGTATACATACTGGATATACTGAATGTGTGTAATTCTGAATATATGATTTTAGGATTTTTTCATCTTTTTGTTAAGTGGATGCGTTTGTTCCTTTATTAACAAAGTATTATTTTGTGTGTGTGTGTGTATATATATATATATATATATATATATTATAACACTGATGGCCAAACATTTGGAATAATGTACAGATTTAGCACTTATGGAAAGAAATTGTTACTTTTATTCACCAAAGTGGCATTCAACTGATCACAATGTATAGACAGGACATTAATAACATGAACCATTACTATTACAATTTGAAAAAAAATGTTCAGAACTTCAAAGAGTTCTCATCAAAAAATCCTTCATGTGCAGCAATGACAGCTTTTTAGATCCTTCTAGCTGTCAGTTTGTCCAGATACTCAGGTGACATATCACCCCCACTTCCTGCCGCACTTGCCATAGATGTGGCTGTCTTATCGGGCACTTCTCACACACCTTACAGTCTAGCTGATCCCACAAAAGCTCATTGGGGTTAAGATCCATAACACTCTTTTTCAATTATCAATTATCAAAAGTGGCTTTTTCTTTGCAATTCCTCTCATAAGGCACCCCTGAGTCTTCTCTTTACTGTTGTACATGAAACGTGTCGAGGGGGTAGAATTCAATGAAGCTGTCAGCGGAGGACATGTGAGGTGTTTATTTCCCAAACTAGAGACTCTGATGTACTTATCCTCTTGTTTAGTTGTACATCTGACCTTCCACATCTCTTTCTGTCCTTATTAGAGCCAGTTGTCCTTTGTCTCTAATGACTGTAGTGAACACCTTTGTATTAAATCGTCAGTTTTTTTTCTTCAATTTCAAGCATTGTATAGCCTTAATTCCTCAAAACAATGATTGATTGATGAGTTTCTAGAGAATGCTGTTTCTTTTTTGCCATTTTTGACCTCATTTTGACCTTAAGTCTATTGCAAAATGTGGCAACTCAAAAACAAACACAAAGACAATGTTAAGCTTCATTTAACAAACCAAGTAGTTTTCAGCTGTGTTTGATATAATGGAAAGTGATTTTCTAGTATCAAAATAACAATTTGGCATGATTACTCAAGGACAAGGTGTTGGAGTGATGGCTGCTGGAAATGGGGCCTATCTAGATTTGATAAAAAATGACTTCCTAGGTACCAATTTCCTTGCGAAACAGAAAAATCTGTACATTATTCTAAACTTTTGTCCATATATATATATATATATATATATATATATATATATATATACACACTCACCTAAAGGATTATTAGGAACACCATACTAATACTGTGTTTGACCCACTTTCGTCTTCAGAACTGCCTTAATTCTACGTGGCATTGATTCAACAAGGTGCTGAAAGCATTCTTTAGAAATGTTGGCCCATATTGATAGGATAGCATCTTTGATGGAGATTTGTGGGATGCACATCCAGGGCACAAAGCTCCCGTTCCACCACATCCCAAAGATGCTCTATTGGGTTGAGATCTGGTGACTGTGGGGGCCATTTTAGTACAGTGAACTCATTGTCATGTTCAAGAAACCAATTTGAAATGATTCAAGCTTTGTGACATGGTGCATTATCCTGCTGGAAGTAGCCATCAGAGGATGGGTACATGGTGGCCATAAAGGGATGGACATGGTCAGAAACAATGCTCAGGTAGGTCGTGGCATTTAAACGATGCCCAATTGGCACTACGGGGCCTAAAGTGTGCCAAGAAAACATCCCCCACACCATTACACCACCACCACCAGCCTGCACAGTGGTAACAAGGCATGATGAATCCATGTTCTCATTCTGTTAACGCGAAATTCTGACTCTACCATCTGAATGTCTCAACAGAAATCGAGACTCATCAGACCAGGCAACATTTTTCCAGTCTTCAACTGTCCAATTTTGGTGAGCTCTTGCAAATTGTAGCCTCTTTTTCCTATTTGTAGTAGAGATGAGTGGTACCCGGTGGGGTCTTCTGCTGTTGTAGCCCATCCGCCTCAAGGTTGTGCGTGTTGTGGCTTCAAAAATGCTTTGCTGCATACCTCGGTTGTAACGAGTGGTTATTTCAGTCAAAGTTGCTCTTCTATCAGCTTGAATCAGTCGGCCCATTCTCCTCTGACCTCTAGCATCAACAAGGCATTTTCGCCCACAGGACTGCCGCATACTGGATGTTTTTCCCTTTTCACACCATTCTTTGTAAACCCTAGAAATGGTTGTGCGTGAAAATCCCAGTAACTGAGCAGATTGTGAAATGCTCAGACCGGCCCGTCTGGCACCAACAACCACGCCACGCTCAAAATTGCTTAAATCACCTTTCTTTCCCATTCTGACATTCAGTTTGGAGTTCAGGAGATTGTCTTGACCAGGACCACACCCCTAAATGCATTGAAGCAACTGCCATGTGATTGGTTGATTAGATAATTGCATTAATGAGAAATTGAACAGGTGTTCCTAATAATCCTTTAGGTGAGTGTGTGTGTGTGTGTGTGTGTGTGTGTGTGTGTATATATATATATATATATATATATATATATATATATATATATATATATTACTATTACTTCTGTAAGGTTACAAAATTAGCATTATCAAAGGAAATAGACTACTCATCTCTTTAATGACGTTCCATGAGTTACACTCCTTTTCTTAGTTTACATTAGCTAAACAGGTATTGTTCTGTATGAGTACATTGTCTTGAAAATGTGTTCCTCTAGCTTCATCTTGAATGACTTTCAAATGTGCAAGATTGACATCTCTCTTCTTCTGGAGCATGCTGAATGCTCCTTTCCAGCCTCTGTAGTTATCAGCAATGTGAAGACAGGAAGCCGCACTATTCTGCACATGAACAGGTTTGTGTGTATTATGAAGCTTTCGCCTAACAGATGCCAAAGTAAGGTTATCGCAGGTGAGGTGATCATTCTTGATCACTTCAAAACGAGTGGAAATATACTAACCGTCCAAAGGGGTAAAGGTTTTTTTCTTCCTTTAAAGGGTGCATTTGAAGTGCATGCTTCAGCATGGCAGCAGTGTCAGTAGTGCCAGTCAGTAATGCATATGGGTCACTATTATATATGCCTATCTGTTTGCTGTGGTAGTTTCATCGTGGGGGATTTTGCACAGCGTGGGGTGGACGTTTCTGGTGTGGCTTGGCAGCAGAGGGGTGAGACCCCATGTGCCTGTTGTGTGGTGTGTCCTGCCACTGGCTCCCGCACTGTCATGCTATCAGACACGTAAGAGGAGCATTCAAGGGCACGATAATCACGTGACCATCATTACGCTTTAATATGGAATGCCTGGGTCCACTGCAGGGACTTCATCACTTCCATTGGAAAGTAAATCAGCTGGGCAACATTTATAAATCTTTAATGCTACTTTACATTGGAATTTGATGCATGGAATAGGCTATGCATCAAATAACAGAACATAGTCCAACGCCAGAGTTTCATGGGGAGCCTGGCAAATAACAAGATATCATTGTTCAACAGAATTTGGGAGAATAATAGAAGCTTCTCTGCAGTGGCACTATGTTAATTGAAATTAATTTAGTCTTAAAAGTAGCTGCCTTTAACAAATCATTTCAAGTTGACTTTGCATGCATTAATTGAAATGCTGATTAGTTTTAGCTTTTTAATTTGTTATTGTGAATTTATAATTTTCCAGTTAGATGTCTGTTTGTGCAAGATTGTTTTTTTTAACCATTTAAAACAACACAAAAGCGCACATATAGAAGCTAACAAAGCTTATAGAGCAAAAGTCCCATTATTTTTTTTCCATAGACTAATTGATTTTCAACGATAACTTTTAAACCTTTAAAGACAGACCTACCATGAGCTCCGATGGTATATTCTTCCATTGAAGCATCAGTTTGCATTATTTCAACTTCACTGTTTAAAAATCATTTGATAGTGGAATTCACGGTAAACAATTACATTACCCATGGTCCAGCAGAGTAAGCTTCACCAATCAAAGAACCGCAGCCAACCAAGTCCACGAAATGTGCCTCGGAGCGACCGCCAACTCCCATAGCGCAATGTGAATTAAGCAATCGAGTCGGTGTCTCTTCACCCTTAAACTACTTATCTATAGTATTTGTACAGATCTGAATATTTAGCAATAAACATAAAATGTTATATTTCTATACTTAAAATCAACAACCAAAAATCAATAGTTTTATATATATTCCCCAATTTTTTTATTCATTGACTTAATTCACAATGCTTCATGGGACTGAAATTCATGCCCTCATGAAAGACGGTAAGTACACAGTCTTGTACCTTTGTCTTTATGTTTGATTTTCAAATGATTTTTTTGACTCGAAACAAAATTCATGAAGTTGTGATTTACCTCGGAGCTCTTTTATGAAAGATTTTCTGAAAAGTCTATGGGAAAAATTAACTGGAAAAATACTTCCGGAACCCAAATGGCAGAAAAAGTGGGCAGGCATTGTTGCCTGAGCAAGCTAATAATAAAGCACTTATTTTCATCTTGGCCTTTAGTGATATTTCAATAGCTAACCTAGTCTCTAAAACCAGCGGCTTGTTAACTTAATCTATAATTGTTATAAAATGTATACAAACTAGCATACATCCAGTATCAGGCAACAATCCAGGGTTTTTTCCAGCAACTAAAGTTAATCAACAATCAATGTTTCAGTTTGTGTCTGTCAACAATTTTGTTTTTTGTAATTACACTGGGTAATGTCAGAATAAAGAATAGTGTTTACAATCTTTCGTGTAAACAAACCGTAATCATTACTTGTTATTTACCGATCATTCTTTTGAACACTGATTGTTGCAGTCTAAAAATACAAGAGCACTTTTGTCAGTCATTCTCTCTGCTTAAAAACAGAAACTTGCCAGATGTTTCTGTAGCGGACTTTTCAAAGGTGGACCTCAGCCAATACAAGTGGATCCACTGGGAGGTGAGATCGTCTGCCAAAAACCTTCCATTTGCTTCTCAGATACAGTATTGTAACTGCCCAGGTTAACATGAGAACATTGTAACACTATTTAGTTCCTTCTGATCTGTGACACACCAAGTGCTTACCAACAGTTTTATGAATGCATTGCCAGGGCCGTAATGCTGAAGAACAAGTGAAGATGATTGAGAAGGTGAGAGACTATAACCGCAAACAGGAGGAGAAAAACAGAATCACAATCTCTGTGGAAATAGAGAAGACCAGGGAACCCCTCTACCAGCTGTTTCCTCATGGTGATGTGGTATGATTTGACTATATGTTTGACTGGTTATATCTCATGTTTACTTGATACTTGATGTTATTTTATTTGGACAATTTGCACAATTGGATATTTAAATGTATATTTTGACGTACAATTGGTTTGGGTTGGTAAATTAATAATTAGAATCATGTAAAATGCTTTCAAAAGACATTTGAAAATTTAAAGGCACAAAATACAGTGAGGTCCGAAAATCTGGGATTTTTTTAACATTTTTAATTTAAACCTGGAAATAACAATCTTTTTGCGTTTTATGAACATTAAAAAGATGTAAAACGATGAGGAAATATTTACAATTCTACACTATTTCTATGTTACTGTTCAAATTTACAAAAAGCAAAATTGTGACCTTTGTACAAAAGGTCAAATTTCTTTGCTTCCATTTAAAGCACATAAAATGCTTTTTGGAACGTTCTCAAATCATGCTGGAATAACATGGATTATCATGTTTGCACAAACTTGTGGAGTCCATGCCAGCTCATGTGCATGGTGTCATTAAAGCAAAAGGCGGACTGCCGCGGACATAACAAATACTACAAAAAATATGTACATTTTTCAATTTAGTTTTTTTATTCAAATCGTTTTTCTGATGACACAGAGAAGAAGAATTTAAAATATTACATTTGAAAATGATGCAAAATAAAATTATTTTCACTAGTGGTCTAAGGCTTTTTAACCCGACAATATATGTCTTATAGGTTTAGTGCCATGCTTGAATACTACACCATCTGTTTTTCTGTGTCTGTTTCAATCAGGTCTTTGTTAGTAAGGATGTGGCAAGACACTTTGGGTTTAATTCAGCCTCTGATGCACTGAGGGGCTTCAGTAGTCGTATAAGGAAGGGGTGAGTAAAAGAGGAACAGGAGAAAGAACAAATGCATAATCTGTAAATAATATCCATTTAAACGTCCACCAGATGTCACTAGAGTTCTAAGAGTTCTTAAAAAAAATGAAAGAAAAACTCTCCTAAGCCTGTGTAATTGATAACACTGCTTAAAGTGATAGTTCACCCTAAAATGAAAATTCTATCACTCAACTTCATTTTGTTTTAAACTCATATGTCAAAAGGAGATGCTAGGCAGAAGTTAACTTCAGTCACCATTCAATTTTATTGTTTGGAAAAAAAAGATGCAATGAGAGTAAAAGGTGACTGAGACATACTGCCTAACATCTCCTTTTGTGTTCCATGGAAGAAAGTCATACGGGTTTGGTACAAAATTAAGGTGAGTAAATGGTGACATAATTTTCGCTTTTGGGTAAACAGTCCCTTTTAAGGGTATGTTTAAGAGCCATTTCATGTGTTACAGAAAGGTTTCAAGGTTTTTGTTTTTTTAGGGCTACCCTCATTTGTGCCTGGGCAGAAAATGGAGCTGATGCCATGGGTCCTGATGGCGTTGTCACCCATTCAGATGCATTCCCACCCGAGAAGCTGGTAGATACACTTGGAGCAGGAGATACATTTAATGCTTCTGTAATCTATTCACTGTCAAACGGTGAGGATCATTTCTTGATTTGAACTGCAGGAAGTCTCAAGCTTTTGATGGTTCTATTTTGATAATACACCACTTTAATATTTTACTACGTTATTAACGAATTGTGAGTTTCGAGTGCTCTATATAGTGTCAGAAATGTACTTTTTTATTATTAAAAGAAATTGAACTCTTCCTGTTGCCCTGAACCCATAGGACTTATCCTTAGTCCCCATTCACTTTCATTGCATTATTTATTTATTTAATTATTTTTTACCCTCTGTAATTGGGTTTTCAGAGGCATTTTTTTTCCTTTATGGGTGTATATTGTTGCTCTAAACATATACAGCATGTCGTCCATAAAATCAAGAAGTAACTTTTTTTATACTTATATAGTATACAAGCTATATAATTCATATAAGCTACACATTCAACAACACTTGCCTCAAAAACAGTGAATTCAGCTAAAGGTTACTACACCGTACACTAACGCCCATAAGTAGAGAGGTCTTATGTATCAATGAAATATATCAAATGTTTAAACAACAGAAGAATTCACTACAGAGACATTTTTTGCCCACATATTTTAAATATCTAGGGCATTTTTATCATTTTCAGTAGGATTTTCCCACCGAGCCTTAGTTCATTTCTGACCTTGGCTGTGCAGTAAAGGGTGATAAATGAATGTGAAAGATTTCAAGCCTGTTTCATTCTCTCTCTGCAGGGGGCAGCCTACAGGAAGCACTCATATTTGGCTGCCAGATTGCAGGCAAAAAATGTGGTGTCCATGGATATGATGGAATAGTACAGTGAACGCGGTGGAGAGGTGCACATCTGGAATGTACTACAGCCTGTTATGATCTACTGATTGTTTTAAAGCACTAAGCATTGACAAGGCAATAGGAAAGTCTTTAAAACACAGATCTATCATACAACTTATGACCAATTATGACTGAAAGGACTATGGGAAAGATAATTCAAACTAATAATGTTTTTGTATTACCAAGGTTCCTGTGTATTAGCATTAAAATAACAAGAGATAACATATAGTCAAATGCCAAATACATTTTAATGATAGAAAAACATGTATAGATCAAAGCCTTCTGTATTAAAAACGGAATTATTGACGACAGGCCGGTGACTTAGTGAAAGTTAATATATAGCCGAGGTTATGTGTAAACAAAGAGTAGTTATATGGGACTGTAATGCTGTCAAAAAACTTGGAAATATAATAATTTATCAGTGTTTGGATATAAATATTGATGTGTGAACTTCATTTCAAATACTTCAGACAAGTATATGATTTGTGAATGTAATGTACAATTGTTTTAAATCAATACAAATTTTCATAAAGCTCCATTGAAGGGAAAATGAATAGGTGCAATCAATTTGACAGACATTGATTTCTTTAGTTTCATAGCACTTTGATAATCTATAACAAAGTTGTTTGTATATGAGAACTCTATATATATATATATATGAGTTGTTATGAGAACTTCAGGCATATTGTACCCCGATTTTAAGTGGAAAATTGGCAAGCGTCACAGCAACAGGAGGGAGCAAATGTATTTGTGTTTGTAGAGAAAAAAGAAAGAACATACTTTAAGTGTGTAAGGATGAAAGACAAACAATATATGTGACATTTTCCACCCAATCTCATTAAGATAGCTGGCCAGCACTACACTGATTCTACTACCACACCTAGTGTGTAATAACGACACCCTGTCTGTCTGTCTGTTTGCAACAATAATGCTGGAAATATCCATTTGGGGTTATATGGGAAAATTTAAATGCATAAGGTAAACATAGAGTCAGGTCCAAAAGTCTTGAGACCACATAAAAAATCTAGGATTTTTTCATTTAAACCTAAAAACAGAATTTACAGTAAAAAAAAAAAGTTACAGTAGTTAAAATTGTTAAATGATAAAAGTTACTAATATTCTGCACTATTACAATTTTGTGACTATGCTACTATGTACAAAAGGTCAGAATTCTTTGCTTCCTTTGGAGCACACAAGACGCTCTTTGGATCATTCTCATATTATGCTGGATAACATGCTGGATAACATGGATCATCAGGTTTTGCACAAACTTGTGTAATCTATTCCAGCTCAAGCATGCTGCATGCTGCCATTAACAGAGGGATATACCAGTAGTAACAAATTCTGAAATTTAAATTTTTGCTCAAATTGTTATTTTGTATTAAATGAGAAAAATGCAGTAAGCATTTTAACAAGTTGACTCAAGACTTTTGGACTCCACTGCATGCTTGGCATTCCATACAGGCAACATCTAGGGTCATTAAAGTAATGCATGCAAAAATACAGTATTATTAAGAAACTGGAGAAAAACAAAACAAAACATGAAAACACTGTAACTCCTCATGGTGGTACACATGAGACAGATGGGAGGAGGTTCACCCGCCAACTCTTTGTCTAGACACCGGTGACTTGACAAACAGAAGGCTTTATTCCATAAACTACATCCCAGTATGACTATTGATGGACACCCAGAAATGTTTTTCTTTCCATATAAATTACAAGCCAATTTCCAAATGACTTCTCTGGCTTGCAAAGTGGAAAATTGTATGCATTGTACACACCTCTCCTCAATCACACAGTTTCTGTACACATGCCTCTAAAAATAATTATTAAAAAAGGGAAACAGTGGGTCTTTTCCATTCAGAAAACATGCTTTCAATCACGTTTTGCTTTGACAAACGATCCGGCAGCCTGTGTGGAGTTTTTCCATGTCGAATAGAAAATAGACACAGATGGCAGCAAAACATGCAGGTCTAGCACCATCAATCACTGAATGGAATTCTATTCAACAGAATCACGGATCTTGAGTGCCAAAAAAACTTTCCATTGTGCTTTGGACAATGAACAGTAGTCTGTGTAATGTTTTGCACAGTGCCAGTGTGAAATTTGTTGCTATGTCTTGTTGTAATCCGGTATGCCACCTGATGAAATTGCAAAACCAAGCTCAGCGGAGATTTCATTGTGTAAAATTAAATATCTTTATTTGAAACACATGTGTTGCCAACATATTCATTCAAGGTAACAGGCTAAACCACAAGGGGGACCAATAGAATCTCACAATCGGTCTACACCGGACACGTCCTTTGATACGACGCAACGGCTTGACGATCTCGATTGAAAGAATCGAAGCAAATGTTCTGAAAGATGTGCAGAAAGCACGGACCAATGAGCTGTGAGCATACATAGACTTCAAAAGCTGTTAAATGGGTGAATAACTAGTTATATCCTACTTTATTTTCAACAGTAATCTACTAGTATAAACATTTACTTACTATATAATTATTATTGTAATGATGCTAAAACTGAGTATACCTGTACATGTAATTTTAAACAAAAGATTATTTAAATTATTAGATCAGAAACATCACAAGCTGGCTTTAAAGGTGCCGTTAGTGATTTTAGCTATTCTGGAACATCCACTAGATGTTAAATAAGACACGCCTGCTCTTTCCAAAACACTGCCCTCCAAAGATAGCGTTGAGATGTCGTCGAACAGTAGAGCAGTGAGTCTTCTCACTGTTGTCAAACACAACAGTAGCAAAATAGTGCCTGAATATGCCATTAAAACTACATGAATCGCTTCAACTACTACACTATGAGAATACGCAAAACTATTGACAGGCAGAAAGCACATCAAAATCTTCTGACTCACTCAAAGAATGTGAAGCGGCCCACGGACACATTTTTGTTTGCTGTTTACACGGTCTAGTGCTATCACAGAGACCGGTGAGATATCTCCTGACACTTATTTCAGAGATATCTTTCAGGAAGTAGAAACATTTTCGGCATAAATTGAATAAACAATTTAGAATTCATGACAAAAAGATTCATGCATATGATATTTGGTATGCAAAGTTATTTTTTGCCAGACAAACTGGAAAATAAAGTGACTGTAAAAGCTTTGTAGCATGTCAGCAATAGAACGGGGCATCCGTTCACTGTCCACGTGTCATGTCGCAAATAACGCTTTCAGTGTAGACCGCATCAATCATTATAATGGAAATTATTTGCTTTTGACGCAACCTGCCATTCGTGTCCGGTGTAGACGGCATGTTAAAGCCGGTTTCAAACTCTATACAACAATAAAATAAACATTATGGTTAAATTATTTATGTTGCTGTTGCAGCATTCATTATATGAGTTGGGAAATCTCTTAACTAAAAATAGTTGAAACAGCACATATAAGATAGCAACCTTAATTTTCAACATTCTTTACCATATGAAGGATAAAGTTTTTAAACCTTGTGACAAGGAGGAGGGTGTGACCAGGCCATGAGGACGAATGCCCGGCCCTGAATTGTTTTAATCAGCCGAGAGGGGGATAAAGATGAGCCGGAGGCGCCAGTTTGAGAGAGAAAGAGAGAGAGACACATGTGGCTTCTGTGTGTGTGTCTGTGTGTTCATGTTTAAGTTGATTTATGTCATTAAAAGTTTATGTTGACTGTTCTGCTGGTTCCCGTCTCCTCCTTGCCCATCCTTTACCCGTTACATTGGTGCTGAAATTCTGGAAATAGGAGTGATGCGCTGTCGTGGAGTCCTCGTTGCTGTCGTCCACCAGGGGAGAAGCCGTGGCCATCTGCCAGGGGACTGAGGAGTTGCTGCCGGCCCCTGGGAGTCAGAGGAAATGCTGCCACCCACCAGGAAGGGGAGGAGCCGTTCCGTTGCCAGGGGTCGGAGGACTTGCTGCTGTCCATCAGGCAAAGGCGATGGCGTGTCAGGGGACAGACGAGCGAGTTTTTCTTTCTCTTTCCTCTCTCTCTCTCTCTCTCTCTTCCCCTCTCCCCTCTCCCGCCCCTTGTCTCTCCCAGGGCTCCAGAGAGGCGGGGAAGACCTGCCGGCAAAAGGACGGGGAAGGGCAACATCTTGAGCAGTCGGGCAGTGGAGAGGTGTGACGAGGAGGAGGGCATGAGACACACGTGGCCACTCTGTTTGTGTCTGTGTGTTTATGTTTAAGTTATGTTGACTGTTCTGCCAGTTCCCGCCTCCTCCTTGCCCATCCTGAACCCCATTACATAGCTTTACACAGAAATCTTTCATTTTAACAAGTGGTGGGATATAACACTGTTTCAGACATAAAAAGCCATTTAGTTTTCTAGAAAAGCTGTTTAAACTACTTTGGCTGTCATTCAGTAAACGTTCAAGCACGACCACACAGACAGAATCCATTGATGAAGGACATTCTCTGAATCCTCAGTGTTGTTATTCTTCAAAGACACTTTGTTGAACCACATTAAGGACAGACAGTTTGAATATGAAACAAACAGCAAAATGCAACTGTCCTCCACTCTGATAGAGCTGAGGTTTTGTAAACACTTCAACAAGTCTCCAAAAGCCCACCACTATTTGGTTAGGCAGCCATTGAGAAAACTGTGTGCCCAAGAAACGGGTGAGAACCAAAGATTTTATTTCAATCACCATGGATAATTTCCTCAGCTTTTTTAGCAGAGCACATGGATTTTTCCAGAAGCACTTGGTGAGTTTGCATGTAAAGTGATGAACTACATCACAATTGTCTTGTTGAATCACATATTGAAAGCTTCCTGAAATCATTGCTGAACTAAATCATTAAAGTTGGATTAGAGGCATTAGTGTGTTGCGGAAAACTTCCAACCACATATTTAGTTAAGTATGAGCATCTTTGGCAAGCATTGTGGTAGAGCAGGATATTATTCCTGGGAAACTTGGCACTTGTAATGTAGAAAACAGCACATACTGTACATTTAAAGACCATCCCCTTAACTCTTAAGGTAACTAAAGTAACCTTGGTACAAAACATAAATGGTAAAACAAGAAAGGTGCACAGAAACTAAACATTCACAGCAAAAAATATGAATTACATTCATCAAATCTCCATTCCTGTGCATCCAAAATTCCACACATATGAGCCTAACCTATAACCCTGATTGTGAGTCAAGCACTTTGGCAGGAGAGTACGTTACCATCAGTGGCATACATGGGAAGTCAAACAGACCTCATGGTCATCTTTGGTGCATGAGAGATGATTCATAACTCATTTCTGTGATTCATATAACATGGCAATATCGCACAATAACATCATCAACAAAAGTCACACAAACCCGCAGTAGTATTTGTTACAACACTTCACCAAAACGTTGGGTTAGGATTACATATCAAGGGCAACAGTTCCTCCATTTGAATGTATATTCTCTGCTCAAGGAGTTCACAGGAGGTCAAATAACATCCGTAAGTTTGAAAAATGTATATAAGGAAAAGCAATGCACCCATCTGCATTGCTATCCCATGCAGAAATTGTCATTAAAGAGTGTCACTTTCTAGCCCCGTCGTTTTGCTGATCCTCTGATTCTGATAAGCCTCAGTGCTCTGTTAGAATCAGTGCCCCTCAAAGGCCCCTAAACATCTTCATATAGAAGCATACCACTAAAGATAGTTAAAGGCTCCACTGAATGGGCCAGCTTGCCCATGACCAGGTCTATGCAGATTGTATCTCCCATCTGAAGGGGTAGGATGATGTTGAAGACAGCCAGAGAACCTGGTGTTGGCTTGGCCTCAGCCATGGGTTTGTTCTCCAGTCCTTCAGGTTGGTAACCGGCTGAGTCTACTCGTGCCATGCCGTAGTTAGACTTGGACAGCACGGCTTCAATCTTCTCATTTTTGTGGCCCGTCAGGATGGCACTAAAGAAATAACGTCCATCAAGTGGTGCGGTAAAGATACCTGTAAATTCAACATAAAGAAGACAAAGATATTTTGTTTGTTTTTCCATGGCTCTTTTCTCCAAAACAGTAGCCCAATGAAGTCTGAAGTATGTGATGTGAGAAAATATTGTACTTGTTGAAAACCAGAGTAAATTATTTTAGCCATTGTTGTTACTATGTCATATATTCGGGTCACAGGACAGTGTCCACGTTGCCTTATTAAGTGTGTCCGGTAATGTATTCGTACTGCTTACCTGCATACCTAAATAATGTCTTAAGTTATGTATGTACAACGGTCGAGAAGTACGTTCTTCATAAAATGCATTACATACTCTGACAGTATGCAAATTTGAATGCAGCTAAGGTTATAACAAACACGTAAAAGTGGAAATGAATATGCATTCATGTTTACGGCCAGTGGCAAGTTTACCTGTTCGTGGATTATAGCGGTCTCCTTCATTTACAAGGGTCTTATCAAAAATTATCGTTCCAGATGTAACCATTGGATTTGTGAGAGTGGCTGAGAAGGACAGACGTGGTATGTTTGCGTCTGCACCAGCCACACCTGAAATGAAAATATTTAAGTCAAAAACAGTATGCTATCAATATGGCAGTCATAAAATGTAGTCTGGCATAAAACATGTTGACCCCAACATTTCCTTATGCTAATTTTACTCACATACACTCATTCCAATACAGACACACTTCACAAACCAGCATTAGTGATCAGCTGCTGACCTTTGGCTCAACTATAGACCCAACTGAACAACACATGGAGCGATTCTCAGTACACTGACTCTCGCACAAAACAGACAATGCACACAAACTTCATTGATTTCTTACCATTCTTGCCTTATTTTGATTAGTGACATCTGTGGTTTTCAAAATAATCATAGTGTTTGTCTAAGATACATCTGCTTAAATGGATGATTCCCCCAGAAAATTCAAATTCTGTTCTCATACACTTACCCCAATGTTGTTCAATAAAAATATCATAATGGTGTTGTCATTTATTTTTGTAGTATGGGGGGGGGGGGGGGGGGGGGGATTCAGTGAAATTTAATTGTGACTGAGGTAGCCATTTTGCCCCATATCTCCTTTTATGTTATCTCCAGAAGAAAAGATTTTTTGATTCCAGAATTTTCATTTCTGGGTGAACTATCCCTTTAAACAATTTAAAGCAAAATGAAAACATACCTTGCTCTCCTCTGAGACCTAAAATGGGAGAAAATCAAATGTGAGTGACTCCAATATGTAATGTACATGTCATTTAATGTAAAAGTTGTTATATTTTGCCCTATATCTCATTTTGTGTTCCAGAAGAAAGTAACATAAGTTAGATTTTTTTTTTATGCCAGAATTTTCATTTCTGGGTCAACTATCCCTTTAAACAATTTAAAGCAAATTAAAAACATACCTTGCTCTCCTCTGAGACCTAAAATGGGAGAAAATCAAATGTGAGTGACTTCAATATGTAATGTACATGTCATTTAATGTCAAATTTGTCATTTACTAAAATGAAATTGAAAGAAGAAAGCAAGTGAGGGTCACTCAAACCAGCCCATCTGGCACCAACAACCATCCATGTGTTTATCTAGTCATCCAATTGTGTAGCAGCAGTGCAGTGCATAAATTCAGTTAATTTTCACATTAACCATCAGAATGGGGAGAAAATTAGATCTCAGTGATTTGGACCATGGTATGATTGTTGGTGCCAGATGGGCTGGTTTGAGTATTTCTGTAACTGTTGATCTCCTGCGAATTTCACACACAACAGTCTCTAGAATTTAATTAGAATGGTGCCAAAAACAAAAACATCCAGTGAGCGGCAGTTCTGTGGATAGAAATGCCTTATTGATGAGAGAGGTCAATAGAGAATGGCCAAACTGGTTCGAACTGACAAAGTCTACAGTAATTCAGATAACAGCTCTGTACAATTGTGGTGAGAAGAATAGCATCTCATAATGCTATTCTGAGATGCGGTTTGGCACTCATTTGGTGGCACGAGGGGGACCTACACAATATTAGGCAGCTGGTTTTAATATAGAGGCAAATCGGTGTATATTTAAATAGTTAAGATTTATGGGATGGACAAGGATAAGACAATTTCTCACCTGGAGGTCCTCTTGGCCCCTGTATGCCTGGAACACCTGGAGATCCATCTTTACCTGGAGGCCCCACTGGACCAGGGAGCCCTTGATGACCTGGTGGTCCAGGGAAACCTATAATAGGAAGTTAAAAATGAATACAAGTTTATATTTCTTCATATCATTCAAATAAAGTGAGCTACATTCATTATTGCTGCTGGGAATTTAGAGAATAAGTTCATACGCACTGTCAGGCCACATCCACACAAATAAATATTTGGTTGAAAAGATATCATCATCAATTCCAAGGTACCAGAATTTTTTTTGGAAGTCTCCATTTTTGGTGGAGGAACACGCTCTTCCAGTGTGAAATCAATGCGTTTTCAACCGAAAACCTGTAAGTATGGATGTGGCCTCAAACTGCTGAATGAAGAAAGCAGTCCATGTTTACATGACTTTTGAAATGTTCACAAAGTCCTACAAAGTCAAACCTGTCATGTCTTTCTCAGCTAAGTTCTGGAACTCCTTGACGATATGGACCATTGAGGAATTCAGTCTCTTGATCTTTCCGTGAATATCATCCAGATGTGTGTTCTGGAGGATTTCAATGAACCCGCTGTGTGAAGTCACTGTGTTGTTTAGCCCACTAACACAGTTCCATAGGCCAGACACGTGTTTGTTCAAACCTTCTTTGATCTTCTGCAGACTGTCGGAGACAGAGTCAAGTCGGCCACAAACCACTTCAAGTTTAGAAAGCCTCTTATCCAGACCTTCTCCAGTCCTCTTGCATTCACCCACCTCCACCACAAAGTTGTTCCCAAAGCGGCGTACATCCCGATCCACATTGTCAAAGCGTAACCTGCTGTCCTCTATGTGCTCTGTCATTTCCTGCTGGATCTTGTCAATTTCTGTAATAATTTTGTCTTTGGTGTTTCCTAGGTCAGTAATCACACTGTCGTGTTTGTGAACCACATGTTCTAGACCTTTTAGTGTGTCGTTTATGGAGCTGAAGGTCAAGATAACCTCTGACAATTCTCCTTGGATTGACCTGAGGTCCCCGCTATTGCTACTAACAACACTGTGACCATCAAGCAGTTTTTGTGGGTCATCTAGGTGACCCGTTCCTGAATCGGTTCCTGTAGGAGGATTCAATGTGATCTTGCACTGACCACTGCATTTCTCTACCTCCACTTTCAACCGATCCATCTCGTCTTGCAGACTGGAGCACACATCTACACATCCCGTCTGACCAGTGTCAAATTTACCTTTAATGTAGTTAATTTCCTTTTGCCATCTGTCCATGGCGTGGTTCGTGATGTTCTTGAGTTTCTTCATGTCATTTTCCACTGTGCTACAAACATCACAGTTCTCAATCTCAGTCACAATCCTGTTGAAGTGCTCCCCGTTGTCTCCAGTTAGAGCTTTGATCTTGCGAACGTCATGGCTTAGGTTGATCACCCTATCCTCAAGGGAATCACCGGACACTGAGAGATCCTTGAATCTTGTGTCAAACCTCTTTATTTCATCTTCATTGGCAATGACTCTCCACTCTAAAGACTTCACTGTGTCACCAGGACTTGGACTACCACCCCCTGGACTTGATCCAGAACTTGAGCCAGAGCAAAAGGAGCATTCACTTAACCTTCTGTCTATATAGGATGTTGTGTTCTCTAGCCGAGACAAACGCTTATCAAGATCGAACACGGTTTCCTTTACGTTTCCTATATCAAGGTCCATTTCATTAATCCTGTATTCCTGGTCATGAATACGATTATTGAATTCATTGCGAAGATTTCTGAGTTCCTGCTGAAACGAGTCTTGTATGTTAATCTCCATATAAGCACAATTTTCCTTTGTTCTCTGGACAGTGTTATTGAGCTGCCTCTCCAGATCTTGTAGATGATTGATGAAGATGTCTTCCATCACTTTAGGGACTTCTTCTTGTCCACCTATTCCTCCGTCATATGTTCCACCACCTCCAGTTCCTCCAAGTTCTCTGTTCAAACGATCCAGCAGCTTGTCATAGGCCTCTGATGAGGAGCTTATCTTCCTGTCCATATCATTGAGTCTTACTCTGAGGTCTGCCACTGTGTCACAGCAGCCTTGAGAACGGCTAAGTTCTCGGTGTAAACCATCAAGAGTCTGGCGGTGACGCTGGTCCATGGCACTGATCTGCTTCTCCATAGCCAAGATCCTCTCCCGATCTTGTTGCTGTTGGCGTCTCAGGTCCTCCACCCCAGTTTGACAGGCAGAACAGGACAGTGTCACTCGATGTTCAAGTTCTCGGAGGACTTCCTCCTTCAAGGTGGTGAACCTATTTCCTCCAATTTCTCCATCATCTAGATCATTACCTCCACCCTTTCCATTCACTAGGTGGTTATTGATGCTGACCAGGGTCTTGTCGTGGGCTTGAGTCCGGTTGTCCAACTGATCCAGCTTGGTCTGTATGTTATGAATGGTCTCTTTCATTTCTGGCTGTGCAGCATCAGCTGGCGTTTTGACACTATTAAAACCAGGTTTGCGCATTTCCTCCTGGAATCTCTCATTCATACCACGCAGTGTAGACTGCAGGTCATTTAGGTCTTTGGTCAGCCTCTGGATTTTGTCCTCCAATTGTTTCATCTTGTGATTGTCATCTCTCCCTGGGCATAGATCAAACATCATGTTAATGCTTAAACAGTTAATAGCTAATTAGAGATTAGTAGTAGATTCACATATCCAAAATAGACAGTTCAGCCCAGTCTCACAATAGAAAATTCGCTCTAGCAAGATTTTCCTGTGCACCAGTGACAATTTTTAACCTTGATTCTAAACATTTCATAAAGCCTCAGTTATCTGCTGATGATATAAAATGTTTGAAGGATGCAGAATATGATAGAAGCAAGAACATCAATATGGTCAGATACTTTTAAAGACAGTACAGTATGAATTACATTTGTTTGATTGGTTGGCACACTCAATTTTAACATGATAACATACATAATCCAAAATGCACATTAGCAATCAAGCTCACATACATCACACAAATCTGCACAAGTCATGTGAAAAGCCACAGTCAAAGTTGTCCGAAGTTAACAAGGCTTTACAGGCATAACATGGTTGGGGCCATTCAGACAGAACGTGTTCTTGTGTTAAAAGAAGCAAGACACAGCACAGCATATGGAACATCGAGATGCATCTAAAAAAAGTGGTTATTCTGCCTGTTCAGTTGCTAAACAACCATCAAGATGTGGTGCAACGGTGTGGCATCTGTTTAGCATGTTTACATCTAATATTTTGAAAAACAACACAGACAGATATAACGAGTTTTGTGTGAACATCCCCTTGCAAAACTGGACATTGAGAAATGTTTTCGTGGTGCATGGGAAAGTGTTGCTAGGTTAATGCTTCCATGCGACACTGTGCCACTTAGTTTGCTGAATGTGAGAAATTGTTGACTTACCGTTCCCTGGTTGTGAAGGCCTAGGCCAAGGTCTGACTGTTGAGATCTGAGTATCAGATCCCCCGTTCGGTCCATCATTGCAGTCTTCACCACTGAATCCAAGGCAGCACTTCCACTCCATTTCTGTTACCATTTTATAAGCCACCTTGTATCTGGGCCTCATGTAGGTCCTATATCTGTAAGACACATGAAAACCACATGAATGAAAGCCTGGAATTTTCTAAGGAAGGCTATCGTTCAAACACATCTTTTCTCTTTTTCTTCATTTTCAGTTTTTTGTTTCAGTTGGGAAATACATGGTAATAAGACAACAAATACAAGGCATCATAACATTCTGTCCTCAAATTTTAATTTTGGGAAACATTCTTGAAATAAATATATATATATATATATATTTCAAGAATGTTTCCCAAAATTAAAATTTGAGGATAGAATGTTATGATGCCTTGTTATGATATATATATATACTGGCTTGGTACACTTACTACCTTACAATTTTGTATATTGTTTAATATCTGAAAAATTAAATAGTCCTCACACTTTGGCCATTTTGGGAACAACTGTGTTTTGCAACATTTTCTATCACACAAATTAGTTTCTGACAAGTCCCTGTTAGAGTAATACGCATTCACATAAACATATGCTAGAGACTTTAAACCTGAATTGCATATGGTCTAATATGCAAACACCTAGGAATGGAGAAAGATATATATGTTAGAAAAGTTATTCTCTGCATGTGAAGTAACATATATTCTTTTTTCATTTACATGTATGATTTTCGCTAGCTGCTGCACAAACATATGCTGCCCAGCTGTTAAAACTAAAGTGAGTTTTGTTCAATGAGGGGCCGGGCAGCAATATAAAAAAACAGTGAACATTTTGTACAGCTTTGTCATGAATTACTTGAATTAAGCTTTTATAAAACAGAGCTAACATGAAGATTTACTAGAGTGGTCTTTGCCTATGCAAAACCGGGTGTTTTGTGTGGTTGTCAGCATGTTCATAAGCGGTACAATATGGTGTTTAAAATGTGGCTGTTGCCACATTCCTAAGCAGTTGCTAGCATGTTCTGGATGGGTGCTATGTTGTTACTTACTGAAAAGAGCCAACCCCCTGGTCTTGTTAATTTTCTGGTCCCTAGATGTAGCTCAGGTCCCTCCTTCAAAGTAGGTCTGTAGCATTTTTTACATATTTTAACATGAAAATTGTCTAATCGCTTAGAAAAGTAAGAGAACACCTCTCCTTTTAACCAGCCACAGGATTTGAGTTATCACTTAATTCTGATGCACAACAAACTAAGTGTGGGAGTTAAACATGAATAAAACTTGGGTTAGGTTTTTGTAAAAATTTTACTTGAGACCTATTTTGTGTTGTAATTCAATCCGATAGTCAAGGTCTCAAGATCAATGTGTCATACAAATACACAAACATAGAGTAAAATATTATTATCTAATATTATGATATTATGAATATAGAAAATAGGAAACAATTGAAACATTTCTATTTTCCCAGGACTATAGGTTACATCTCGTAAGCCACTAAATTCTTGTCTCCACACTCTATTTGTTCCATGACCTCCGTGAGAAGAAAAGAAGAGAAAAGGGGGTCACCCTACTCTATGGGGTGAGTGCAAAAATAAGTGGTGGTATTTTAGTAGGTTTTAAGCCTAATTCCTGTGGTGCACTGGTTGTAGAGCTTGGAATGGCATGCCACCTCATTCCATACATAGTGGTGTGTGTGGAATCTAAAGGAGCAGGATTAAGCTTTTCCAGCTGGGAGTGAGTATGTTGCCAGCATTTGGAAACTACCTCGCAACTGCACAAACTATCTAACCCTGGCGTCCTCAAGCTACATTCTGTTTATTTCTCCATTTGTTTACATTAGGTTTACTATGTAAACAGCACATTTTTAGTATTCTGTTTTGTTTAATGACTCAGGTTTCCAGTAAAATACAGATGTGGTACAGATTCTAGTGTCTATTAATGTTTTGATGATGTGATAGTTTTAACCATCTGTTTCCTGACTAATGTTGATGTAGCACATATTGGTTCCACTTATTTAAACTGAACTAAATAAAGGCCCGAAAAACAAATTTGCTTCAGCTTAAAGTTCCCAGACTGATTTGAAGTCTGATACAGGTGCATGCATACACTCACTGAGCACTTTATTAGGAACACTATGGTCCTATGCGCTCAATGTGGTCTTCTGCTGTTGTAGCACATGCACCTGAAGGTTTGACGTGTTGTGCATTCTGAGATGCTATTCTGCTTACTACAATTGTACAGAGGGTTATCCGAGTTACCATAGCCTTTCTGTCAGCTCGAACCAGCCTGATCATTGAAACCTCTCTCATCAAAAAGGCATATCCGTCTGCAGAACTGCCGCTTACTGGATGTTTTTTGTTTTTGGCACCATCCTGAGTAAACTCTAGAGTCACAAAAATAATTATACCAGCCCGTCTTGCACCATAAATCATGCCACGGTCGAAATCACTGTAATCACATTTTTCCCCATTCTGAAGGTTGATGTGAAAATTAACTGAAGCTCCTGACCCGTATCTGCATGATTGTATACATTGCACTGCTGCCACACGATTGGCAGGTAAGATAATTGTATTAATAAGTAGCTGTACAGGTGTTCCTAATAAAGACCTTAGTGAATGTACTGTACATATATAAGGCAAAAAGCTGTAGAAAAAACTAAACAAAACATGGATTGGCATTTTCCCCCCATACATTTAAACTGAATGTAGTCCGAGGCTATCAATCAGGATACAATTTTTTCTGTTCCACAAAAATGAGGTGGATTTGGATCAACATGATGGTGAGAAAATTATTCCTTTAAAGTAAATAACATATAGTAGCAAGAAAAAGTATGTGAACCCTTTGGAATATGCTGTTTCTGCATTAATTGGTCATAAAATGTAATCACATTTCACGCCATACTTAGTGCTGCAGGTTCTTCCCAAACAAGTCAACCTTAGTTTCATCAGTTCACAAAACTTTTTATCAGTAGCATTATGTAGTGTCAAGGTGGTCTTTGGCAAACTTCAGGCATGCAGCAAAATTTCTGTTGGAAAGCAGTGGCTTCCTTCATGGTGTCCTGCCATGGACATCATGCCTGTTTAATGTTTTCCGTATAGTAGACCCATGAACAGAGATGTAAACCAGTTTAAATGATTCCTTCAAGTCTTTATCCGTCACTCTAGGGTTCTTTTTTACCTCAATGAGCATTCTTCAGTGTGCCCTTTGAGTTATCTTGGCTGGAAGGCCCCTTCTAGGGAGAGTAGCCACAGTACTAAATCGTCTCCATTTATTGTGGACAGATAAATATCTAAGCTCTTCTAGATAATTTTGTAACCCTTTCTAGCTTTATGCAAAGCAAACATTCTTGATCGTAGGTCTTCTGAGATCACTTTTTTGCAAGCCATAGCCCACGTCAGCAGATGCTTCTTGTGAATAGAAAACTCAAAATGTTGTAATGCTTTTTATAAGTCAAAGTATCTTTAACCCACACTTCCAATCTAGTTTCATTAATTGGATGCCAGGTTTGCCAACTCCTGATTCTAATTTGCTTTTGTTGACATCTTTAGCCTAGGGGTTCACATACATTTTCCACAGCACTGTGAATGTTTAATGGGATGTGTTCGGTAAAGACATTAAATATTAGAATTGTTTGTGTTTTGCTATCTTAAGCACACTGTGTTTGCCTATACATGTGACTTAGATGAAGATGAGATCACATTTTATGACCAATTAATTCAGAAAATCAGCTAATTTTCATTTCATTCACATACTATTTCTTGCCATTGTAAAACAAAAATTATGCAACATTTTAATACAAAGCTTTTCAGATCAAGAGAACACATCCAATATGGTTATGAGTTCATACTTACACTACAACACGTGGGCACTGAACGCCCCAGGAACACGGCTGATAATCAGGCTTCACGTAGGTTTCTACCCCATCCTCCACAACGCAGCTCACAGTCTTTGTCACCACATATGCACACCAGTTTCTGTAGAAGAAACCCTTATGGTCAGTATTGTTTAAAATCAAATATAACATTATAATCAATATCTGTTTAAGTGGTAGTTTTGAAACTACCATATGTGGATGATAAAGTCTGTTTAAGCATCTCGTTCAGCATGTACTAAGCTAATGCTAAAATATTGTAAATCTATACAACATTGATAACATGTGAATTTTTGTTAAATATAGAAATACAGAACACTCCAAAAAATATTTAAACCTATTTTTAAGATTTAGGCATTTCAATATCATCACAAATTTCATTACATTAAATTACATTAATACAATTTAACAGTTTAATATTTAAATACCAATAAAGATGTCAGTATTTTTTGATAATACAGAAATCTCCTCTTTCAATTTCACATACTTCTTCTTTTGTATTTGGAGACTCGCATTATTTTTGCATCCTGTATCAGCATCTACTGGGCAGGCAGGAAAATATATAGTAAAAATTTCTCACCAACACCTATTATATCGCTTTGAAAGACAGATTTAACAACTGAGTCTTATGGATTACTTTTATGCTGCCTTTATATGCTTTTTTAACCTTCAAAGTTCTGGCCACCATCCGCTTGCATTGTATGAACCTACAGAGCTGCGGCAATGGCGAGGTCGCTGTGCAACTTCCCAACAATGATGGTCAACAAACAAAATGGTCAAAAACAGCCTTGGTCCCACCTACCAGTTAAAAAAAGCCAATCAACTTTTCGATAAAGACACCACCTGTCAGTTTACATCGAGATCACACAATAGCGTTTGATTTTGGAGCTAAAGAAGCACAATTTATGATACAAGTTTTGTCACATTTTACTGCTGATTTGAAATGTTAATTTCCCATTTAGAGATTTCCGTTGTTCCCCATTCAAGTAGATAGGAGCTGTACTTTTATCCATAGAAAATAATTTCCTACAGGCTGCCCTGAGGCATTATGGCCATCATTTATGACTTTGGCTGAAACAAACAGAGTGCAAGTCCATTTGGTCACAAAATAGGCACAGAAATGACACACTGCACCTGATGGTTAGGGGTAAGTTAAAGATAAGTAAAATAATTTTAGAAGTGCAGTTATTTTACAGGAGCTCATTTGACCTTGAATTAACTCTTTAAAAAAAAAAAAAATATGAAAGATTCTCTTCCTGAGACTTACAGCTGTACAGCTTTAACAACATGAACTAATGGAGCTCTCCGAAGATAGTAGCAAATTTAGAGCACATCTCCCCCATATGTCCTGTGTTAGAGTAATTCCACCTCAGTTTGAACATTCCTTAAGTCCATTGGCCTCATAAATAAGCACAAAGCTGCAAATAAATGTTCTTTTAATTCTCAAAGCCCTTGTCCCTCACAAACAAATGTCAACATGCTTTGGAATCAAGCCATCATGATCTCTACGCTGCATGCTCTGGGAAATTAAACATCTGTTGGGCTTCACAGTGAGATTGGGTTGGTCACTTCACTTCTCATCATTTATGCCATCATAGATTTCAGTCCTGTTTTGTTTTAGTCTACTAGTAAGGGCAACAAACTGTGCTGGTCTCCAGTGTGTAACACAGATGTGGTTTGTCTTCTGTTGCAATAAAAGATTGCCCTCAGTGCACACTAGATTCATACTCTGTGTCTCTTTAGAATAAACCTACAGACAGATTCTTGTCAAATGAAGCCTCTGTGACTAAGCACAAGACACACAATGCATCTGAATCATGTTAAATCAGACAAGCATGCATACAGCTGCTCAAAAAAACAACAAAAAACCCCCACTGGATTGCCATTACATTAGGATTAATCTCAGTATGTATTCCACCAAGTCTTGCGGTGTTTTTGGTGTCTCTCTATAGTTGAAGTTTCTGTATAGTACAAAACAAATGCTCAGAGGTGACACATCCGAATCCTTATAGAACCCCAGAAAAGAAATGCTTTCAATTTGCACTTTCTAAAAGATTATTGGAGATTTGGGCTTCCTTACATTTCCATAAGGATCGATGGATCAGGACAAACTCAGGATTTGACATTCATTTTGACATTTCATGGAATCACAGAAATTGTTATCACACCTGCTCTAGTAAGACCCATTCGCCCCACAGCTTGTGTAGGTTTGAAATTTTCATGAAGGAATCTCACAAACACAGATTGCAAACAGCTGTTTTTATTCTATAAAGTGACAGAAATGAGGCCAAATATGATCTAACGATGATCAAATATGAACAAGACAACCGTGTAAGATCTAACGGGATGAGCTGGACCCTGTCTCAAACACAGCGGCACATACTGTCTCTTTGTGAATGGACATGAGAATAAAATAATGTAATACTTCTAAAATAAGTCTCATTTGATTAAGCTCAATCGACAGCATTTGTAGCATAATTTTGTGCATTATCACCGATTAATCAGTGCAGATATTTGTTTTTAGGAACTATCGGTTATCAGCAAAAATCTGTTGATAGTTTGCGGGGTTTTTTTTTATCGTTTCAGCATTTCAAAATAAAAGTCCTTGGTGTTTTTCAGGCTTCTTTATACTTAAGAGTCCCATGTTACGTATATTATCACATACATGATATTGTATTTTATAAAATTAAGTCATTTTATACAGAACATCAAAGCTCAATCCAAAATGCAACATTGGAGTTATTTTTTGTCCAATAAAGGTCTGCTTAACAGAGCATCACATATGTGAGAAATTGCTTAACTATAATACAATTAAGTATTGATTTATTATTATTATTGTTAGTAGTAGTAGTAGTAGTATTACAGTGAACATTTTATAACACTAAAGTAGTGATATATTTCTGTCGTACTCTTTTTCATTTAACTGAGCTTTTCTTTTGAAGTGTTTTTGTGTCGTTATGACGATCAATCCGGAAAAGCCGGTTGCTACATGACTCAAAGTGATTATTAAACTGCAAAAGGTTGCTATTTAATTCAATAAATATGTAGGCTGTATGTGCTTTGTGCTACAAAGTGAATTTGCGCTCTATTCACTGTCATCTGCTACAAAGAGAGTGTGTGTGTGTGATGCTCATGATTGTGTTTTCTGTGTATAAGCTAAGGAATAGCTTTATAAGGTATGGGCAGCTGGCATCGGCACAACACTGTCCCAACACAAGCACACGCGCTAACATTTGAAGTGCGCAGCACATTCACACTATAATTTATCTAATAAAATCTAATTTTTTGCAGCTAAATAATATCACTAGGACATAACATGTTTTTAATTAGTGCGCTGAATGTTTGCAGAATGACATTCGTATGACAGATGGTATTGTTTTTGGTATCAGAGCATTTTTACGAGCACGAGTACAAGTACATGAGTGCAGTATCGGACACGATTCCAATAACAATATCGTATCAGGACATCCCAGGACCGCTGCTCCCTACATGCATACTATGCAGACTGCGTAGGGGACAAACTCCCTAGGGGGGCACCATCTTATCCTAGCAAAATCCACCTGCTGCCCTTACTTGCAGGTTTTACATTATTCAAGGACCCAAAAGCAGTTGCGGAACACAGACGATTGCTTCACGCTCATATCACGAGAACCCCCCCCCCCCCCCCCCCCCCCCCACTTCAGTTCCACCTGGAACTCTGCGTAGGGCATCAATTTCGACAGCAGCGGCCCTGTCCCTAGATACAGTAAGTCATGGAAATTAATGGATACAATCAGTAAATAATATGGGCATTAACATGATTTTAGTGTGGTGAAATTGCTTTATGCATATGCAAAGTATTTTTACAAACATCTAGTTATACAAATCACGTAGGCTTTGCGGTTCTGACATCATAAATTCAAGAGGATCGCAATCAAAAGTAAAGCATAATTAGCATTAAAATGTACAATCATAGTTCTAGATTGTAATGTGTAGTCAAAATTATTGACGTTTGGCCTATATACTGTATATTTACTAAGAATATCCAACTTTTCTTGCAGTTTTACAGTTGACAGTCCCCTATAAGGTCATTATTGTGATTGCCAACCAGCAACCAACCGACACAACTGCATTATGTACTAAAGAGGAAGTTACCCAATCATTAGCTTGAGATGGAAAAAACACTTAATTTTCCCATGACATGTTCCATGTGGACACTTTTGGCCCTACCACCTGACACCAGCTTTGATTCCACGTGACCATCAGTGACCTATGGTGGATTTCCTGTCTCCCACAGCTGTGCGGTACGCTCGCACATATTGCCAGCAGAATTTCAGGTTTTGGCCTTCCGTACTAAACACAGATGGTGCTAGATCACACTATGACATCATGAAGTAAGCTGTATTGACTAAAATGACAGGATGTTTCCGATGAATCACAAGAGAAAATTAAAGTTTCAAAGAACAGGTTCTATTTGATATGGCCATAACAGATAATAACTTCCACATCTATGTCCAGTATAAGCTACCACATTCCTTAATGGAATAGTTCACCTAAAATGAAAGTTTTGTCATTATTTACTCACCCTCATGTCTTTCTAAATCTGTATGATGTTAGAATCAGATCAGTCAGATTCATAAATAAATTATTTATTCTGATTTGTTTACCAGATCATCTGGTTCATTGAAAAGAACTGGTTTAAAAGATTGATCCGTTTACCAAAAAGATTATCAGTGAATAATAACATAAATTATAGTTTGTTCTTCATTCAAAGTTATTATTTAGCTTCAGAAAACAATACCAAGTCATTCACTTACCCTGATACCATCCCAGATGTGTATGATTGTCTTTCTCCAGCAGAACCAGTGGTTCTCCAGTGGTTCACTGTCCTTTTCTGCAGATCACGGCACCATTTTGTGGTCCGTTCTGCATAATGTGGCGGCTCGTTTTTGCTTATCGCGGCACATTTGGCATGTTTTGCGGCCGACCCACCGGCCCACTCGGTTCTCCTGCTGGCCAGTCCTCCAGTGATCGGCCCCAAAGTGCATCGGCCCACCGGGAAAATGCCCGGTATGCCAGATTTCCAGTCCAGCCCTAGTGCCAGCACTTTGATGGTCCAAAAGTCGTATTTAAGCAGTACAAAAGTAATGTCAGTGAATGTCTTTCAAAGCAAATCAATGTGTTTTTAACTCTTAAAAAGTGCTTCCTTCCAGCTGTGTCGGCGAGCTCACGTGAGATTTCGGAAACGATACTTATTTACATCAGAAGAGGGAATGAGTTTGGCCATTACAAACAGCATCAGAGTTCTGGATGGAAGCGCCGATTTAAAGTTAAAAACGTCTTAATTATCAACTTGTTTCTTACATAAACGTTATCGATTCGCTTCAGAAGAGAGTGAAGACATGTGAATTACTTTTATGCTGCTTAAATGTGACTTTTAGACCGTCAAAGTGTTGGCACCCGTTTACTTGCATTATAAGGACCTGATAGAGCTTAATTTGTGTTCTGCTGAAGAAAGACAGTCATACACATCTGGGATGGCATCAGGGTAAATGAATAATGAGAGAATTTCTGTTTTTGGGCGAACTATTGTTTTAAGGTTTTGATTTCAGTGACCTGTATCTCAATTATGGTGTTAAGTGGTGGACAATCCATTACTCAATATAGAGCCCTCATGATAATATCAAATGTAATGTTAGCTGCTTACTGTACACTAGAAACTTTCTAGGTTTAAAGATTGTGCAGAAGTTGTCAGGCTGTTTCAGCCCACCAGTATTTATTTTTCAACTGTTGATTGGAGCGAACCAGACCACAGTATTTTCAGGCCTCTACGGCAAGCCGCGAATGATCTACATTCTTAGCACATTCGTCATGCCGAATTTTCATCTTGGGCTCGCTTTCATCAAACACTCATACAGCTCTTGACTTACTGCAACACTCAACATGTTTTAGCTCCAAAAAGAATGGAAAATATAAGAGAGGACAGAGAAAACAGACAAAAAGTGCATTTGGCCATTGTTAAACTTATTTGGACAAATGAGTTCATTCCAATATACAAAAAGCCTCCACCCCAAGTCATATTCATAATTTTCCATCACATCATTCTATTTTACAAAATTATAAATAAATGATTTTACAGTCATAACAGTCTGCAGGCATTACAGGCTGGGTTCCAGCATTATTCACTCTGAGGTTAGAGTAAGACTGGCATTCAAATTTAGTCCTGTAGAAATTACTTAAAATCCTAAAGTCATGGCTAAGAATACTGGTAGCTAAATTGGCTAAGATTATAAGTGTTGACAAAGTGAATCAAATATACAAAATCAAATGCACATTTATGAGTAAAAAAGGATACCCTGCTATTATGAGTGTGTCACCTACTTGGAACTAAAAACTTGGATATGAAGAGTAACGTTATTACTCTATAGCAATACGTTGCTATTTCTGCATGGCTCGTTGCACATATTGTACATATCAAAGATGAGGTACACTCCACTTTCATTGAATAATGTGTCTTAATATCCTTTCTGTTCTTTACAGTCAGATAAAAAAAGTGAATAGAAATATTAAATTTAATCTCATGCTGCATGGATATGCTAAAGAAACCTAGAAATTCTCATTGATATTCGCTGAACCGGAACACCGTGTGCTGCTCTTGAACCCTTAAAGTGACAGTACATTTTCAGCTATTATTTTATTATTATTATTTTCTCCCCTTTTCGGAATACACAATTCCCAATGCACTCTAAGTCCTCGTGGTGGTGTAGTGACTCTCAGAGCCTCTGCATCTGAGTCCGTCAATCCGTGCATTTTATAACGTGGCTTGTTGAGCACATTACCGCTGAGACACAGTGCATGTGGAGGCTTCATGCTATTCTCCCCGGCATCCACGCACAACTCACCACACGTTCAACCGAGAGCAAAAACCACATTATAGCGGCCATGAGGAGGTTACCTCATGTGACTCTATCCTACCAAGCAACCAGGCCAATTTGGTTGCTTAGGAGACCTGGCTGGAGTCACTCAGCACACTCTGGATTCGAACTCATGATTCCAGGTTTGGTAGTCAGCCTCTTTACTTGCTGAGCTACCCAGGCCCCCCCCCTTTTTAGCCTTTCTTATATAAATGAATGTAAACTAAATGTTATAACTTGTAGATGATTTCAAACAGTGATAGCTCATATTATTATTATATATATAATTTCATGATATAATATTAATTAATAAAATGTCGATTTTTTTTTTACAAAGTTACATTTTGATTATAATAATGATGACAAATCATTAAAATATAAATATATATTTTCACATACTGTTTTGTTCATTTCTATTGCTTGATCTACACCTGATCAGCCTGAATGTAGCCCACTATTTTTGAAAGCTAATTTGTTTATGATCTTGTCTTATAGAGAAAAGTATATGAGGAACTCTTATTATTTAAACTTTAGGCATTTATATTGTGTATTAAAGAACTTATTTTTTATGATAAATGATAATGAGCTAAACGTTTTTTCAGAAAGAATAAATTATCTGTAATATTTAACAGATAAGTGTTATTATATCAAATCGAGACTATATTGAATTGTGAACCTCATTACGTATATTGAACCGAATCATGAGATAACCATATCGCCCCATCCCTATTAAACACTATTGCTAAATTGCATGCCTTGTTAGCCAATACATTTAAAAGTTGTATTACATTAATAACTAGATTTACAAGCTCATTCAAACACGGTCAACTTGCTAAATAGCTCAACTCATAGATGTTGCTCTTGCAATGCAAAGGACCGGAGTACGAGTCCAGAAGAGTAGGCGAGTCGACACATGATTCTAAAGTGTCATTGAAGCACAACAAAATGATGTGGTTGCTTCAGTAATTGTGTAAAACTTGCTAGACCACTAACTTTAAAAAAAAGATAATTTTATTTGCTTTAAGCGCCACTCGTTGGAGATTTCACATCGGAACTGCCACAAAGGGACAACATCATATAATTTGGCAAAAATGTCACAACAGTCACGTAATTGTCATGTGATCAGGCTCAGTTTTCCCCAGAAAACACCAAACTCTCTATTTCCATTTCTCTGTCTCTCACACACACTGTTCTCTAATTATCTGTCAGACAAGTGATCTAATCCAATGTAGAGTATCTGGCATATGGATACAGTCATACCTTTGTTCTTCACCACTGCTGAAAACAGTCCTTTCCGATCATTTTCTCAGTAAAGACAGTAATTGCTTCTCCCAGGATAGATATTACATCAGATTAATGTAACGGTTGTATACAGGAACATTCAAGTGAAAAATGTAAGCCTTCATACACATAATCACATAACCACAAGAGAGATTCACAATACGGACATAAAACTTCATTTAATTGCACGTCTAACTGTCCAGTGACACATTGGTGACACTTGTATGGTGATAAATGTGTACGTGAATATGGGTGTACGTGTGTGCTACAAGCTCTTGGTCCATATGACATCACTTCCTGGCCCTTCTCCAGTGAAGCTGGAACAATTAATGGAATACGTTAGAGTCTAAAATCTAGGGGCAATTTAACATGGAGGAAACTAATTTAACTGTATTAAACTGAATCATACCAAAATTGTCTAACGCCATTCTCTGAACCAGATCTTATGAATCTTGTATTATGTAATATGTACACTGATGAATATCTTGTTGAAGTCTTTGTCATAGAAGCAATTTGGGGCTGTCGATTTAACACGTTAACCTAGTGTGATTAGATATATAAAAAATGACGCATTAAAAAAATGTATGCAATTCATATAATGTACCCGGACAGTAATTCAAGCTTGTAGTACCATCTATTTTCTCTAGGGGGCAGTAAGTGGAACTCCAGCTGTATAGACAGTGCAGAGAAGAAATCACACTTACCGACAGCAGATGGTATAATGGCACAATTTGAGAACACATTCTTGGGATTAAACAGCATGACAGAGCGCAGTTACTAATGCAGCAATTAAACTACATCAAACTTGACACAGTGACCTAAAAAGGCATGTTTGTGACACGACGCAACCGAGCCACTCCAAAAGCATCTGTCTGAAGCAGGTGTACATTGACACGTCCTTAAATAAGTCCTTATAATATATCTCTGACTGACTGACGAATTCAGTTGCTAAATGGATTGCTGTGAACTGTAGGCCAATGATAGGCTTATGTTTAGTAATATGGAAATAAACGATATATTGCATTCTAAAGCCAATTTTAGTATTGTATTTTTGGTAACACTTTACAATAAAATTCCATTAACCAATGTTAACAAACACAACTTTATAAAAATGTGTTTGTATATGTTGAAATTAACATGAATCAAAGACAAATAAATGCTGTAAAAGTATTGTTCATTGACAGTTAAAAGTGTTACTATCTTTTTTTAATGCTTTACTCATGTGTCACAATAATGTAATGCATTTGAATGATTTGTATGATCATTTTTTTATAATATGTTATTTATAATGATTTAAATATAACTATTTAATCATTATATATTGAATTGTTGTTTTAGGGTCTTTCTCAGCAAATGTGTATATATTTGATTAATTGAGATTAATTAATTGGCATATCATGTAATTAATATGATTGTCAGCCCTATATGCAGTTTCTTAAACTTACATTTTATGTCACTTTATTCTGTTTATAAGTTATTATTAATAATAAATTACTCTATAAGCAGCGAAGTTGACCATACTTTATGACAACAGTGAGACATCTGTCTGTGTACGCAAGACTAGGACAAAGCTAATAAATGTACATTAGTTTGTACTAATTTCCTAAACACTATATAAATGCTGCTCCATAGGAACAGTTCTATTCTGGCCCGCTTTTGAAGAGCACCTATTATGGTTTTTCAAATATTACCTTTCATGTAGTGTGTTATATAGCTGTCTGTGAATGTAAAAAACGTCTACAGTTTTAAAAATCAAAGTGCTCGACAAATGGAGTTATTGACTCCCAAAATAAAGAACCGATTCTGAACACCTGAAACGAGTCGTTAGTAATTCCAGACTTACTTCCTGTACTAACCTACGTAATTTGTAACAAAAACCCGCCTCTGGTCTTCATTGGCTGCTCGCGAACAGCTTTGACCCGCCCTCAAACACTACCCTAAGCGGTAGACCAATCACAACAGACGGGGACATCTGACCAATCAGAGCAGAGTATGTTCTCTGAAAGGAGGCGTTTAGAATGAATGCTTTAGAAAGGATCATTGAACAAGTCGTTTTTGACACTGTGGAAAAAAGGTAATGCTGCAATTTATATTATGAGCAAATTAAAGTGTTTTTTTGACCTTGGATGCATGTAAATCTATTGTATGAGACCTTAAAAACAAAATTAGGCATGTTTAAAAACCATAATATGTGCTCTTTAAAATGTAATACTGAGACTCATGTCACCTCTAATATTCCTAAATTCTGGGACTTACTCAAGGTGCAGTTATGCTGGTGCTAATGCAGAGCCAATGTCCCCCACCCTTTATAAACCATCTGAGAAATGACCGTAGGGCTGTGGGTCTCCTCTCCTGCCTGACATACTGATTGATACTGATATGTTTACACAGAGTAGAAGAGCAAAGGACAATGATAAACACATGTAGCGGCTAGTGGCTACTTACAGAGGTTGGGCGGCTTCTATTCGTATAGTGTGTTCACTTGCAGAAGGTAACATCATGCAAAACTAGATGCCTTATGTTTTGCAAGCATGACCGCATTACAACATTATTAACATTATATGTCACGCACAGGGGCGTAGATTCGGGGGGTTTGGCAACCCTCAATAATCAAGACTAGCAAGTAGTTTTATAAAAATCTTTAAGTCCGCTCTTTTCCAATCAACTACCAACATTTAAGTTGTTAGTATCTGTACATATGTTCAGATTTAAACAATTTTAAATAAGAAAAATAGTGTGCCAACGCATTGTGCAGCATTTGACGACATTGACAACAAGTGCCATTAGTACTAGATCTAGGAATAACGCCTTAAATTTGGCTGGTTCCTAAAAAAAAAGCTATCATGAAACTTCATGAGACTTTAAATGGATCGTTCACCCAAAAATGAAAATTCTGTCCTCAATTACTTGCCCTCATGTTGTTCCAAACCTGTATGACTTTCTTTCTTCTGTGAAACCCAAAAAATAAATGTCAGGAAGTATGTAATTCTTAGTCACCATTCACTTTCATCTTTTTTATTCTCCATACAATTAAAATGAATGGTGACTCTGCCTAACATTTCCTTTTGTGTTCTAGGAGGAAAGAATGTCATACGGGGTTTGAAAAACATGAGGGTGAGTAAATGATGTCACAATAAAACATTTTTGGTAAACTATCCTTTTAAATATAGTTAATTTTATAAAATGTTTTGTTCTTTTTTTTAAGCTTTACTGGTCACCGTGGACTCTCGGTTTATGGGAAAGCTTCTTCAAAGATTTCCTTAACTGTTCCACAGAAAGAAAAATATCTGATTATGGTTTTGGATAATGTCAGAGTTTTATTTTTGGGAGAACTACTCCCTTTAATAAGGTGCAGACATTATAATTGTGCGTTGGAATTATACAATGCAATTACACATCCATCAGTATTGTGCCTCTGCATACTTGGTTTTGAATGCATAATGAAACACCCTATCAAGCTACACAAATAAAGAAAGAGACAGTGTGTGTGTGTGCAGAGAGCGAGCGTTGAGAAAAACAACAGCAAAGGAGATCAGGAGATACAATTCTCAGCAAAGGAATTATTTTGAGATTGAACTCCATAATAACACACGATGACATAAAAACTCCCTCTTGTTTTACTAAACGCCCGGCCTTTTCACATCCTGAGTGCCACCGCTATAAGGCATCATCATGACCTCTTCTTTTCTACTGTTCCTCTAGCTTTCCTTTTTTCTACCACGCATCTTACCCTCGAGTGACCCTGCATGCCACCCATGCATGCACCACACACAGTGGCTTCTGACCTTCTGACCTGAGTCTGACCTCAATACAGGAAGTGGTCTGAGCAGCTGGGCTGTCACTGGCAGTGTTCAAAAGTCAATGACTTAACAGACAGCATTTGTGTATGAAGGTATCTCTTAAGGAAACTGGTTTCAGAAAGACTTCCAATGCGCAATTAATGAGCTAAGACAAATGGATGTGAGGTTTAGAATAACCAAGCATACATTTAGAAACTACAAGGCTTATTTTCAGAAGAAATGGAGTCGGAAAAACATGTACATTTATAGATTAATCCACTCTTTTCAACCATTTCATCAGAAACTTTTTTCCACCCACCACCAAACAAACTAGACCAACAAAAAAACAGCACTAACCAGCTAAAAGCCTAGACCACCATGGACCTCTGTATACTGCCTGCGAAGGCAACATTTTTCAGCTTTAGAAAACAGCCAATGTGGCTGTACAGACAGCCTGTTTTTACAGCCTTGCTTATTTGTCTCTCTCCAGGAGGTGACACATCGCCGTCTGACTGTCTGTCTCTTCAATCAGCACCATCATCAGGGTGAGCAGAGGCCGTTTGGCCGGAAGGCACGTCTACGCCCAGTTTATCCCTACTGCGTCCACACTAAATCACTGATACGGAGATACAATATCAAAACTGACCCACAGGCACAATAGTGATAATGTTGGCCATGAATGTGCAGCACGTTGTTGTTGTTGCCCATAGTTTCAAGCTCCGTTTACAAACATCACCGAAACGCAGTCATGGAGTATCTCGTGGAAAAAGCGCCCAGTTACAGCTGTTTTAGCAAAAGATGAGGCAGTTCTTTCCAACACAGCAATTTGATATTCAACTACTGCCTGTACACAACTCACATATGTTATGCTGCAAGCAAACACTGAGTCTGCATTTGCAACTTTAAAAACTAAAAATTGCAGTAATTTCTCTGAAAATATTTTGACAGAATAAAAATCAAAGTTGAGTCATACGCAGCGTAGAACATTTGACAATCTTAAAGGGATAGTTCACACCAAAATTAAAATGATATCATTGTGGCAGGGCGGGACCGGGTGGTGATTCTACACACCTGGTCCCTTATCAGGCTAATCAAGCCTCTGAGAGGGATAAGGGCCGACAGCGGAGGACGGTGCGGGAGAGAGAGAGATTGTTTACGGGCATGTCCGTCATGTGTGTGTTTGTGTCGTTTGTTTACGTTTTTCGTTAATCTATTATTTATATTGTCAAGCCGGTTCTCGCCTCCTCCTTGCCCGTTTATATCCCTTTACAGTCATCATTAACCCTCATGTTGTCCAAAACCAGATTACTTTCTTTCTTCCATAAAACACAAAAGAAGTTATCTAACAGAATGTTAGCCTCAGTCACTATTCACTTTCATTGTATGGTAAAAAGATGCAATGAGTGTGAATGGTGACTGAGCTAACATTGTGCTTAAAATCTCCTTTGGTGATCCATGGAAAAAATTCTGTCATATGGGTTTAAAATGCTTTAATAGACTGTATGTGCTTTAGCAAAGAAAGAAAAAGTCAAGCTTTTTGAAGGAAGACACTATTTGCACTAAGTGCAAATATTGTTAGTTGCTATTTGCAACCCAGTGCATATAGTGGCAGATACTATTTGCACCCCTAATTAAATAACATACAGTATAAGGGCATCACTGCAGCATGTTCATTGTGTTTATTTAGAGTCCTAAAGACACCTTACACCAACCCCTACCCCTAAACCTAACCATAATCATTCCTTACAAAAATGAACCACTATTTTAATGCAATAAACAGCATGGTATTTTGTAGTAAAATCTAAGTAACCACAGAATTAAACATGGTTACTTTTCTATCAACTCCCCGACCTTCACCATGACCAAACAACTGCGAGGATATCAACCTTTATATTCATATTCATATTCATGAATATATGTAGTATTAACTCTTTCGCACGTACATCAAACTAGTGTGATTACACAGGGCTGGGCTCAGACATGTATGATCAAACCAGTGTGATCTGCCTTTGTGCTGCTGTTTACCAGCAAATGAGGGACTGAAGCGGCTGTCACAATGAGCCAGCTGGTCAAATAGTCTTTTCAACATCAGAGTATCTTTCTTTTAATGTTACAAACATTCAAACAATCACTAAATAAAAGTTTAAAGCCATTACTGTAGGAGCGCACTGTTTTGATGCAGCGATGCGGCCATGTTTTCTGATGTCAAAAAAGAATATACAAACTAATCAGTCCACTTGAGCATTCTTCCATTCCGTCCGTCACTCATTGTAACCATCCGGTGCTGGGAATGTGGAAGGGAAGCGTTTTTAGAACCTTCTATAGCGAACTCAGAATCCCATGCTGCTTTGCATGTAAACAATATGGTGGGACGCATATAACCTGCTGTGATATAATCTGTCCTCCAGTGCATCTGCTGTAAAGTGTAAAGTAAGATTTATTTTTTACAGCACGCATTAAAGAACTCACGCTGGGGGGGTTTGTCAGTACAGGAGAAACTTTAAAAAAAAAATATTAACAGTGGACAACCTGATTTGTACGCATGAAAAAGCACTTCCACACTGTCATTACACCCCTGCACTGCAGCGACAATAGAAAAAAAAAAAAAAAAACACACATTCTGCAATTTCTGTGTTTCTACTTGAAAGGTGCAAAATAGCAGTGCTGTGTTGCAGGTGCTGTTTACACCTAGTGCTGAAATACAAAAAGACGAATGTCAGCAAGTTCCTTTTGCCACGCAATTCTTTCAGAATGTATTATATTATATCTGGCTTTAAATTATTTTTTCAGAACCTCCTTAAAAGCAGAGGTGGAAAAAAATATCAAACACTGTGCCAGGATAAGCAATGAGACCAGCCTTCACAACTTTCAGAAACACCATTAACTGCTGTCCCATTAACCTTCACTCTTATCTGCTCGGGACAAAATTTGGATATTCTTAGCATTCACGTCCCATTTTATTTCACATACTGAATTTTAGATAAGCTGTTCTGTTATGATTACCCTTATAAGTAATGTACTAGCAAATGTCAGGTCACTCTTTTACCGTAATGGCCACATATTTGATGATGGAAGCTTGTGGGAAAATGTTTTCACTGTGGTTATACTGTAATGCGCTCCCTTTACAGGAAAGCTGTTTCTGCATGGGTTTAACCACAGCGGCACATCTGTCTCAGCGAGCTTGGAAAGCCAGTGATGCAAAAGAGCCAGGAAGGATGTCTTCAAAGCAGACGTGCCACAGATGTAGCCTGCACTTGCCAGGAGAGAAGCCTCCTCTGAATATGTATAGACATTCATGGCCTTTTGGGTTTAATCTGTATTTTAGGCACTCAAACAGATGAGATACACTCAAATTGCAGGGATTGTTAGGCTAAGTTCATCATTTCAGAGGAAATAACTTTTGATTGTGATTGTGACTTAACCTTTAAAAATCTCAAATTTAAAAGGGCACATGTGTAATTAAAAGGGGTCATGTCATGCATTTTTTAGACTTTTATCTTTTTACTTGAGGTTCACTTATAATGTTAGTCAAGGTTTTTGCACAAAAAAACAAAACAGTCATAATATAGTATTAAATTACCTTTTTACACCATGTCTCTGGACCTCTGTCTGAATTTTGAATTGAAATTTTAATAATGAATTTCATAAGAGAACTATAACTGCAAATAACCCAAATATACTTCACAGCATCACTCTGGAATTTAAAAGTTTTTCATCAACTGAAAGAAAAGTATATTGACATTTTTACAGTGTAACATTAAAATACTTCAAAGCTGAAATATGAAACATTTTATCTAGAAAGTTATATCTGCAAAGCACTAAATTATATAAAACACAAATTGGACTCAACAAGATATTACACGAGGGACCGGCAACCTCTTTGACATGGAGTGCCATTTTTTATTTTCCTAGTCAATGGCTCTGCTGATGAAGGATTAATAGTGGTGTTTTCCTTATTGCATGACGTGTTGTTCTGAAAGCAAAAAGAAACAAATGAAACAAGGAATGTAGGCCATCATCCGTGCATTTACTTGTGCGATTAATCGAAAGAGAAGTGCTGCTGGCTCGTGATGTGCGAATGGCTTGCACACGCAGCGCCAGTCTCGTCACACTTTAATAGTGTTTAGTTTCACATTCAGCTGATGAAAACATGCTGCGTAATCATGAGGAAGGATTACATCAAGATGTAAATTCGAATGCAGGTGCGGAATTTATATAAATATAGTCTAACCCTCTCTCGCCGTTGCTGGCATGCCAATGATTACTCTTCCACATGCCAATGCTGGCACATGTGTCATAGGTTGCCAACCCCTGTATTACACAATAGCCAGCATCTACATGACATTGGGTGATAGCATAATCAGAAGCCACTTTTCAAATAGTTCTGCGCCCCTGAATTAATGACGGTTACAACTCTTTTCACATCGTGACATTTATCAATTTTTTTGTGACTTTTTTATGCCAAAAAGCTGCAACATTTTGATGGTGTTCTTTTACCATTGCAGGAAGGTGCCTGGCTCGTTTTGTGATCGTCTCGTTAATGAATCCCATTGCTTGAAATTGAAATTACAAGTTGTTAATTCACTTTTAAATAGGATGTGATGGATTCATATGTGAGGGAAACACTTCAGAAGTGGAACCTTGAAACATTAATTTCTAAAAAAAAGCTCCAGGCCTTGTCACCACCATGCCAGAGTCAGCTCCAGGCCACGTCACTGCCACGCCTGAGTCAGCTCCATGCCACGTCACAGCCATGCCTCTGCTTTCTCCACGCCATGTCACAGCCAAGCTCCAGACTGCTCCATGCCATGTCACAGCCGAACCGCAGTCTGCTCCATGCCATGTTTCAGCCAAACCCTTGACTGCTCCATGCCATGTCACAGCCAAGCTTCAGTCTGCTCCACGCCATGTTTCAGTTGAACCCCAGACTGCTCCATGTCACAAGCAAACCTCTGCTCCACGGTTCAGGCTGCCTCTGCTCCATGGTCCAGGACCACCTCTGCGCCACAGTCCAGGCCGCCTCTGCTCCACGGTCCAGGCCCACATCCATCCGTGCGACTCTGCCTTGATCCCATGCCCCACGCCCTATCTCGCCAAGCCCCACACCTCAAGCCACCCCCCCACACAGGTCCTTACAGAACACTGGACTTATGTCATGTTTATTCAGTTTTTGTTCATGTGTTGGGGCGTTGGGAGCCGCCCCTCAGAGGAGGGGATATGTCATGCTTATTCTGCTTTTTCGTGTCTTTTATTTTGAAAAGTTAGTCCTGCTCATGTCTTCAGGTTCTTCATTTTGACATTTGTTCACTTCCTAGTCTAGTCATGTGATTATTCTGTTCCCGCCATGTTTCATGTGTTTTTTTCTCATTGATTTCTTTGTTTATTAGTCTTGTCTTGTTATTGGTTCATGTTTCATTGTCTTGCTATATTGCTTTCAGTCTTGTATTTTCATTGGTGGTCTTGTTAACTTGTTACCCATGTCAATGTATTTTAGCCCTCATGTCTGCCATTGTCCTTTGAGGAGTATTGTTAATGTAACTTTGTTGTAGTTTTGTTTTGTTTAAGTCAAGCCAGGTCATGATTTAGTCAAGTCATGTTTTGTTTGTGTCAAGTCTAGTTTAGTCATGTTCATGTTTATGTTTCTAGTTATAGTTTTTGGATCTCACTTTTGTTTAATAAACTGCACTTGGGTTCGTTACTCCATCGTCTTCATCCTTGCCTGCAACGTTACACCATTGCCTACTTATTTATTACTTATTTATTTGTGGTGGTTCTTGTAAATTTAAACATGATTGTAAGTAACTTAATGATAAAAAGGAAGTAAATCGATAACACAATTGCAACCATTTACTTAATTAATGAAAAAATTTGCTACTTTTAATTTAAAGGAAATAAAGCATTTTCAAGATATTTGTAACTTGTGCATTATAATTTATTTACACAGCAATAATAATAATAATAATAATAATAATAATAATAATGTCAACAATAATAATAGTACCAATAATACTAGGATGGTTAAAGAAAAATTTTGGTCCCCCAAAAAATAAAACCCAACAAATAAGTTATTTTATAACCCAATTTGTGGGGGTAAAACTTGCGACCCAATGCATTGGGTTAAAATAACCCAACAATGGGTCGTGCTATATCAACCCACCATTGGGCTATGTGTTGGGTCATTTTTAACCCAACTGATTTTAGTGAGTAGTATAACAATTTTAAGTGTAGAGAGTTGGTTATATTGAAGAACAATGGAGGTTTCCATGGTGGTCATAGAACAGTCCTTTAACTTATCGGTCATATGATGTGTTGGGGGTTTATCTGATTAACATAAAAGACAAAGGAGTTTCACTATGCTTCCTCTACAGTAAGATTTGCCAGATGTGTCAAACTTGCTGGCACCAGTCCAAATTTCTTTATAGCTCAGAGTCTTTTACTTTATGGTTATGCCACATGACATTTTAAAGTCTTTTTTTGTGGAAAATGCTATAAATGTGTTTATATGTTCTGAAACAAATTGTTAAAACTACATGGATGCAATGATTACATTTCTATAAACTGGACACGTGTTTAAACTAGATTTTTTTTAAAGATTTCTTATTTTTATCACCTCGGACAACCTTATTTGTCAATGACCCTGGTACTGTACTGGTGCAGTAATTACTTTACTATTGAACTTCCATTATAAAGTACTGCAACCAAGGTTAATAATGCTAAAGCAGGAGAACTCTCATTGTTTGTCTCTTTTTGTTGACATAATTTATTTTACAATCACTTGCTCACATTGTAAATGATTTCCACTGAGGATATGAATAGATTTAACGTCCATCTTCACAGTATGACAGAAAAACACTTTTCCATGCAGTTTATTTAAGGATGACATGCACTTTGAAATCCGAGTCATCAAATCAAGTCTGTTAAAGCAATAGTTCACCAAAAATGAAAATTCTGTCATAATTTACTCCCCCTCATGTCATTCCAAACTGTATAACTTTCTTTCTTCTGGGGGAACAAAAAAGAGGAACTTTAAAAGATGTCCCATTTGCTGGTTTCAATCCAATGGATTGATCCAAAGCATAAAAAAGTCCCAAAAGTGTCATAAACTAGTCCATGCAACACGTGCATCATATTTCAAATCTTCTGAAGGGATGCAATAGGTTTTTGATGAGAAACAAGCCAAAAGGTAAGTTGTTTAACTTTCAAAATCTTGACTTCTGCCATTGCTCTCTTTTGCCTGTTCATAAATGAAAAGTGATAGCAAAAACAGCTACGTTATCATGTGAATGCACCAAAACCTATTGTATGCCTTCAGAAGACTTGGCATATGATGCATGAGTTGTATGAACTACTATCATAACACATTTGGGTAATCTTGAAGCTAAAGTGAGTCACTATAACTGCGATTATATCAGATTAAAGAAAGTCATATGTGTTTGGAACGTTATGGGGGTGAGTAAATAATGACAAAATGTTAATAAATGGGTTTTTCTCCTTTTACTCATTTTACTCCAACATGATGGTAATGGGACTGTTGAGAAACTGTTGTACACAAATGTAAAAATCTATTTTAGCTGGTAAATGTTGCAATTACAAAGAACTGTGTGTCTATAATTGGTTGTTTAACAATTCCAACTAAATCGAGCCTTTAAATAATGTTTAGAAATGCCAGTCTATGTACAGTTACTGCTCAATCACGACTGTGGCAGCGTAACAAAGAAAAGTTGGAATAATTATTCCATGTATATGACCCTCTATTATACATTCTTGTGAAAATAAAGATAATCTAAATTTAATCTCTGCTATAAAACTATAAAGCTATTAATCTATAAAAGCTAATATGTCTTCTACAATCCCATTCAAGCTTATCTTCCAGAAGCAATCATTCATGACAGACATTTTGGCTTGTCTGAATATCCACTATTTCTCAATGTTAACTACTTCCCATGTCAAACACAAACTTGTTCACAGGAAGCACTTTGCATATTACAGGTGCTTCCAGAATTAACCATCTACTACAGGAAGTTCCTCTCTGTGTGAAGGGGCCACTGTATGAGTGTGGGGTTCCTGCCTGCGTGTGAGGGTGTGGGGTGGTCTGGATCAGGCCGAAACTGACAGACACCGCCATAGACAGCTCTTGGCTTCACAAGCATTGCCACATCTTTAAAAAGCCCAGGTCAAGGGCCAGGAACTTTCCTTTCACTTTACTTAAGCCCTCTCGAGACACCAGGACAAAGGGCAAAATACAACAGCTACAATGTACTAAGGATGACTCACCATCAAATAAGACCTGACAGTTTAAAAAGGGACAAACAGTGGCCTCGTCTTTAGCAAGGAACATGGACGAAGAATGGATGAATGAGAGCTAAAGAGCAGTGGTTCTCAAATAGTTTTGCTTCAGGACTTAGATTTTACTTTGGACATCAAGTGTCGACCCAACATAGTTCTGAAAATTGTTTATTTTTAGCTTGTGTTGTTTTGTGCATGGTTTTCATGAAGTGCATGTAAAGAAACCTGTCCATGTTGATTGGACACATTGCCTTTAATAGCCACAACAAAGGACAGGGAGAGAATTTATTTTCTGAAATAGTTTTGCATTCCCTCACAATATTTTTTTATTCCCTTCCTAAAAATTAACCATGATTTTTTCCAGTAACCATTCAGTAGTTCAACTATGGTATTTGTAGTAAAACCATAGTAACCACAAAAGTTACCATGGTTTGACTGCAGTAATAATATTTTAACCATAATAGTAATAATACAGAAAAACTCAAATTAAACTAATTCTGCAGAAAAAAATGGTACTATATATTTTACTATAGTAACATCATGGTTAACTTGTGGAACATGTACCAAGGTTTTTTATGGTCCCTATGGTAACTACAGCCATGGTAACTGATAACTGTCATGTGATAAAATGCGCAGATTGACGGTCTCAGACGTGGAGGTTCGTCAACTGAGATTCGTCCTCCGCCACCCAGATTGAGTCACTACGCCACCATGAGGACTAAGATGATGAGAAAAGGGGAGAAAAGAAAAAAGAACATGACTGATTGGTCTAGTGGTTTCTTTTTGCGCCTAGTTTTTAGAGGTATAGGTTTCTAATTCACCCAGATATAACTTTCTATTGTAATAAACCAAAATGGTATCTGTATATCAGTGGAATATGTAGAGAGATGAGAGTAGAGGAAACAGATACATTTATTGAACATTCTGTATTTGAACTCTGAAGTTCAGACAGCGACAATCACAAACTCTCCACTCCAGCAGCGGGAATCTGTGTGAGAGCATTAGTGACCAAGATGGCACAGCTCACGGACACAGTCTCCCATCGTGCAACCCGGCCATGGAACACGCAGTTTATATAGGGAGGAAACACACTGCATGCCGGTGCTCCCATTAACAATCAGCTCACCTGGTCCCCACAAATGAGAGCAATTAAGAGAGAGGGAGAAAAAGACAAAACACATGCGCTACATACACACAAACAATAAGGCCGAGAAGGGGATATATTTAGATTTTCTATTCCACGGAAAAGAGCGTGAGCTGCTGTAAATCTTCTGATACTAAACGACACTGACAACAGCCACAACGAACATTTATCATAAAATATCATAATCAAAAATCATAATCATTTATCATAAAATAACACATTCCAGTGCCAGATCGCCAATCAAAACATACACAGATCAGATGAAACAGAAACTCCAACTCAAGAACTGGAGATGTTTCATCTGGATTATACACATACCTGATGAAAGCTATTTCAGAAAGTGCTGAGGATATATTTAGGCAATATATAGAATAATCATTCAGTGAGAAATGAAACTCTTACCTCTTTTTTCTCCATTTATTTGTCCGTATTGTCATATTGTTGTTGTGGTTGAGGAAATAAGCTTAAAAAACCTAAACCTGTCAATTTCCAAACACTTCACATGTGCTGCAACAGCAAGTACGCGATTGGCTGCTGCTGTTACCCATCATGCCATTGGCTGCTTCTTTAACTCATCACGCAATTGACCACTGATGTACTTTCAAGTGATTGGCTGCCGCTGTAATCAATCACACGATCATTCTGTGTAGTCATTTGTGTGTCTGGTGAGAGTTGAGGCAGGTCGACATGAATAAACCCTTACACAATGTCAACTTTTTACCTTTATATTTATACATTTGTATACTTATTAATATTGGGGTGGAAGATAGGGTTGATCCGTAGATCCCCGGTAGATCCGCCCCTGCTGTGGAACAACGAGTTACACTGTAAAGTTTAATACTTCAGGGTAAGGGGTGTTAAAATTCCTAACCCTAAATACAAGACTTAAAGCACCACAAAACATTTTCCAAAGCTCTTTAAAGGCAGTTTTAAAGGGAACAAGAAAAATGCTTCTGAAACACAAATGGGTGGCAAAGGCCAATAGGATCTTGCAAAACAAGCCCATATGCAAAATTAAACTAATAAAAAAGACTAATGAACGAAGTCTTTCATTTACAACCCCCATTAGTCTTTGGTGTATTGCAAGAATAGATCAAAGGAACACCAATTTTCCATTATCCAGTTAAGAGGGCTCTTTATTTCTGCCAGTATCTTACGGTCCTTGAGGGCATAGTGATACTAATGGAGCTTTGAACAAAGTCCCTTTGCAGAGGTGTCCTGCTTGGTAGACAAACTGATAACTGCAAACCTGTATCTGACAGACCACAGTCTTAACTCAGACAGCATCCCCACAGACCGCCTGATGCGTATTGCACACAAAGCTGGAGAAAACATCAGAAATGGTTGTTGGTCACATTATATATATTGGTCACAAAGTTTTTTCCTGTCTTAGTGGGTAGTCCTTACCAGAATAAGCTATTATGTGGGCCAGACTTTATGCCGAAGGCAAAAATAACCTTTCACTAGACCTTAACATCAGTCGAGGTAAACTATTCTATTAATAAGTAATTTACAATGGAGCCAAACCAAAGTGATTGGTTTGACACAGTCCAGATTAATAGTTGCCTCAAGAAACCTACATGCCAGCACAGTTCAGTTGTCTGTCAGCATTAAACATTTTAGGAAATATATGAAAGATAGCGCATGTGAATGTGGGCATCCAGTCTTCAGGGCATGAACCAAAGCTGGTCTAGCATGACTTCCTGGACAGCAGAGGACGCAACATTCAGGCTTGGACTTTTGACTTCTGGTTTGGCAGTAAAGGGCTTTAATTTTAGGGCTGCATGTGCAAATCAGAAGAGTTTACTTCTTAAGTACAGTGAGACCAAGGCACAACCTAAACCACGTCAATGTCTCTGTCTACTGCCCTAAAACCTTTCAACATTAACACAAACATAATTCAGACATTAATTATAAATTGCATGCATAAAATGTAGATTACAACAAGATTTCTTTTAATCAATAATAAACTCACAATTATCTCTTTAACCAAGATATATCCTCAGGTGTTATTGATTGTATAGTATTGTAACCTTACATCCGTCTGAAAAATGTCATGGGATCTAATCATTTGGTTCAATGGGTTCACTGGGGCAGGATTGTCACTTCAAGAGTGGCTTAAGTATATTTGCATTGCACCTGACCTTTTATGTGCCTTGACTGTCTAGACAGAATTATCAGATATAAAATAGGATCATTATTCATCCAGATAAATAGGTTAGCAGAAGAAGTTTCCAGGTTTAAATTAAGCTCAATCAACAGCTTTTGTGACATAACACATAGTTGATTACCACAAAAATGTATTTCGACTAGTCACCTCTTTTCTTAAAAACAAAAAACTAATTGAGGTTACAGTGTGTTACTTCCAAAGAAAGTGAATGGGCCCATTTCTGGGGGGTTAAAAGGCAGAAATGTTAAGTTTATGGTTATATAAAAGCACTTGCATGAGTTTTTCTGTTAAAACTTATGTATTTCATTGTGTTCTATCCATTTAAAATTGTAAAATGAAAGTTTAGTTAAAATATTTGAGTTTGTACTACATGAATAATTGTGGTGTTAATGTAGCATTGATTGAACTGGCCAGGTATGTACTATGATATATACAAATACTGTGCTAACAATAGCATAGATACTAAACTACACTCTTCCAACCAGCATGTATTTAGCATGCTAGTATTCACTTTAACTAGTTAGTACATAAATAATTAAAAAAGATTTATTTACAGTTTTTGAGTTACATTTACAAGACAGGCTTACTCAATTATTCACTTTCACTAGTTAGTACATAAAGAAATAAAAGAGATTTAATGAGTTACATTTAAATGACATTAAACTAGGTTCCCTGTCTGTTGCTCACTTCGACGTTGTGTCGAAGAAGCGACACTAGGGGTCTCTCTTGAGCGCCTTTTGCATCTCTGTTCTATGAGAAAAGGCCAATGATAAATTTGCAGACAGATTTGCATGTCCCTCCCCTGGACATACAGGTATAAAGGAGGGGAAATGCATCTGTTTCATTCAGAAATTTTCTTCGGAGCCGATGGTTGTGTATGGAGCAAGCTGCGAGTCACAGTCTATTCCTCCCATCTCTGAGTGATTGCTGTTGGATCTACGGTGCATATCAGCGGCTTTCTCCCTTCTCTGCACTGCAGTGCAGCTTGCCCCTGGGTGCTTCGACAGCGTAATTAAAAGAGTTTTTTATTTTCTCTAAAAGAGTTATTTTCTCTAAAAGAGCAATACACAGCTGGCGTTGAACATCCTTTTCAGAACGCGTCTTTATAAAGATGCCCTTCTACCCCTGTGTAGTTCCTGGATGCAGTAGAGTGCTCTCCGCTTCTGATGGCCACAGGCGCTGTCTCGTGTGTCTGGCTGCAATCACACTGAGGCGGCGTTTGTGGATGGCTCATGTTCTGATTGTGAGAACATGACCATGGCAGCGTTGCAGTCGTGGCTTTCCTTCAACAGAAGGAACGCCACTCCAGCCGCCCCCCGCGTCACTCCTTCTTCCCACGGGATTGAGGATGATGTGGCTGGCGATGGAGGCGATCTGGGGATGGCAGCAGGCTCGGTTCCACCGGGTACGCCCCTGCGAACCACCCGCACCCCAGCATGCTCGATGACTTCTGTCTGGGCTCGAGGCAACAGCAGCTGGACTCACAGCCAGCCTGCCTATCCTCTTGAGCCCCCCGAGCTGGATGAGCTCCCCACTGCTTCGGAGAGCCTTGAGTCTGAGGCTGATGCCCAGATGTCTGACATGCTTGCCCGGGCCGCCGTCTGTGTGGTCTGGACAGCCCTCCGTCCTCCCCACAGCCTTTGCAGCTGGATGATTGGTTCCTCGGGTCTGCTCCCTGCTCACAGCCGTGTGGAACGCACCCTTCTCCACCCGTCACAAAGCCTCTCGCTCATCCACTCTCACAACCCTCGACGGCGGAGCGGCCCACGGGTACACAACGGTACCCCAGGTAGACAGAGCGGTTGTGATCCACCTGTGCCCCGAGAACACTACCACCTGGCGGGGTCGCCCTGTGCTCCCCTCCAAGGCCTGTAGGATAACGTCTTCACTGACCTCCAAAGCCTACAGCTCCACCGGACAGGCCGCTTCTGCCCTCATGCCATGGCCCTCCATGGAAAAAGGCACTTAAAGATCTGCACTTGGGTAGTCCTGATCCCGACGTGCTGCAGGAACTGCGCTCGGCGACTGGCCTCGCCCTCAGGGCCACAAAAGTCACAGCGCGGTCACTCGGACAGGCGATGGCCATTCTCGTGGTTCAGGAACAACATCTGTGGCTGAACCTAGTCGAGATCCACGAAGTAGACAAGACACGCTTCCTCGACACGCCACTCTCCTAGTTCAGTCTTTTCGGCAACACCATCGACGACTTCGGGAGGTTAAATCCCTCCTGGCCAAGCCTGTTCCTCTCCTGGAATCTCTCAGTGGTCCTCACGGGCCTTCAGAGACCCCCTTTCGAGCTGCTAGAATCAGTCGGACTCAGGGCTCTCTCCCTAAAGATGGCCCTCCTGATCGCGCTCGCCTCAAGAGGGTCGGGGACCTGCAAGCATTCTCTGTCAGCGACACTTGCCTGGAGTTCGGTCCGGCAGACACTCATGTGATCCTAAGACCGCGACCGGGCTACGTGCCCAAGGTTCCTACCACCCCCTTCAGAGACCAGGTAGTGAACCTGCAAGTGCTGTCCAGGGAGGAGGCAGGCCCAGCCCCTTCGTTGCTGTGTCCTGTATGTGCTTTGTGTATCTTCTTTGACCACACACAGAGCTTTAGACGCTCTGAGCAGCTCTTTGTCTGCTTTGGTGGACAGCGGAAAGGGAACGCTGTCTCCAAACAGAGGCTTTACCACTGGGAAGTGGATGCCAATAAATTGGCCTATCACACCCAGGCCGTGCCCCTCCCCTTGCAGGTCCGAGCACACTCAACAAGAAGTGTTGCATCCTCGTGGGCACTGGTCAGGAGTACCTCCCTATCAGACATATGCAGAGCAGCGGGTTGGGTAACACCTAATACCTTTGCGAGATTTTACAATCTCAGGGTTGAGTCGGTTTCGTCCCGTGTTTTCTCAGGTCCGATCCTGTAGAACTCGGTAACACGCTGACAAACTGACTGGATGGATCGCTTCTTATTGCAGGTGATCCACTAACTCGGCTCCATGGATGACTGCTCCCTAGCCCTCTGGGTCCACGAATTCAGCGGAGGAATTCGCCGACCAAATCCAATGTGCATACTCAATCTACCCTGTACTGGAATAGGTGCTCCACAGGAATGGCTACATGGTCTACATTATGCCATTACTCATTCAGTTGTGCAAGTCAATATAATTACAATATACTTTTCTTTCAGGAAAACTTAAAACACTAGCAACACATGAGCAGAAATGAGCTTTTGTGAAATATGTGATTTGATGAAATAACATTTATTTATAGGCTACTTTACGTAACTATGCAAAACTTACATTAAGAATGAGATTATATTCAAAGCTGATCAACTTTTGCCATTCCCACATGGATGCAGGGCAAAGTTCATGATTGTAATCCAATCATAAACTAATAGCATATCACCACACATATATGTCACATTTTGAACTAGGCCTATTTCTAGTTTTGTGTGAATTATTTCTAGATTAAAACTCTATTTTAGATATTTAGCATGTATTTTATGGGACATATTATGTGATTTTATAGTTTTGGACAAATAACCCCATAGTATGTATGCACCAGATGTTAGGCAACATGAACACAACTCGTCATGTGTTATCATCGTAATATCATTTAGCGAAGTGTCTTTTTTAGCGCAAGAACACATTTGGTAAGAGGACGATGAAATAGATTGATAGATTTAAAAGAAACAATAATAGTTCACCTGTAGAGCAGAATTAGAGTCAAGACCACACCCTTTAAGATCCAGTCCAATACCAGACTATTAAAGACCACAGAGTAATGAGACCCAGACCAAGGGCATGTTTATGTGGTCTCGAAAGATCTCAAGATCAAGGCCACAAGATCAAGACTCCAGCTCTGATGAAAAGGTGACAATCTATAGTTTCAATTAAATGTGAGGTACTAACTTATACTGAAGTATATCAGTACCATATTTTCTGAATATGGACCAGCATATCCTTTCAAATCATTTTCAAATGGCAGTCAATAATGCCACATATTTTGCTCTATTTTCAAAGATGCTGTATGTGATGGATTTTGTAGACAAACACACCGCAAAAACATCATATTAGGAGGAGTTTTCCAACACGCAAAAACCTGGCAGCGCTTCTTGCCAAATGCTTACAATTCAGAGGGAAGAGTTGATTTAGGTGCTCACATATTTTGGCAGCTGCAGATCCAGTTCTTGCAAAGTTCATCTTTCGGGATCTTACAGCATAAAATGTCTGCTAAATTTGAGCACGCATTCCTTGATACATTTGATTATGGGCTGTGGTTTTCCCTGGAAATGCACATTTAAGGCAAGCATTATGAGTCAAAATCTATCAATGCATTCATTTAGAATACAAGAAAAACAACAAGCTGAGCCACAGGAGAGAAGATGAGTTCTCCACATAAAGAGAGAAAGCACACTTTCTTGCTTAGATTTGTCTCTCTCTCATTCTCCCTAAAACAAACACACAAAATGCTGAATACTTTTTACATCTGTTGCAACTAAATGTTCAAACAGGCTGCTAATCCCCAGTAACTAGACTCAGATTTCTTAAGCAGGCAGTGCATACCTCACTACATACTTCATACCACTGGCACCGAGGTTCTCACATCATGATCATCACTCACTGTTTACCCCCTCTCTACCTCCAATGATCTTTCTCATAGCTTTGGCAGACCATTGGAAGATAAATCATTCTACTATAATGGAAAATTGGGACTAGTTGTTACACTTTTACTACAATAAATATTCTCAGGGTAGATTTATTATTTTAAAAAAAATTATCCTGTTTAACCAAAAAAGTTTATAGGCTTTAAGTCTAAATGGAATATTCCATTTATTATTGCACAGGATAAAATATACAATTGACCTTTCGTAACATTGCCCCAATACAAATGTGGAGCCTGACCTCATGAAAAAAGTGGCTGAGGTCAACTCGACATTTGTCCCTTACAAGTGTTGCGGCAGTTTCAAGGTGAATTATCCACTGAGTGGTGCTAGAAGCAAGTTACATTTTGTCCTAAACAGATGAGGTTTTACAGTTAATAATAATACAGTTTTAAATCAACAAAACCTGCCTCCCTACCCTAAACCTTAAATGTAACCCATAGTGTCATAAAAGAAATTATGAGATGAAAATTGCAATCGCTGAAGCAACCACATGATTGTATGGTGCTTCTATGACACTTTCAATCTAGTCTCACAGAATGAACGTTACTATAACAACATTTTTGCAAACTAGGTTTTATGTTGTGAAAACTGGAATGAACAGGTGCAACAAAAACATTATGTTCACTTTCATACCAATCGCAAGTAACATGGCTGATAGTGACTTTATAAACACTTATTTTTTCACACTGTTACTCACACAATTCTGATATATTACGATATCAAAAAAACTTTTACGCAAATTTAAAAAAATTATATATTTTAATGCTTTGTATTACAAAGCCACCTACGTTTACACACTTATTCCAATGTGCTTAACTTGTGCGGTAGCTCACCTGACAGTGTTGGACTTCGGACACGGAAGACCGAGGTTCGAGACTAGTCAAGAACGTAAGCTGTCATGTGAGTCGAAAGTGGCAGAGAAGACATGGTTGCTTCAGAAAATGTGCTGTTTATGTCACATTAGCTTTTAAAACACTATTGGTTAGGTTTAGGTGTTGGTTTAGGGTAAGGATGTCTGTTTTGTTTACCTCTCATTTGCTTTTAGGACGCTATTGGTTAGATTTAGGTTAAAGTTTTTAGTTAGGGAGGTATGTTTTACTCATTAAAACCTCCATCTAACATTCCCCTAAAAATCTTGTCTGATTACGACACCATTTCAATCGCTTTTGCGCCCCTTTACTGGACATTTCACTGGGAATCTGGAGCAAACTTGTAATAAGAACGTAATTTCATTTAGATTTTTTATTTTTTTGCCAAAGTCACGTAATTTTCATGAGATCAGGCTGGATACTTTCGACCCATTTGTTGACTCGGGTGCTCTCCACACTGTAACTCTGTCTTTTGTATCGCAAGTTCTATTAATTCAGCTATTATGCAATTGGTTTGAACTTGAACAAGCTGGTAAATGTAGTTCTTTATGTAATGCAAATGTTGAAGTGTATCACCTTACAAGTCATGCACTATAGTAAAAGTGTTTTGACTCAACAATATAGCATTGTGTAAGGAACAGGTTGAAAAGTAAGTGTATTAAGGGCTAAAGTAATTTTAATTTGAGTTATTGATTACAATTCACAAAAATGCAAGCAGTTGCATTTCAATGATTGGACTTCTGGCTCAAAACATTATAGTTGCTGAGATGTAGCCTTTGTGACAACAAGCTTTTCGGGCACAATGCATAATTGTTGTGCAAATTCTAAATTGGTTCTTCAATCCCTGTGTGAAAACATGAATCATCTTTGCAACTATTCTTTATTTACTCATTGTTTACATGGATCTGAGTCTGTAAATCATTATAGCATCAGCATTCTCATGATCCCAAAAGCTCTGACCAGCAGCATCTGGCTTGCATGTGTCCATCCACATATAAGAAAGCATTGCGTCAGTTCAGACAAAGGGGGAAGCCCATTTCCACATGTCAGGGCTGGGACAACCTCTCCCTGTCACACCCCAACAATCACAGTCAAAACAACGTCAGAGTGGGTGTGTGCAGCTGCAGGCGAGCAGGAGCGTTGACGTTCATTGAAACAGTGTCAAAGTATAAGTGCATTGTAGAAGCTGTTGATTGACAGGTAAAGTGATGGAGGTAGGGGCTTTTAGTGTAATTATTACCAGGGTGGTGACAAACATAACCATGCACTGAAAGTCTTTGGAAATCACAGGGGTCCAACAACACTTATATGTAAGTAGAACCTTGCATTCAGTAAGTGATAATTAACTGACCGGATGGGCTGCAACGTACCTCATGTCGTTTCACAGTAAAATAAAGGGGGAAATTTCCTTCCAAAGTCTTTCATGTAGTCATTTGTGCCACACATTTAAAAGCACATTTCCTTTTTAAAGTTCCCTCAGGCAGGGATGGATTACCGACCGGGCCAATGGGGCCAGTGCCTAGGGGCCATTGACTACCAGGGGCCCTTGAATGCCTGAGGGGGCCCTGGGCTTTGAGGTAGCTTGATCCATTTTGGTGATCCCCCTGCTTGAAAACCCATCAACAATGACCCGTTTGATACTGTTTATCCATCCATCCATTTATCTATTTATCCATCATCCATCTATTAATCCAGCCATCCATTAATCAATCCATGCATCCATTTATCCATCCATTCATCTATCTATCTATCTATCTATCTATCTATCTATCTATCTATCTATCTATCTATCTATCTATCTATCTATCTATCTATCTATCTATCTATCCAGCCATCCATCAATCAACTAACCAATAATTCAGTCAGTCCGTCCGTCCGTCGTAAGTCTCTCAACCCGAATTTCTTTCTCAAATCTTATTAACAGTAAAATGGCTTGAATTCATTTGATCAAATGAAAGTTTAAATGTGGTTTACCTGTGTCTGCTTGCTGCCCGCGCCCCGTTTAAAGGCTGCGTCTGTGTCTGAGTGCCAGCGTACAGGTTATACCGCTGAGGATACGAGGCACTCCGAACATCTCCAGAGAAAAGCGAAACCAGCATCAATATCAAGGGAACTGCCCCATCCATCACAGCGCGCGTCGATCTCAAAAAATATCTAGCACAATATATCTTATACTGATGAAGTGTCTTTGGTGAGCCTTTATTCCACCAAAATAGTGGTTACACAGCAGATAAAGGAGCTTTTTTACACTCCCAGCAGTTTTATTATCGATCCATTACGCGCGTCTCGAGCGCCGTTTCCAGAACTGTCGGATAAATCTCTCAAACTGACGCGTAACTGGGATTTGCCTCCACTCGCGCTGATGAAACAACCTACACTCCCTCGATCCTTCTTTTGAATTGTTTGTAATATTTGTCGGTACATCCAAACAAAGCAATCCAAAGGCTTCCTGAAACCTGGAGGAGTTTTCTTGGTAAGGAGATGTAGTTGGAGTGAGGGGAGCCAGTGCGCTCTCTGACGCTCACCAACGTCCCCAACTCTCTCTATCCTCATCTCCCTCCCCTAAGAAAGCTCCTAAAACCCTCCCTCCAGTCCACACATGACAGAATCACGGCCATCTATGCCTAAAAAGCCAACATTACCACGTGTGAGCATACCAAAACTGATTATGAAATCCCAGTGACATGAGGAGCAGTGATTGAAACCATATGGCCGATGTGGCCCACATCTGATGCTTATTGTGATCACTTTATGTGAGCAAAAAGCTATTGTTTTTTGAGAGCCCACTGAGTTTGACTTCATTGTGCAGTTGTTTTTGTAAAAAAGCGTAGTTTTGTTAAAGTTAAGATTTCATACAATTACACATGATAAAGTCTACATGGCTTATAAAATATGTCTAGAATATTGCAAGGGCTTACTATTTCACAATCAAAATAAATAAATAACTTGTAAAATTAGGCTTCTTTGTAAGCATTTTCATGACAATTAAACACTTTTCCCACAAAATCTTCCTTTAAAGGTGCAGTATGTAAGATTCAGAAACCCTTGTTATTAATGACACCTGTGGCCGTTCAGTGAACTGCAGCTAGGTAGCTAACTGTTGTTGCTTGTGCTTGTGAACACATGCTAAAGGGACACAAGCATCGACCAAAACAATGACGTAACCCACAAAGAGGCTGAACATGATTCAGTGGCATCATGAGCTAGCAGATGAGCTAGCATAAATAAATTACACATTTATGATTGTTTACTAGAAACTTTGAGACTGTATATTATATTTGACTCTCCAGTGCTGGAACAGGGCTAAAACAAAGTGTGGATATAGGTCTGACTATGCAAGACTGTAGTTTGAAGTAATCACTTTACTTTGCATGATACATTGACTGCATTTATGCGATAGCCTATGTCGGCGTTAGCTAGCTAGACAGCTTTATCATTAGCTGTTAGCTAAATGTGGTGGATGATGACAGTAGCTGTTTGTAAAATAGAATATACATTATAAATATGTTGACACAATTCAGTATTGATGTGATTAACCTCACAACTGCCATTTTTGATATATTGATGCGCTATTGTTTTATAATAATAGAATGTTTATATTTTCTGTATAGCCAAGTTATGTTACACTAATGAATGGGGTTTTTTTGCATTAACTTTAACATTGTCTAGCATTCATTTCATGTATTATTGTAGTTTATCTGGCTGAATAATTACAGATTAACATTGACATTAACCTGACTTTTAGTAGAAAGAGAAGCTCGCTGAAATCATTTGAAAGTTACGAAGCGAGGTAGCTTGCAATTCGTCAGCGTTAGCAGGCAAGATCAATTTAGCTAAAATTGCACAGATCAATCCTTATGGCACTATATTTCACATGCTTTGCAGTTATGTAAGCTTACCTGTCCAATAAGAAGAATGCCAATTCAGGGTCGGTTTTGATCCCCAAAACCGAACAAAGGTCCCTCCAGGAATCAAACGCCCTGTCGATATTCACTCTAGTTTTCGCTCGACCATGATCATGTTTAGAGATAAAAAAAAAAATTTTTGGCTTACTCAGAGTTTGTGTTGGAGTCGGTGTTGAGCTGGGAGCTGGAAGTTTGCTGGATTCCATCTCTAAGATAATGTTACCTAGAGTTGCAGACAGTTGTCGCTGTTGAATAGCGGAAGAGAAGCTACTTGCCATAAACGGCAAGGCTCTAGGGAGCGTACATAAACGGCATACTTTGGATTTTCCTGGCAAAAGCGTCCCGCTCCCTTCACATGAAAGTCAGTCCAAAGGTTTTAATAGGCAACCTAGGAAGTCCGGGAAGGGCAAATGTTTTTAAGTTGCGTTACAAGCCGTTCACACATTGGCAAAAATGTGTAGGCTATATATAGTTCATAGCTGAATGCAAAATAATGCAACAATAATTATGATTTATTATGAAGTATTTATAATTATAGTATCTGTTATACTGACTGTAATTTATTCTTATTTAAATAAAAACATTGCGTTACTGTATTTTTATCTCAGTAAAAGGCTAGCTAGTTTGGGAAAATATTTAAGAAAATAGTGTTTTATATTTGGCATGGTTGAGTTTGACGTATGCAGTCAATATTACAATTTGTGTAAATTAAATTAGATTATTTACATACACTGATTTATGCTAATTCAAATTTAAAAAACATTGCATTGCAGTCATTTTTACTGTAATATGGTACTGGGAATTTAATAAAAATAACTCAAAAGTAAAACATTCAGACATTCCGAATTTTAAGAAAATGTGCTTAATTGTCAGGAAAATAATGTCACAATGCAAACAATCTTAATGGTCCCAAAATAAGCTTTATTTTCTTTATGTTTCATTAATTTTTTTTTTTTAATATTTGTCCTTTTGTTTTGGGGCAAAATGTCACCTGGGCATATTTTCGTGAGATTCACTCATCCAGGTAGGCAGCACACTAGGTTTTGAGACACTTCATATCCTACATTTTATGTGAAAAGTTGACTGCATTTTTCTTACCCCTTGATTTTTTGACTGCAAGATCTTAACCCTTTTCCTGACTCAGCCCCTACATTTATGCTGATCTAAAGCTTTGTGTGGGCAATTCAAAAATAGTGCTTTAAAAACACATTCACAATAAATGTCAGCCAACTGTGAACAGCCTTTATTTTAAAACAGATCTTGGAATGTTTAAAAAATGTTTCTCACTGGTATCTCTGACAGATCTATCTTTTATCCTTTGAAGCACTACAGCTGTGAAAAACTATTTGTTACACTTTCCAAAAGTAGGTTGGCTTTGGGGCGAAAAAAGTGAGGAGAAAATAGCAAAGAAGCCTGCTGCTCTTCAATAGAGGAATGTAAACCAAACATCTGTGGTTTAGAAGACAATAGTAAACTACATTCAGGATAAGGGAACTGAATATACCCACATTGATGAGTGAAATGGGTGTCTGTAACTGTTTGGGAGAGAGAAAGCTAAAGAGAGAGACATGGGACAGCACAGCAGGCAGTTTGAAAAGCCTTTCTGCTGCCAATCATTGAGAGGACAGCATAAAGCAGAAATGTATTGGTGAAGAATTTCAGTAATGCCAAGAAACACTGCTCTCCATACCATCACAACCGCCTGTATCAGTGACCTGAGTTGACCTCAGGCACCAAACAGACCGCCAACTTGACTAATTTACTACCTCCAAACTCAGTCATACATGTTCAGGCAAGAACTCTAGAATGGGAGGTTTATAGGTTTTGAGAATCAGCTGTATGTAAGATATTCAGAGATATGCAGAGCCATTGTTCATTTGTAACAAATAGGACCTGAAACTCTAACAAAATTAATGGAATATTCCAAGTTCAAATCAAGTTAAACTCAATTGACAGCATTTGTGGCATGATGTTGATTACCACAAAAATAAATTCCAATTTGCCCCTCCTTTCCTTGAAAAAACAGTTTACAGTGAAGCACTTACAATGAAGTGAATGAGGCTAATCTGTAAACCTTAAAATACCCACTGTTTCAATAGTATAGCCACAAGACATAAATAATGTGTTTTAAAATTGTTATAGATTTGAGTGATTTTAGATTTTAGTAAAATCGCTCAATATCCTTTTCTGTGTAAAGTTATATACAATTTCACAATTTCATCAGGACAGCATACTGTAACGCAGTAAAACCTAAAACGACTATAAAAACAATGATTTAAACTCATTTGAAGCTCAATAAATACACAAGTTTAAATAGAATTAATGTCCATTTATAAAAGTATAAGCTTTTTCTGACTTAAAACCCTCCAAAAATTGGCTCCATTCACTTCCATTGTACATTGTACACTTCCTCACTGTACCACAAAATAATTTTTCTGTGGTAATCAACATTATAATTTTCTTATCAACAAATGGTCGTTAGTGCTTAACATTTAGAAATAATCCTGAGATTGAATTGACTCTTTATACAGTATTTACAAAAAGACAAAAAACATGGAATTTGTGCCTATGATAATTTATGAAAAGTTGGAGTAGGATTGTAACATGTATCCTATTAATGGAAAGAACACAATGCATCTACTCTTAGCATGAAAAGTACCTAATTGTTCTACACTTAGCAGACAAATAAGTTCAAATGGTATCAATGCCTTATGCAGCGATACATCTGTTTCACTTTGAATTCACAGTCAGTCTTTTGTGCTGATCTGTCAGAGTGATTCGACAGGCTTCTCACCAATAAAAAAAAGCCCCATTGCGCCTCAGGCCGGGTAGCTTCAGCGTGGCAGAAGGTCTTTGATGTTAGAGACAGTTTGTTTCGATAAGGGCAGGCTCAGGTGGTCGTATAACCCATTTCCAAGTGTAGTAAGGAGGAAGCTCTGGTGGGTAAGAAATTGTGTGTGGTGGCAGCTCACAGTTAAAGACTATAATTATTAAACAGAAACACATGTTTCTGGGCAAAATTTTACTTGCTGAGCTCTTTTATTTTCCCAATAAAAGTGTACAACTGCATGGCTGTTCAGCTGAAAAAAAAATACCTTGCTCCAAAAGAGCACTACCTTCAAAAACAATGGCACATTATTTTTTATTTAAATGCAAATTTTCCAACTAATTTCTATTCTGCAAATGCCTACAAGTGTCACAGCCATATTGAGTTTTAGGGTTAGGTTGGTGTGTGAAAACAATCATTATTTTTGCAATTCCATTTGGTACCACTAGTGGTGCAACTTTTAAACATAAAGTATTTAAATAACATGAATCATGATAACTCTCCTAAAAGGTTCCAATCAATCAATCTCTACTAAATAGTCTCTGGTTGTGTGTAGTATGTTAGGTAACCATGGTTACCAGAAGTTAAGTGCATGACCATGTGCTATAGCTACCCTTCTACAAACAACCTGCCAGATGCACTAGTTATTGATTGCAATTTAAGTTAAGTGCTTCCAAAAACCTCAAGTATGCCCATAACTGGTGGAAATACATCCAACGTCCAATCCACAGTGTGACAACCAAACTGCGTCATACCAAAACACTTGACCAAAACATTTTTGAGCACAACCAGCTGTGCTAGATGACCAAGCACATGTGGAATACGATCGCTGCCCTACATTTACAGTCACATCAACAGCTGTGTTTACAGCATAATTAGGGGGTCTCCCTCCACTCCACCACCATCCACTGCACCCTACCATTCACTCTGGTTCCCCCCAGTCCTCAACCACTGTGGGCTTTTCCACTGGCTGCTGCCTCTGGTCTCGTCCACAGCCAGTCACCGCACAACCCAGTATCGGTCGATGCACTAAACCCCAGATGGGTTTGAGATGGAGTGCTTGCTGTACTGTATAATCTCTATAACATATGAGTCTTAGTTCTACTATTTTCATCAGAACTGACATTGTTTCAAGTTTTTAAGAAATTAATAAAAACAAGTAAACCAAAAAACCAACAAAGAAACTAATTTCAAGCAATAAAACTAAAATGAAAACATTAGAACAAAGATATAAATTAAGGTTACATCCACATTAATACGGATACATTTGAAATTACGTTTTAATTTTTGAAACACTCTCCGTCCATACTGGCGTTTTCAAGATTTTTCCAAAAGTTTCTTGTCCACACTGAAACATGAAAACTCTTAAATCCCCTTACGGAGTATGTGAAAAATCGCCATTCCGTGTACGGTCTGAAACGCATTTGTCCTCTTTTTCCCATCACCGGACAACAGTTTTGAGTAATATTCCCATCGCCTTTGAAGGAATGCAATGTGAAGGTTGTACAAAGTAACATTTATCTTTAACAATGCTATCAAAGTGAATATCAGGCACACAATGGCGCTACAACATGGGCTGCCATCTTGATTAATTTGGGTTGAATGGATCACATGACTGTTTCACAAACAACATATACATCATCGTTTTCTGAAATCTCAATTTTCCCTGTCCACACTACAACGCAAAGATGCCGCTTAAAATGTATACATTTGGTAGATCATTTTTTCGGAACCTCAGTTTTTGCTGTCAAAAACGCTGTCTAAGTGTGGAAGGAAGACCAAAATGTAGAGAAAAAGATGCGTTTTCAAATGAAAATGTATTAGTGTGGACGTGGCCTAAGAAAACAGTATCAAGTTGACTGCATCGTTGACACCTAAAACTCTAGAGGAGTGATGTAGTTCTTTTTCTCCGGAGAAACATGTTAGAAGCAGGAGACTTTTCTGTGTGTTAGAGGAAGGTTTGATTTTGTAAGTTTGCATTGATTCACAATTGCATCTGTTGCTCTATAAACTAAAGGGTTAAATTTAAGTGAATGGTCTTAAAATTAATTCCTCATCCAGCTAGGAGCAATCTATAATGGTTATTTACCAGAATTGCACAAATGTGTAAAATTCCCATAAACTGTAGTATGTCACGAACACGGAGTTGCTATTTTCCCTTATGAATCATCCATCACCCTGCAAAATAATATTAAATTCTTGGATACCACTCTGTGTTATATGCAGAAGTGAGTATGGATAATGTATCCTGTGTATGTGGGGTTGCTACATCACAGAATCACCATAGCAACAACCCTCAAGGAGATCCATAAAAGCGAAAATGCAAAACAGATCATCAGCGCAAAATAATGCCAATTAACCCTTTTTTTTTGGAGAAGTCAAACCAAATGACTGTAGTTTCTTAGAACTTTCTAAGAAACATACTGTAGATAAAAAAAAATTCTCCCTTCAGATCTTTGGCTTTATTTTTGTGTAGTCCATTTTTTTTTGCCCTGGATTTGGACACTCAAGCCACACTTAAAAATGTATTAATTTCGTTGCATTAGATACAAAATTTCAAACCAAGTGGCATCTATAATTACACTAGATATTTTCTCAAAACGTACCATTCTTAGCCATTTTTGCTAACATGCCCCAAGGCTGCGTGCTAGGTAGGATGCCTCCTTTGAGCAAGTCTCGATTAAACGACCTTTGTAGGACAAACGGAAACGGAACGTAGCATGGTTGCTATGACAGCAAACATTTTACAGCAGACACTTTAACAAGCTTGAGCACTTCGAGTGAGAAAGGAACAAAGTCCCTTTGGAAGGGAATGTATAAGGAATATTTTAGGAGTTATAATGATGTAAAGAGAAAAGAAAATAGATTTTACAGGTGTGCTTTTAGTCTACTACTTTATTTTAATTATATATTAATATAATTATACATATTACATCTGCCCCCATCTAATGAGGTACTTCAACTTGAGAATTAACATTACTTGCGTTTGAATATCATACTGTATTTACGGGCATGGCGTAATTTTTTTTCGATATTTCCATTGAAGCAAAGAATTGTGGGTTGTGAGTGCCCACAAAGGATGCACCTCATGCATCCTCTGAATTCCTGTGAAAGTAGGTCACATTCGAAGGCTGCATTCGAAAAAATTTATTTTTACTGTCTCTGGACCATCACACTGCATGACATTTTTCACTTTAAGCCCCAGAATTTTTTTTTTAATTACTTTGAACTTTTGAATAAATGGTATTCAAGAAATTGTTTAGTGTGAATTGCATTTTGAATGTATTTTTGAATAACTTTAAGTCACCCTTATAATTCAAAACCTAAAAAACTTCCCTATAGCTAAGAATAATCACTAATGGATCTTTTTAAAACATCACTTGTTTCTCATAGACAGCAATGAGATTAAATGGATAATAAATTAAGACTTCTAAATCTGCTGTTTCTTGTGAGAAGATCCCAAAAGATCACAGTAATGTGTCTCATCTAGAGTTTTAGAAAAGATCTCAACAACATCTCAGATTGTGCTCTGATCTGGCAAGTTACCAAAAAAAAGTCAGAGATTTCTCAATAACTTCACACATTTCTCATCAAATCCTTTCGAGACCAAGCTCTATACTCAACAATTGCCTCCTTTGTTTATATTTTTTTTCTTTTTATTCTCATGAGCTGTGGAAGAGCAACATATATTTCCTCTAATGGGAATACAAATTTCCTCCGGGGGTTTTTTATGAAATATTTTGCTTGAAAAGTGTACTTGTGCAATCTTTTTCTTTGAATAAATACCACATGATATTCATCAAAATTGTGACCTAAGAGTCTAAATAAAGTGTTCATTTAAAGAGTGATTTCTCTGGTCGATTCCATTTAACAACATCCTTTGAAAATTACGAAGCATCGGTTCCTTCCACAGTCCTAGAACAGCAGAACATGGGTGAAAGATCCCAAAACAACAGTGTCAACAAGTCAGTCGTTGTCGACTGCAGTTTAGAACCACACAAAAATATATTCCAGAGCAGCTGAGAATGCTAAGGTTCTGATTCATGCTGTAATTTTAGTATACAGACAGCTTGAGAGTTGCACACAGAAAGTCATATGCTTGCTCTCTCCCTTTATAATTCTGGTTGTGGACGTGGAAAGTATAATAAAGGCCCACACATGCATTGTAATTAAAGCGAACCATTGGTTTATAGCTGTGCCTCTAGGATTGGGCCACACATTTAATAGTTTCTTCTTCTTCTTCTTCTTCTTCTTCTTCTCTTTCTTCTTTTTTGTGAAATATATGAATGATGATGAAAGCTAAAATATTGAATGGATCAATATTTACTGAGCAATCCTTTATTTTATAGAGGGGGTTCAAAATTACAATTTTGAAAGATGTGGAGAAAATCTACAAGTAAAAACAAAACTGAGGTGCATCATTATGTTATTTTTACACAGAGATAGACAGATATTAGAGCTTTATATATGTTTTTCTTAAAGCAATACACAAAATATAGGTATTACATAAACTAATGTGGGCAGAGTAGCCAAAAGTGAGTGACTCGTTACTTTCACAAATGACATAATAGATGTTAACTCCCCTATATTCCATTACATACTATTCATTTAATATTTATTACAGTTATTATTATTATTATTATTAATGGAAATTCTGTCATTATTCACCATTATGTTGTTCCAAACCCCTATGACTTTCTTTCTTCCATGCAACACAAAGTAGATATTAGACAGAATGTTTGCCTGAGTCACTAATTACTTTAAGTGAATTTTTTTCCTCCATAATTAAGTAAGTTCCTAACATTCTGTCTGACATATTTTGTGTTCCACATAATACAAAGTGTCAAACTGGTTTGGAAAATCGTAAGGGTAGGGAAATGATGACAGAACATTAAATTATGGCTGAGCTATCACATTAAAGGGGTAGTTTACCCCAAAATTCTCTCATAATTTTCTCACCCTTATGCCATCCCAGATGTGTTTGACTTTCTTTCTTCTGCAGAACACAAATTAACAGTTTTAGAAGAATATTTTAGCTCTGTAGGCCAAAAGTTTGATGCTCCAAAAAGCATATAAAGGCAGCATAAAAGTAATACGTAAGACTCCAGTAGTTAAATCCAATCTTCTGAAGTGATATGATAGGTGAAGTACAGATCAATATTTGTCATTTTTTGCTAGACAGCAGGGGCAATATGCAGATAATGTGAATCACCAAAAAAATTAGAAGAAGAATGTGAAGGTGATATGTTTCTATGTTTCTCATCCACGCCTATCGCATCACTTCTGATGATGTTCATTTAAACACTGGAGTCTTATGGATTAGTTTTATGCTGACTTATGTGATTTTGTTTAACTTTAAAATGTTGCCACCCACTCACTTGCATTGTATGGACCTACAGAGCTGAGAAATGTTTCTAAAAATCTTAATTTGAGTTCAGCAGATGAAAGAAAGTCATACAAATCATGTGGCATAAGGGTGAGTAAATAATGAGAATTAAAGTTTTGGGTGAACTATACCTTTAAGACCTTTTGTCAGATCTGGATGAATTTGTCAATAAGAGAGGTTTGGAATTTTTTTTAGTAATTATTATGATGAAAACATGAAAATGTCCCACAAGGACATTATATATAATGCTGAAATATAAACCAAAGCAAGATCATGTTTTATTAATGCCTATTTTAGCTATTTCATAGCTATTTCTTATTTCAGTGTAGTTACAGTTTTCAGTTTTGAAATAATTTAGATCATTAGTTCTGTACAGCAGTACCGCTCTCTAAACGCAGAATATGCAGCCTAGTGCGTAGGGCACCAACCCTGGTCATGGAACGCTAGCTGTGTCTGAAACCTCCCCCATCTACTATATAGTGCACTATTTCGAGTGTCCGCCATTTTGTAGGATTGTCTTAATTCTGAGTGAGCCACTCGTCCACAATGCAACAATGAATACATACAGACCGCTCGTCAGGCGCACAAAACCGCTTCAGAAGCAGGTGAAAACCTGGCCAGCAGGAGCCATCTCTGCTCTTCAGGACTGTTTTGAGTGTACTGATTGGCAGATGTTCAGGGAGGCTGCAACATATGGCGACTCTACCAACTTGGAGGAATACACAGCATGCATTCCAACATGCTTCAAGGCCACCACATCATCCCCATGCCAAAGAAGACTTCAGCGTCCTGCCTCAATGACTACTGTCCCATCGCACTCACACCCATCATTATGAAGTGCTTCGAGAGGCTCGTCATGAGGCACATTAAGGCCCAGCTGCCTCCCCTCACTAGACCCAATGCGGTTCGTGTATCGTCCAAACCGTTCAACAGACAACAGTATGCTCAGCATTCAACACAATCATTCCCCAGCACCTGATTGGAAAGCTGAACCTACTGGGCCTGGACACCTCCCTCTGCAACTGGATATCCTGGACTTCCTGACTGGGAGACCTCAGTCAGTCTGGATCGGGAACAGCATCTCCACCACCACCACACTGAGCACTGGGGACTCCCAGGGCTGTGTGCTCAGTCCACTGCTGTTCACTCTGCTGACTCACGACTGTGCAATGCACAGCTCAAACCACATCATCAAGTTTGACGATGACACAACCTTGGTGGATCTCATCAGCAAGAATGAGGAGTCAACATACAGAGTGGAGGTGCAGCGGCTAATGGACAGGTGTAGAGCCAGATGACCACTCTTCGCTGAACATCGATGGCTCCTCTGTGGAGAGAACTTCACCTGGTCCCTCAACACCAGCTCTATAACCATGTAAGCCTGTCAGTGTCTCTACTTTCTTCGAAGGCTGAGAAAAGCAGACCTCCCACCCCCCATCCTCACTACATTCTATAGAGGGTCTATTGAGAGCATCCTGAGCAGCTGCATCACTGGTTTGGGACTTGCACCATTTCGGAACGCAAAGCCCTGCAGAGGATAGTGAGGACAGCTGAGAAGATCATCGGGGTCTCTCTTCTCTCCATCAAAAACATTTACAGAAAGCACTTCATCTGCAAAGCAACCAGCATTGTGGATGACCCCACACACCCCTCACACAAACTCTTCACCCTCCTGCTGTCTGGCAAGAGGTACCGAAGCATTCAGGCTTTCATGGTCAGACTGTGTAACAGCTTCTTCCCCCAAGCCATCAGACTCCTCAATACTCAGAGACTGGACTGACACACACATGTGTACACCATCCAACTTTTGCACATGTCCAGAGTTGCACTTTAATTCACTGTCACTTTATACCTGGCTGGTACCTCGATAACTGCTATGTCCATAGAACACTATTTCATAGTATGTTATGTTTACATTTGGCATTTTTAGAAAGTGTCATCTTTTTGCACTATTCATTACAAATGTGTACTGGTGGGCCCTGCGCTGTCTCTTACTGTGTTTATTGTCCTGTACGTTTTTGCACACATTTGCACGTGCACTTTATATAGGTATGTTATTTAGTCTGTGTAGTCTCATGTGGTTCTGTGTTTGTCCTATGTTGTTTTATGTAGCATCGTGGTCCTGGAGGAACGTTGTCTCGTTTTGCCATGTACTGTACTAACTGTATATGGCTGAACGACAATAAAAACCACTTCACTTGACTTTATTTGATCAAATGTGTTTATCTTTATATTTACTAACAGTATATATTAGAAATGACAAACAGAATGAAGATTTATTGTATAAATATATTATTTAATAAGAACAACAAGTAAGGCCCAATTATTTTAAAAGTTCATATGTGATTTTTTTTATTTCTGTGACAGCCCCAGAGATCCAATGCTTTGTGTATACATCCGCATCCTAATTCACTCTCTCATTTTGTTCACTCACTGCTGAGATATAGTGCAATAACTGCCATTCACTATATAGGAAATAGTAAACGAGTGAACGATTTCAGACACAGCCACTCTTTTCGCCATACGATCACCTCACGCCTGCACATCTCTCACACGCACCTCACTGTGCACGTGCAGAAATGCTGTCTGTTCACACTCCAGTTGTCAATCACGCGAACAGCAGAGCCAAGGCATTTATTTACACTTAACTTGGATATTTACATGGATTTATAGTTAATCCACCTGAAGTAGCAGCGATAGTTTCCAGTACCCCTACGAAGGCGTGGGGTAAATGCATAAATACACTGATATATTGTTGCACTTTAAAAATGTACACTAAAAAAAATTATGTCATAAGTGCCCAGTTACAGAATCACCCTGAAAATGACCATCACATTCACACAGAAAAGCCCTTGTTAGCATTAGAGCTAAAACTTATCTCAGCATGCTGCCTTAAATTGAAGCTGTGATTTTAATCTTGAAATATCAGCTTGTCATGGTGTTAAATGAAGGAATTGCATGATGAAACTATTCTTTTTTTCACAGTGCTGAGTGAAGAAAGTGTTTCACTTTTTAAGAGTTTGATGCTGCTGCACTAATAACTTGAGTGACGGTCTGTGACAGCAGTGCGCAACTCTGTGTGAACTTCCGCTCTCGTAAAAGCCCCATTCAATAATCTCTCAATAAATTACACATTAATTAAAATTAAACCCAGTAATGTAACGACTGGAATGCCGCCCATTGTAAAGAAGTAAAAGTAAAAACATTTCATTAGAAACTTACAATAAAAGTAATTTTCCCAAAAAGTTATTCAAGTAAATGTTATTGAGTAAATGTAGCATGTTACTACCCAGCTCTGCATAAACTAACTGAAGAGCCACAGGTGTGCTTATTGTTTAATAATAGTGTATTAGACAAAAAAAAAAAAAATCGGGATTTTTACATTATTGTTTGTCAATAAATCAAGGTACATTTCTAGTTTCAACATATATTTGTACTTCTGACCTTTGTTTCATTGGATGAGAAAAAAATTGCTACATACCATTTGACCCACATATGGTTTTCGATTGAAATTGGGTCAAATGTAACAATTTTCAGATGGAGCCACATCGACAGCCCCATATCTCTGGGAATTAACCATAGATGGCCTTACGAATGGAGATAGATAAAAACTTAAATTTGATGAGAAATGTGCAAGTTCTAAATGTCATTTAGGTTTCTGTCTAATACAGCTTGGGTTTCAGTGAAATGTCAAAATTGCCAGGAACTTTTACGACTTCCAATCACAGGTTGATTGCTTTAAACAATGGTTTTCCCAAATACTTCCTTACTCCAATTACAGGAAAGTGTCTTTGCCCTGAAGGCTCTGTAATAAAATCCATGGAGGGCTGAACACCATGACCTCTCGGTCACAGGTCACCTGTGTGTGTCATCTTGGGCTGAACATCTTAAGTTTATATGTTCCTCATGAGCACCTACAAAATTGCTAACAATTTGTCTTAATCCACTTTCCTGTTTTCGCTAATTATCTGCTTCATTTTCTGTATATGATACATGTTTGCCTTACGCCAAAGAAATAATGCCTGAAAGCTATTTTTGGAGTTTTAAATCCCACATGATAACTGGACTTTTCTACTTTTGTTCCATTTTTCCATTTGAATATAAATAATAGATGACAAACTTAATTCCCTCTGAAATTAAAGCCCTGAGAGCAGTTTGGAGTAGCATGATCACGGGACTGTAATATATGTGATTTCTTTGGCGATAATTCCGATATAACATCCAGTGTGTTATAGCTAGTGTGTTGTTCCAGTAATTGTCATGTAGGTGTAAATATCATACTCCAAAGACAGAGCATGCATATCCTCTTGATGACCAACAGATGTCTTAAATTATCTCGGAATGTTTTGGTCGACAGCATGGAAAATGGAAGCACTTGTAAAATTTGATCCAGTTTTCATGTTTCATTGCCACTATTTCCCTACTGGAGTTGTTGGCTATTGTACAGTATGTATAAGAGTGATCAAGATTCTATCTTTATGCCAAAAACTTATTGCAATCTTTTCAGCTTTTTTTTTTTTCGCCTTTGTGCAAAGCGAACAATACTACAATGGCCCCCCAAAAATATTTGGACACCTTTAGGCACTTAAGATAATTGAATTTAATTGCATTAGCCTAAGTTAGTTCTCCCCCAAGATCATACAGGTGCAATAGCAGTGGCAAGCACAGAAAATGACCAAAAGCTTTTAATATTTATTTTGAAAAGCATATCTTTAATAATTTTAAATCTCCCAAAATAATTCTTGTGAAATGTTTTACTTGAAAAGTATGCTTGCACTATCTTTCTTTCATATCAATGGCACTTGATTTGATATTTTGTTATACAGTATAATGCAAAGACATAAACCATTCAAGTGTGGCTTAAGTGTCCATATTCATTCTGTGGACACTGGGCAGTCTTCCCACCCTTCCAAATGTGTGGCCCACCTGGAGGTTTATAGCCAAATAATGAAGAAACATACTAATTATATACAAATTGTACACACCATATAAAAACTCACTGTACACACCATATGAAAATTATAGCCTTTGATGTTAGTGCTGCAATTCCCATTTTCTGTGGTTCGTTTTTATGAAATCCCAGTGACACTAACTCTACCATGTCAGCCAGAGAGTAATGGGACCTCTGTTACACGTTCCAAAAATCTAAAACAAATATAGTTAATCAATCCAATGTGACAAGCTAGACCTGGTGAAAAATATTACCCTGCCTTATTATTCAAAGTTTCTTGAAGTCCATCCCATATTAGGGCTAACCCATTGTTATTTTAGGCACACGAACAGCACATATGAATTTCAGTGAAGTAGCCTACAAAGGCACTATGTTTAAATAAATTGACTTTTAAATGTGCGTGATTCAGAGAAGTTATCAGTGGAAAACCAGCAACAAGAGAAGGGCATAGAATTTATGGATCTGTGATTTATGGGTATCTCACCTGCTCCCTGTCAAAAGCCTTCAGGGATATGTAGATATTTTTACAATGCAATGGTAGGGAAAATAAATTCATTACATTCTTTAGCAAGTTACTTTTGATGGACCTTCTGATAAAAGAATCTATAACCTCCTGTAAAGAGGGGAATGTCTTCATCTTCCATTGATCTTCATCATCCCTTCACCCAAAGTGAAAATTTTGTCATAATCTACACACTCAGTATGTTCGGAGAGTTAAATGACCACAGACTCACTTATATGTAGCTTAGAGAATTTTGTTCAGACAGTTTGATTCATTTTAGTGAATCAGTTCGTTGGAATGGGTCATGTAAATGAACCGGCTCAAATAAACGTTTAATAAGTTCAATTATATGTAGCGTAGAGACGTTCAATTCCTTTGAGTGAAACGGTCTGTCTGAATGGGTTGTGTAAGTGAACTAAATGAGTTTGAAAAAACAATTAAAAGAGAAACTACTTCAAAGAGTTCTCATGAAAAAATCCTCCACGTGTAGCAATGACAGCTTTGCAGATCCTTCTAGCTGTCAGTTTGTCCTGATGACATTTCACCCCACGCTTCCTGTAGCACTTACCATAGATGTGGCTGTCTTATCATGCACCTTACATTCAAGCTGATCCAACAAAAGCTCAATGGGGTTAAGATCCATAACACTCTTTTCCAAATATCTGTTGTCCAATGTCTGTTTATTTGCCCACTCGAACCTTTTTCTGTTTCAAAAGTGGCTTTTTCTTTGCAATTCTTCCCATAAGGCACACCCGAGTCTTCTCTTTACTGTTGTTCATGCAACTGGTGTTGAGCGGGTAGAATTCAATGAAGCTGTCAGCGGAGGACATGTGAGGCGTCTATTTCTCAAACTAGAGACTCTGATGTACTTATCCTCTTGTTTAGTTGTACATCTGGCCTTCCACATCTCTTTCTGTCCTTGTTAGAGCCAGTTGTCCTTTGTCTTTGAAGACTGTATTGTACACCTTTATATGAAATCTTCAGTTACTTGGCGATTTCAAGCATTGTATATCCTTTATTCCTCAAAACAATGACTGACTTACGAGTTTCTAGAGAAAGCTGTTTCTTTTTATGCCTTTTTTGGCCTAATATTGACCTTAAGACATGTCAGTCTATTGCATACTGTGGCAACAAAAAAACAAACACGAATACACTGTTAAGCTTAATTTAAAGAACCTAAAAGCTTTCAACTGTGTTTAATATAATGGCAAGTGATTTTCTACCATCAAATTAGCCATTTAGCATGATTCCTCAAGGGTAAGTGTTGGAGTGATGGCTGCTGGAAATGGGGCCTGTCTAGATTAGATCAAAAATTTATTTTTCAAATAGTGATGGTGCTGATTTTTACATCAGTAATGTCCTGACTATACTTTATGATCAGTTGAATGCCACTTTAGTGAATTCAAGTTCCAATTTCCTTCTGAAACAGCTAAATCTGTACATTACTCCAAAAGTTTGGCTGACAGTGTATGTATTGTAAAGACTTTCGATTCATTTTATCAAATCGCTCTGTTCGAATGGGTTATGAAAATGGTCCAGATAAAATAAAAAGTTTATTAAGTTTAATTATGTGTGGTGTAGAGAAATCAAATTCATTGTAGTGAATCAGTTTGTTGGAACGGGTTGTGTAAATGAACCAACAAAAATAAATGATTCACTATTTCAATTATATGTCGCGTAGAGAAGCCAAATTAATTTTAGTGAATTGGTTCATTCAGATGGTTCATGTAAATTAATTGGATAAAATAAACGAGTCACCAATAAAATTATATGTAACATAGAGAGATTGTTTTAGTGAATTGATTCATTCAGATGATTAATGTAAAAGAATTGGCCAAAAATAAACTTTTCATCAGTTCAGTTATATGTAGAGTGGAGATTAGTTTTTTGGGACTCGTTTTTTGATTCATTTTAGTAAATTGGTTCATTCGTATGGGTCATGTAAATAAAGGGGCTAAAAAAAACATGTCATTCAGTTTAACTATATTTAGCATAGAGATGTTCAATTCATTTGAGTGAATCAGTTCACTCAAAGCGTGTAAATGAACTGGCTAAAATAAACATTTCATTCATTTTAATTATACATAGCATAGTGATGTTCAGTTAATTTTAGTGAATCGGTTGGTTCGAATGGGTCTTGAAAGTGTTCAGTTATATGTATATGAAGAGACGTTCCATTCATTTTAGTGAATAGGTTAGTTTGAATAAGTTGTGTAAATGAACCAGCTAAAATATACATTTTATCGGTTAAATAGTATGTAGCATAAAAAATGCAATTCATTTCAGTGAATTGGTTCTAATTGGATGGTTAATGTAAATGAACAGGCTAAAATAAACAATTTAGCAATTAAATTACTTGAAATTAACCATTTTATTCCCCAACTTATATTGTATTTAGAATACATTTATATATGTGTACTAATCCCCTCACTTTATAGTTTTCGAGTGATATGAGGGTGAGTAAATAATGACAGAATTAACATTTTTGGGTGAACTATTTCTTTCATAGAGTGCCATGACTTTCTATCATCTTTATATAAAGTGTGTTCTTTATTTCGGCTGTAAATACAATACATAAAAAAACAGATGAACATGCTTAGAAAGTCACTATGTCCTGTGACACTTGAATGTTTCAGCTCTGGATGTTTATTTTCCTGTGTCTGAAGGTCTGCCCAGCCGATTCAGCCAGTCAGAGCTTCTGAAGGATGAGAAACAAGTCTCTTTTTCTGCTTACGCTCTAAAATCCAAAGGTAAAACAGTCACTAACATTGGCTGACCTTCCTTTGTACTGAACAGCTGCAGGCTTCAATAGAACTCTGGAATGGACATAGAGATTGCCAATGCTGCCTCACTTTAGAAGATTAAACAGAAAGTCTAAGGTGCTCATTTGAGTTTTATTGCCCAAGGAGGACTTTGTCCATATCCAAACTAAGGATAACTTTGTCCTGTCCTGTGTGTTAAAGGGATAGTTCACCCAAAATTGAACATTCTGTCATCATTTACTCACCCTCATGTTGTTCCAAACGGGCATGGCTTTCTTTCTTATTTGGAACACAAAAGATAATGTTAGGCAGAATGTTAGTCACACCATTCACTTTTATTGTGTGGAAAAAAGATGGTGACGAGGCTAAGATCATTTTTTGCCAATATCTTTCAAACCCCATGAAAATCTGACCTGTATTAAGATAAATATACAAGGGCGTAAGAGCCTGGCCTCTCATGATTGACAGCACATATCGTGGCATGTTTTAATAAAGGCTTTCTTTATATGCTCATTACAGAGGACCACAGCTGGAGCTTTGGAGGCAATGCTGTTTTACTGGACATCTCCAAGCATGTTTCAACTCAGCAACCCTGCTTCAGCATACCGCACAGCTCACTGAAAATATGCCCAGCATTTGATCAACCCACATTTTTCGGGACACACTTTCTGCAGTGCCTCATACCAGCAATCTGCTGTGCGGCTTGTTTTTCTTACATACTTTAAGACGGATCCCGTGCAGTAGGAGGCCCTCATACCTTTGTGGGTTTGTAGAAGCACAGTGTGAGGACGAATAAATGAAAATATAGATTAATAACAACATAGCAACATACAAATCAGCCCATATTCCACTTCAAAGTCAAAGCACACCAAAGATTTTGCCATGTCAGAGCATTTTAGATTTTCTCTGCCTTTGCATTCAAGTATGTGCATAAGGGTGAATCTCACGAAACCTAAACTTCACGACTCTACGTTTAAGTGAATTGGTGACTCATTTATTTCAACTGGTTGATTTACATGAATCATCCGAATGAACTGATTTACTACAATGAATTGGACTTCTCTCCACAATCTACAGACTCTAAGCACTTTATTAGGAACACTCGTACACCTACTTCTTCATGCGATAATCAGCCAATCATGTGACAGCAATGCAATGCATAAAATCACGCAGATACGGGTCAGAAGCTTCAGATATTTTTCACATCAACAATCAGAATGGGGAAAAAATTTGATCTCAGTGAATTCGACCATGGCATGATTGTTGGTTCCAGACAGCTGGTTTGAATATTTCTGTAACTGCTGATTTCCTGGGATTTTTATGCACAACAGTCGCTAGAGTTTACTCAGAATGGTGCGAAAAACAAAAAACATAAAGTGAGCAGCAGTTCTGCGGACGGAAATGTCTTGATGATCAGAGAGGACAACGGAGAATGGCCAGACTGGTTCGAGCTGACAGAAAGGCTACTGTATCTCAGATAACCACTCTGTACAATTGCAGTGAGCAGAATAACATCTCAGAATGCACAACACATCAAACCTTGAGGCGGTTGGGCTACAATAGCAGAAGGCCATTTTGGGCACTTTATTAGGACCTTAGTGTTCATAAAGTGTTCAGTAAGTGTATAATAACATTGCAATGAAAATAATGTCACTAGAGATGCACCAATATGAAAAAGATTGTCTGTTAACGATTTTAATAAAAAACTAGGCTGATTCGAAATTTTGCAACGTACCTTATTTTGTCATCACATAGTAATTATGATTTTAAAAAATTACAAAAAGGTACAAAATATATTTTAATGCTCTAACAATAAATAATTTCTATTGAACGTGGAGTGGATCTGTTGAACACATAGCTGGCCAAAAGTTTAAGATTCATAAATTGAAAATGAAAGATAAATGAAAGATAAGAAAGATAAAAAGTAATAATCTTTTTTTTTTTTTAAAGGTTAGCAAAGACTGATGATGGAGAAAAGGATAAGACCAATTGTGATTATAAATTTGACTATATATACAATACAATACATTTATGTAATTAATTCTAAATAAACCATCGTTTTTCCTATTTGCTTTTTTAAGCTTATGACCGATATGCAGATGGTATTAATGTGGTTAATAACTGGACGATAGATATTTGTGGCTGATACATGGGTGCATCCCTAAATGCCACAGCTAAATACATTAATTCTCCTAAAAAATGCTTTATTTTCATTATGCAAAATATTAGCATTTTATTATTAGTACTACTTTCTGTGCAACTTACAGTCTGTGTGTCAGTAGAACTGAATAATAATTATTAAATGTGTGTCTTTGGGTGAGAGATGACCTGCATTCTGGTCCCTCAAGCCTGTGATTAATTGCAGGATGTATTTCCAAGGTAATAGATATCTAAAGCAAACACAGCAGCCATGGCCGGCAACCAGCACAAAACCAGAGCATGTTTCTTGGCCCGGGTCGAGCGGAACAGGAGATAAAGAAAAGAGCAGCCTATCTCAACCCTGACATGGATACGGAATAAACAAATCAAGCATGCTACATGAAACAGAAGCTTTGGTCCAACCCTCTCTCCTCTTCCACTCCCTCAATCCTTTGCTTGACACCTCCAGCAGAGTCTCTATGGTTTTTCAATATCCAGAATACACTCAAACATGTTTTTCCTGTTAGTTGCCTTTACCCTAGAGTGGGTCCATGTCCTAACTCAAAGTGTTATAACAAACTATTGTGAAAATGACAGAAACAGAACCTCGCTGCGTCCTCCAGGGAACTTTCTGCTTTTCAGCTCTGATCTGCTGCAAGAGGAACATCTCTGGTGTTATTGCAATTTCAGATGAAGCAATAAAGCTCCAACAAGCAGTTTCTCTTTAAGTTGGCCTTAAGTTTTAGTTTTTAACCTTAGAGGTTATCAAAGCACTTTACACTGTGTCCCAATCACCCATTCACACTCATACTCCAATGGTGGCAGAGCTGCCATGCAAGACGCTAGCCTGCCATTGGGAGCAACTTGGGGTTCAGTGTCTTGCCCAAGGACACTTCGGCATGTAGAGTCGTGTGGGCCGGTAATCAAATCGCCAACCCAGCGATTGGCAGCTGACCCGGCTATATTTTCATGGCATAAGCATGACTCCGTTACACAAATTGTACAGAAATTGTATTGGGATTTTTAGATAATTTCTATCTTGTATCAGGGGAATTTTAACTTAAAGTATTTTAATAATTTAATTGTCTTTTTTTTTGATTGATTAAACCAATAAAAGATAGCAGGTGATTTATGATCATATTTCTTGCTGCTAATTGTGCTACCATACACAAATTATCTCTCGCTGATATCTTAAAATAGTCTTGATCAATTAAAATGCATTCAGCACTCCTTCAGATTTAAATTCACACAGTATATTACATAGTGTTGCCACCTTGGCCTTGAAAATTCCTGGACACCTGATCAATGAACGAAAAAAATTATTGATTGCCATCATACAAGAAATAAAACATATTGTTTGTGATTGTTTACTCCTTGTTTGATATGTAAATTACTGTATACATATAGCATATAATTAAATCAAACAATAACAACAATAATCTCAATGAAATATTTGAGCCTATTATTAAGATACACATTTCAATTTCATAACAACATTCCATTCAAATTAATTGTGTAATTGTTAACAAAATTAAATAAAACAAAATACTCTTTTTTTTCAGTGGTCCCCACAAGGAAAATGGTTTACTAAACTATTTTTATTTATTTTTTATTTAAATTTTATTTTTTATTTTTATTTAAGCTTTCTGAGAGGGTTAGGTTTAGGGGTAGGGTTAGGGATAGAAATTGCCATTAGATCTGTATAAAATCCATAGAAGTCTATGAATGTACAGGTTTAACATATTATTTACCTATTCTGGGCCTAAGCAGATTTCTTGAGTTTATGGTTCACACTAAACATTTAAATGTTTTAAAATGTATAAATATGTATAAAGTTTAAGTTATGTAAAACATTTTTTTTTTTTTTTAATTTTATGTTCTTTTAAAAGCAAAGGAAATCAAATAAATATACATAAACATTTACTCAAAAAAAAAAAAGAAAAAAAAAAGCATTTTAAAGATTTACAGTACGCATTTCAAGATGTATGCATTTCAATTTCGTAACAAATATCCACAAAATTGAATTGAGTAATCTTTAACAAAAATAAAAATTATGAAATTTGTTATGAAATTGATAAACGTAAATTGCTTCTTTTTTTTTTTTTTTTTTTTTTTTTTTTATGTTTGAGCATAATGGACCCAAAAGATCTTAGAGTAAAAGGAAGGACTTTCATTTACTGACATGTTTTCCAGAACATTAAAGCATTATAGTAAGTAGACTAAGTTTAAGTTTAAGCCTGAGTGCTGAGTGACTCCAGCCAGGACTCCTATATGCAACCAAATTGGCCCGGTTGCTAGGGAGGGTAAATGGGGTAACCTCCTCATGGTCGCTATAATGTGTGGTTCTCACTCTCGGTGGGGCAAGTGGTGAGTTGTGTGTGGATGCTGCGGAGAATAGCAATGGCCTCCACTCTGCTACATCTCCGTGGTAACACGCTCAACAAGCCAACTGATGGTTTGACAGTCTCAGACGTGGAGACAACTGAGATTCGTCCTCTGCCACCTGGATTGAGGTGAGTCACTATGCCACCACAAGCACTTTGGGAATTGGTCATTCCAAATTAGGAGAGAAAAAAAAAAAGAATTGTTCACACAAAAGTGAAAAATCTCAGTAATCTGAACTGTTTCACCTTGTGTGCTTCACAATTTTTTCACGTTTGCAAGTAGAGTGATTTATGATTTTCTAGACTATTACAAGTTTTCCCTTGGCATATCAATGCAATGAGCAAAACAAGAGTTCCCAGTGGCTTGTGCCTCAATTAAAATAAATATAGCCATGAGACGTTCTGCTTGAGCTTTCTGAGAGTTTATGGTCACTGGTTTATCAAGCACAAGCAGCCAGTCAGTCAGTCATGTTAAGCTTTTTTATTTACTGTGAATACCATTTGTTTGGTTTTGACATGTCACTTTCATACCCACATGGTACACTTACAAATTGATGAATCTGACAAATTTTATTATGGAAAAACACAACACATGCTTATAGATTTAATGTGTTGTAAGACCATATTGGCTTGTGTAATGTTTCCCAGCTGTTCTCTGCTGTAGTCTTTTTGTGGAGCAGGGTAATGGCCATGTTGGTTGGTCTAGTAGTTTTCTCTCTGGTTAGAGTTATGGTCCTGTGGGTTACTGAACAAAACATTGAGAAAAATGGTCTATAGTTCAAAGTTAAATATTTTTCCATTGTTTTGTTTGATGTTAAAGGATGGAAAACGGTACATTTGTATGATTTGAATGATATTTGAGAGAATTATCAACTTAAAAGCATATTTTGTCATGCTTCTGAAGGAAGGAATTGTGTCAGCTGTAACAATATACAATCTTCTTGGTCTTTTCTTGACCCTAGCTTTGTTGGTACTTCTGTCTCTTGGCTGAGATGGAGTTTTTACTCTGTGGACTTCTTTTCATTACATAAAATAAATTGAAAATGTGTTGTACTACAGTGCCAATAAGCAAACAATTCATTCTGCCATCAATTAATGTACAGGGATTGTAAGAAATCTAATAATGTTAGACGACTCATAGTAGACTGCTTATATTTCTATATATACTAGATTTTACAGAAATATTCAAACCAGCCAATCTGGCACCAAAAATCATGCCATGGTCGAAATAAATGAGATCACATTTTTTCCCCATTCTGATGGTTGATGAGATTAACTGATGCTCCTGACCTGTATCTGCATGATTTTATGCATTTCACTGCTGCCATGATTGGCTAATCAGATAATCACATGAATAAGCAGGTGTACAGGTGTTCCTAATAAAGTGCTCAGTGAGTATAAATGTCAGGGGGTGAGGGGAGTCAAAGGGATCCAAACGCAGAAGGAAATAGTCAATGATTTTATTAACAATAATGCTTGTAAACAAGGACACCCGGCACCGTCTGCAGTGATGAGCAGAGTCAAAAGCTATAGCTGCTCTGCGGGCTAAGGAATGAGTGTGTTAGTATGATGAGTTGTGTGCATTGTGGAAGTCAAGAGCAATCCGAAGAGAGGATGAAGCAAAGCCCAGGCAAGTTTCTCCCCGACATATGGGCAGAGACCAAGGAAACCTTCTCCAAGGGAACTGGGCAACAGTACAGATGAAGGTGATGCAAACAGGAAGGTAACCACACCTCTAGAGACAGGCAACCAACAGACACATGAGCAATCGCCAACTAAACAAGAGAGCACTGTTAACACTTAATAAACTGGCAAAGAAAGCGTGAAATCAGAAGGAATAAGTAGGAAGTGGAATCAGTGAGAAGCAGGTGGAACTAGCGAGTAAATCATTGCCATGATCAGTGCTCCATGGAAATGCAGATCACGTATGCCGGCTCCACCTGTGAGACACGTGGGAGAGAGAAAAACAAACAACAGTATGAGCTGGCATAAATGCCAGAACCATGACAGAATGTCTATGGATTTTTGTGAAAATTTTACAATGAGGTTCTTTTTGTTAGTATTAGTTTACAACATTAGTTAAAAATAACTAACAATGAACTATTGTAACGACCCACACCGTCTTTGGTTTGTTTACCTTTTTATTTAAGTTTTTGGCACTCTTTATGTTCCACATTGTTCTTTGTTTATGCACTCTTTGAGTTTATGCACCTTTTATGTTCCGTATTGCTTTCTGTTTTATGCACTCTTATTTTGAAGTTTTGTCATGTCCTGTCTTCCCTCCTCGTCCATGTGTCCGGTCCTCATTGGTTTATTGTTTAATTACTTTACTCTCTGTTCTAGCCTCGTCATTGGTTTCTGTTAAGTGCCTTGTTATCTTGTTTTGAGTTCTGTTTGTCCATTGGTTTATGTTTTCCCTTGTTTTGTATTTTAGCCCTGATGTTCACCTTGTCCTTTGTCGGTCGTTGTTTAATGTTCCATGTTTGAGGCTCTCTCCCGTATCCTGCCTTAGTCCGTGTTCCTGCTTATGCCCACCTTGCAAAACCCCCCGTGTTGTTTTCTTGTCTTCATTTCCTTATTTTTCCCCTCGTGGAGGTTTCTTTTGTTCCTGCCTTGTGTTTGCTAATTCTTAAATAAACTGCATTTGGATCCTTACTCCCTCGTCAGCTCTCATCATTACAACTATACTTTTACAGCATTTGTTAACCTTGGTTAATGTTAGTTTCAAAATATACTACAAATTTGTTAACTAATTGAAAAGTGTTACTGGATTTGTTTTCACTCTTTTTATTATCTGCAAGGTTTTAATAACAAGTATGATTGCCTAAAAAATAATAGCACACCTCCACTCAACAAGCTGTATGATTTGATGCATCAATCATGTCTGCATTAAACAGTGTGGAATGAGTTGCATGCCAAAGTTTAATATTTCACTAAGTATGAGCAATAGTAATGCTTACAATAGTAAAGATGCTTGCCTAGTTTGCACCAGTAATAAAAAATGGACTGAACAGGTTGTCTGTTATACAGACTATCGCAGCATGCCAAGAATTTTAATCTTAAATGACCTGGTGCAACGTGAACGTGAGGTCTGTCTATGCTGAAACAAGGATACAGACGAGAATGTTGAAACTACAAGAGTTTCAGAGAGTGCATGCTCCACTGACCATTGAAAAATGTATGGTGAATGTAACATTGAAAAAACAATTGCCATGTCCTACCTTGGCATAAATAGCAACACGGTGCACAGTTACCACATAAAATATGACATGGCTAAAGCTTTTATGCAGAATGAGGCAGGGTGTTGATATAAACATTTAATTTATTGCCACTTTTAAACCTGCATGTGGAACTTGATTCAAACAGTGTGATAAATACATCTATAGCTTGTGATTGATTACTCTCCATCGCTGTTATAAGTCTCTCATCTGTATTTTGTGCTGACACAGCACTAGTTTATGTCAGTTCGACCTCAAGAGTGCAGTATGTGCATCAAACTCATTCTCATGTAGCTTTGCCTCCTGACCGACTCCAAGGGTCCACGCTGATTTGTGCATGGGAGGAGAGAGGCAGTTTAATAGGCAAAAAGTAAAGAAACCAAGGGGCCCAAAAGAAAGCTTTTCTTTGTGTTAGAGAGAACGTTTGGCCTCAAAGATTCCCCATCCACCTCCTCCCCCCTGCTTCTTCTACAACTCAGCTCCTGACCACAAGGGTCCACTGGGACACCAGCACTGTAATTCCATACAAGTCAAACATGCTCAACTTCTGTTTCCATTTGAGGCAAAAGTAAAATCACCCCTCCCGCATGAAAAAAGCTTTGTTTGACAAGCATCTCTTTCAGTAAGTGAAAAGGGGGCACCGGGCTCTGTCCATGTTTGTATCATTTTAGTGGTTCATTTGTAATCCATTGCAGTGGCAGCAAGGCAAATCTTAAAACCATCTAACAGACTCTCTGCTGTCTTACTGACACCTCACGTTTTGAGACTGGCAAAAGTTAGAAAATCTGTGTCTGTTGGAATATTAATTGGAAAACTTCTATCCGGATCCAGTAAAGACTTTTCTTCTGATTCTGTTAAGATGGCATTAGTAAACGCCAGGTCTCTGTCTAATAAATCCTTCATGTTAAATTACTTTTTATCTCTTGTGTGCTGCATTTTTTAATTGTGATGGAGACTTGGCTAAATGTCTACTTCTGACTGTGCCTTTTTCAGCTCCCCCAGGACCACTGTTGGTTTGGCCACTATCTCCAAGAAGTGTTTCAATTGGAGATCACTGACTGCTGAGGTGTTCGCAAGTTTTGGGGTTTAACTGCTAAAGATTGATTTTGGTCCTGGGCCTGTTTCTTTGTGCCCTGGTGTATAGACATAATAAAAAAATAAGGCTTTTATTGGGTAATTTTCTGAGTTCTTGATATCTTTGGTGTCTTATGACAGACTATTAATTTTGGGAGATTTTAACATTCAGAACACTACAAAACCCCTGGTTAAATACTTTTTATTTATTAATCTTGTGCAGTCTGCACAATGGGCTGCACCTCTTGTTTTTACTCAAGATTTTTCTGTGTCCAATACTGAGGTGTTTGATGCTGGTATTTCTGATTATAGCCTGGTTATGTTTGAGTCTGTCAATTCATGCATTCTGTCATTTGATCCTCAGTCTCCCGTTTACACCCTTTCAATACATTCATCCACAGCTATGCATTTTTCAGAGGCTTACTCGGCTGCTTATTCAAATAATACTACTGACGGTCTCTGCTGTATGGACACTGAGGACTAACATTTTCAACAAAATATGTTCCTTAGCTCTAGATTCTGTGGATCCACTTAAGCTTAGGCATTTTAAGGCCAAAATTGATCCTGAGCCCTGGATAAATGAGACAACTCATGCACTTAGACAAAAGTGACCTGACATAAACTTCAGGTCTCTTATGAAATTCTCAGGGCTTGTTTAAGGGAATTTCAAAAATCGGTTAAGGATGCCAAAACCAAATATTTTTCTGATTTGATTGCAAGGAATGCTCATAGACCCAATGTTCTCTTTAATACCATTGACTCTATTCTTAATTCTAAAGACCTGCAAGCAATTTTTAGCATTTTTAATTAATATGATTAAAGATATAATGTTCAGTATCTTACCTTCTGTGCTGGAGGACTTTGTAATAATACTACCACCTAGTTGTTTAACTCGGTTAACTTGGAGTCCACATCTTGGTTATCAGAGATGATTTCCAGTATGAAGCCTACAAATTGTCAACTGGATATCATCCCAACGCATGTTTACATACGTTTTCCCTAAAATCAGTTCATCTGTTATGTCTATAATAAATGGTTGCATAGAAAACGGTGTAGTACCAGACATCTTTAAACATGCCATTGTTCAGCCTTTGCTGAAAAAAATTCCCACTTAGACCCTAATGTTTTAAAAGCTATGGACCAATATCAAAGTTGTCTTTTATTTCTAAGCATTTAGAAAAAAGTGTTCTCTCAGCTTTCATCATATTTAACTACTTTTAATATTCTGGACAGATTTCAGTCTGGCTTTAGACAGCATCTGCATCTATAACTTGCGGTGTCCCCCAAGGATCTATATTGGGTCCTTTATTGTTCACTCTTTACATGCTTCCTCTGGCTTCCATCTTTCACAAATACAATATTGCATATCATTGTTATGCTGATGATACCTGACTTCAGACTTGACAGTAGCTGCTCTCTTGTCAATCTCCAGAACTGCATGGAAGACATTAAGCATTGAATGACAAATCATTTCCTTCAGTTGAATCTTGGAGATATTTTTTATTCCAATATGAGTTTTGAGAGGCAAATAAATGCTGTCATTAAAGGAATTTATCACCTACAGTCTATTGCCAAATTAAAACATTATCTCATACAAAAGGATCTGGAAATAGTGGTCTGTGCATTAATTATATCATTACAATATATATATATAGTGTATTGCAAAAGACAAAGCTGTATTTAATCGCAAAAGACAATATATGTTGTAAATGAAACCTGAGAATTTAGATCCTTTTTTAAAAAAATCTGCAGCAGACTTTTGGCATCAATTCTCTTGCAACACTTTTTTTTCTTTGAGTTTCACTTTGCGGAAAGTATTTTTTTCTTTGCGATGCTTCTTTTAATGCTTGTGGTACCTCTTTCCCTTTGCGCTTCATTTCATTTTGTGTTTCCCTATGTGGCATGGTTGGATTTCAAAATTTGATTTTTTGCAATATAGTACTGATCATTTTGGGGCAAATGTACTCAACTGAAAAATTGAGTACATTTGCAAAATACAATCTTTTATTTTTATTTTGGGGTGAAATATGAGTTGGACATCTTGACAGGTTTTATGAGATTCAACCTATCACAGACTGGTCCACATTCCCTATGGTGTTTGAGCAATGCGGGGGCTCATATAGGGGTCATTGCCAAAAATATGTCAAATAGCTTGAGGAACCTGTGTCATTTGCAACAAAAACTGTCCACAGGAAATCAATCATTTGCAGGCAGCATACGATTAATTACAGGTCCACATACCACAGTCCTGACAAAATGGATAGAGGACTGGAATGAAACCATTATACAGCTACATAGCCACTCCAAAATACAGTTTCAGTGTTTAAATAAACGTTGATCGTTTATGCATTTACTCAAATGTTAGAGTTTATTGCCACACTTGTATCTCCCATGACTGTTTTTTTTTTTTTTACCCTTTAAATGTATTTTTCATTGCAGAAGATAAATGTTGTGTGTTAGATGGCCACTATATAAGTAGTGGTGCTTGCTAAAGCTATAGAGTGCATCAGTCGGAATTGATCTTTTAAGATTAATTAAAAACCTTTAAAGACAGACTTACAATACTCTGTATTCTATTCACACTAATTACACTACAAAATGAGGAAGAATAGTGAAGAAGTGTGCGGTTTGGGACACACCTTCTGTCTTTTTGTCAGATTATTAAATACTTTTTTGCTTCAAATCAAAGTGTGCAACTTACCTCAGAGCTAGCTGGTTTGGTTCATGGCTTCTAACGCTTTTATGAAGGATTTTATTGATGAAGATGGCTAAAACAGTGGAGAGGCAAAGTTGTGTTCTATTATCATTGATCAAAGAAATTTGGCATGTAAATTGTACTGCACCATTTGTGCTATGGACATAAATATTACCTCAAATCATGTGGCTTGTTGAGGAGAGATTAGCTATTCTTTGTTGAAGCAATCGGACAAAATAAAACAGTTGAAAAAATTAATTTGACTTACACTGAATGATGGACCCGAGCCATATCTAGGGACCAGAATATTATGGAAACCAAGGGGTTGGCTCTTTAAGAGACCATTAAGAACACCCAAACAATCAGCTAGCAATGCCCTGGCAACCACCCAGCAACATCCTAAAAAACATTCAGAACACTTTAGCAACTGCATAGTAATGCCTTGGCAAGCACACACAACACCCAAACTCTATTATGTCCACTATGAGCAGTCATAACATTATTTGATCTACTGTGCATTGATTAATGGTATGATGTACTCTTTGCTATTTGGTACTGTAATTGTAACTGATTACAAGAGATTCCAGCCACTGCTGGCATTTCTTTTCCTTGGCAACTAGATGAATATTAAATGAAAAAGTTGGCAGTTCACAAGCCAAGACACACAATCTACGAGAAATATGATGCTTGTTTTCTCTGATTGAAATAAATTATGATTTTTTTTTTTCAAAACAGTAGTACAACCTGTCCTCAAAACAGCCAAATTAAGGTTGAAAGGACTTTTCTTTTTGATCGTGTCTTTCTAGGACTGAAAAATATTGGCGAACCATTGGTCAGACAGTTGATGCACTGGTTATAGGTCAAGGTTTATGTGTATTTGTGTGCGTCTTAAGGGAGATTGTGCCTGGCCATGATAAGAATTTACCTAACATCTGGCTTATCAACAGCAACATTATATACACTTAAATGAATTCTAATCTCTGCCTGTGAAATCATTAACTGAACATTTTACAGCACATTATAAGAACTCCTGATTAAAACACACTCGGAAGTAAGAGGCTTTGACAAATGTACACTCTTTATATATCAACAGTGTTTGAAATATTCTGTTTTGTGGTTTGAGTTGGTAATGAACTTGGTTAAACTCAGGGTCAGTGTTTTTGGTTGTCTGCCATGGTGAGGTTAAAAATAATTCCTGTGGCTAGCCAAAAAAGAGGTCATACCTCGGTTAAAAAGGCTATTTACTGGTAAAGTTTTATCATGATTTAAGAACAGTTATTTTTATGGTTACAAGAAGATATCTTTGAAACTTGCACTCTGAAGGTAAACTTTGCAACCAAAAATCTGGTTTCTAGTGACTTTTGAATATTGATTTTCACTCCATTATGTGACAAAACTCAGGGCTGTATATAAAATGCAACCTGTACATACCCAGATTCATTCTGCCACTGGCTGAAAATATTGCATGTCATGATCAGGCTTTTCATATTAAAATGTGTGTTTTTATACTGCCTTGCATGTCTAAAACACATATGCATACAATTAAAATGAAACAATGTAAACATTGTGTTGGAAAATGTAACTGAGAGCTTCAAGTTTAGACTATCTATCAGCAGGTTTTCTCTCTCAGTCTCCTAATCACCACTGTGTACCCCCAGCTGAATGAGAACAGACCAGACATACTGGCGGTCATAAAGGTCCAGACACAAAATAACATTGCATCCGAATATCCACACTTCCCTACTATATTGTATGCCAAATACAGTATGCTAAAAGTAGTATATCAGAATCCTCAGTATTCATAATAAAATAAGCAAGAAATACCCATATGACCTACTATTTCCCGTGAGATTTTAAAGTGCAGATTGTCTAGACACTTTATGATCCCATAATTGCTCGGGAGCTGAGGTGACATCACATTTAAAATGATGGATTTAAAAGAATGCCGTCCAGATGGATCTTCTCAACTGTTAGTGCTGCATAGATAGTGCTATATATATATAGATATATAGTGCTTATATTTGTGCTTGTTTAACAAAACCTGTGCTGATTATTTTAGTGGTTGTTGTTTTTACATCATACATTAGGTCACAGGTCAATACCTACATTCCTGGATGAAGCATGCATACCTAAACAATGTACTCTTTTACCGGCCAAGAAGTGCATTCTTCATCATAAACAGTACATGCTCTGACAGTACACAATTTCGGATGCAAGGAAAGACTCCAACATTATTCTCCCATTAGTCCAAAACATAGCGTTTAAGATATATGGTAATGCACCAGTGGTGGAAAGAGCACTGATTTTTTTTAGCTTATGTAAATGTACAGCTCTTGAAGCACAAGTACTGATAAATATTTGAGTATATTGTACTGATACAAGTACTTGAGTACAAGTACTGATAAATATTATGACTCAAGTAAGAGTAAATAAGTAGTTTGCTGAAAAACTACTCAAGTAATTATGTTACAAGTTACTTTATGAAAATGATATTATATATATTATATACACTTCCATTTTTAGAACACAACAACATTTTGTTCTTGAAAGAAAGTGATGCTTCTTTTCATCAAGGATGCATTAAATTAATAAAAAATACTGCCAAAATCATTAATTGCTAATTATTATTACAATTAGAAATTACCTGTGATGGCAAACATATACCATGTCACCTAATCCTTACAAAATCATTTTAATGTGCTAATTTGGTACTAAAGAAAATGTTCTTATAATTAGAACATTTGAAAATGGTTGTGCTACCATGCAGAAATCACAATACAGTGGGTGTTTTCCCCATTTGGTGAGGTCTTGAGTCCTTATAAGTTGGTTTACACTTGCAAGACAAATTTTGGTTTTAAAAATAGGCAAAAAGTAACACATTTCTCTTGAAATTCCATTTTCTCCTAAAGTCTATTGTTTTAGAGGGATGAAGTCTATTCCATGCATTACTGTTTTGAAAAAAAGAATCCTAACAAGGATAGAGAGGGAAGTGTACGGCCCAGATGCACAACAAAAAGACAAGTAAATCACAGTCTCTAGTTTGAGACTACTCACAGGTCATAAACTAGCAGCTTCTAAATGCCAAAGACCTGCATTGCTACAAGACGATTCTTGGTCAAACAGAAATTTTTAAGAATACAACATTAATTTTAATAGAAATAGCCATTTGCAACATTCTAAATGTCTCTAAATTATTTCTAAACTACATAATGTGCATTGTGACTGAAACACATTCCTATTTCAGGTTTATTCTCATTCACGTATGTCCAAGTATTTTGATTAAGTTAACCTACTGTACTAAACTAATATAATGCAATATCAAAGAGGATGAAATTTATCCTCTATGATATTGCAGAAATTGCCCAGATATGGAGTGAGATTGTTAAGCAAACTGTTATCAACTCCTACATGCCAACTGAATAAAATAAGGCAATAATAAAAATTCTCACAGTGTTTACTGAGAGATATGATTGATTCAAACACTAAAAGTGGTTGTTCTGTATGTGTACAGCCGTGGCCAATAGTATTGGCAGTGAAATAAATTTTGTGTTTTGCAAAGTTTGCTGCTTCAGTATTTGTAGATTATTTTTTCCATGGTGTTTCTATGGTATATTGAAAAAAAAATTATAAGCATTTCATAAGTTTGAAAGGCTTTTATTGACAAAAACATTCAACATATGCAAAGAGTCAATATTTACAGTGTTGACCCTTGTTCTTCTTAACCTCTGCAATTTGCTCTGGCATGCTGGATATCAGTTTCTGGGCCAAATCCTGACTGATGCGATCCATTCTTGCCTTATTAGTGCTCGGAGTTGATCACAATTTGTGGGCTTCTGTTTGTCCACTCACCTTTTGAGGATTGACCACAGGTTCTCAAAAGGTTTAAGAACCGGGGAGTTGCCTGGCCACGGATCCAAAATTTCAATAAAATGATCTTCGAGCCACTTCATTATCACTCTTGCCTTGTGACATGGTGCTCCATCATGCTGGAAAATGCACGGATCATCACCAAATTGCTCCTGGATCATTGGGAGAAGTTGCAGGATGTTTTGATACCATTCTTTATTCATGGCAGTGTTTTGGGCAGAATTGTGAGAGATCCCACTCCCTTGGAAGAAAAGAATCCCCACACATGGATGGTCTCAGGATGCTTCACGGTTGGTATGACACAGGACTCATGGTAGCATCCACCTTTTCCACACTCCCCTCAGGCCTCCCGCCTCGTGCCACTCCCCCCCGAAAGATGTCGCCCATGCCTAAATCTGCCATTGAGCACAGGGCAGGGAAGTGCAGTACAGCACCTTGAGTGGAGGGGCGACCAGTTACGGAATTTAATGCGGGAGCACAATGCCAAACTGATGTGGATTGATAGAAGCGGAAAGCTCCTCTGTGCGCTCGATGGTGCAAGGAACTGTATGGCGGGAAAAAAAATTAATGTTCAGTGAAAAGCCAAAAGAAGATCGCAATGTAACTGTAACTATATAATATATTTTTAATAAAACACGGGAACTCATTGCGTGGGCATTTTTGCCTCCATATTTTGAATTTCGGGGCTATTTTTTTTAAATTTCAGTGGCATTTTTGCCCTGTAAATTTCAGGATGGCATGCTAATATATGGCTTTTTAGAGGTGCCATTACTCATACTTGAGTTATGGATTATATTAAGCCCCTAACACTACCTATTAAAGGAATAGTGAGTACATATCAGCTGCCATTGTATTGTAAAGACAGACTTAATTATTTATTAAAATGTCATTTTTCTGGAAAATGACATTCATACAGAAAATCATACAGATTTGGAATGAATTATTGGTGTTTAAATGTTAACAGAATTTTAATTTGGGTGAACTATCCCTTTAAACTTAAGCACGTAACTTATCCTGCAAATTTTATTCTGCTATTTGTGGTGCCACATCATTTTATCTTCACTTGTCTCATTAGGGCATCTCTTTCTTTGCCATAACATTGCTGGTGGAACTGGGAGATTAACGGCAATGTGGGCCAACTTGTTTTCACAAGGCAGAAGAAAGAACATCTGGATCAAATCACAGCCCTGTGGTGCCTCCAATGCAAAGCCTTTTGGAGGTGTACGCCACGTCTTGGCGCTAATTAGTTGTCCCTGTTAATTTCCGACACTATTGGAATTGTATCTTTCTAAGGTATTTAAAAGTTTGTTTTAGACATATAGTAGCAAGTAAACAAGATATCCTCACATATATGTCAAACTACATTGTGTTAATGTTAGACACAGTTAAAAAAAAATCACATACCTTAAATACAAGGGAAGTTTGATAAGTGGTTAAACATGCTCAGAAGGTTTCCTCATACCTGAATGAATGGCTCCTTTCCAGAATAAAATTAAATATGCAGAAATTCACAGTATTAGAGTTCTTGTGCGACAGTGCAGAAAGTCTTGAAGAAACTAGAGAAGAGAGGACACTGGCGGCAGTGTATGCAAACTGCTGTACTCGTGATGCTGTGCCCATCGTGCCTGTTTAGCACTTATAACTTTCCTTTTATCTTATTATTATCACTTCTATCGTAGGTGCCTCATTGTAACCCAAATTTTATCTTTTTCTTTTTTTTAAGAAAGGGAGGGACACGTTGAACTTAATTTTGTGGTATTTAACATTTTCTCTGTCAGCGACACCTGCCTGGAGTTCGGTCCGGCAGACACCCATGTCGTCCTAAGACCACGACCGGGCTACGTGCCCAAGGTTCCTACGACCCCCTTCAGGGACCAAGTAGTGAACCTGCAAGTGCTGCCCCGGGAGGAGGCAGACCCAGCCTTTTCATTGCTGTGTCCAGTGCGTGCTTTGCGTACTTATGTGGATCGCACGCAGAGCTTTAGATGTTCTAAGCAGCTCTTTGTCTGCTTTGGTGGACAGTGGAAAGGGAACACTGTCTCCAAACAGAGGCTTTCCCACTGGGTTGTTGATTGGCCTATCACACCCAGGCTGTGCCTGCCCCCTTGCGGGTTCGAGCACCCTCAACAAGAAGTGTGGCATCCTCGTGGGCACTGGCCAATGGCACCTCCCTAGAAGACATATGCAGAGCAGCGGGCTGGGCAACACCCAATACCTTTATGAGATATTATATTACAATCTTATTATATTATATTACAATCTCAGAGTTGAGTCGGTCTCGTCCCATGTTTTCTCAGGTCCGAGCCGGTAGAACTCACAGTTGACCAGGTGTACCATTTGCACCTATTGCCTTTCCCCTCCACAGTGATCATGTGCACTCTTAACCCAGGTGACCCCACTAACTCGGCTCCCTGGATGACTCCTCCCTAGCCCTCAGCTAATTCAACGGAGGAATTCCCCGAACAGACCCATTATGGGTACCAAAACTACTCTGTACTGGAATAGGTGCTCCACAGGACATGCCCCTGTGTGGATTAATCCCCCTGTGTGTATTTTCCGTGGTACAGTCCCCCTACGGGCGGAACTGTGTCTCCCTTGGGCAGTCCCCACTGCCCCCTGTTCGCAGTGTTGTAGCAACTCCACTCTCGCAGCAGGTAGGATGTACAACTGCACCATTCCCACATGTGGCCTGAAAACCCATGTGACGTATCTCGCCACTCTTTACCTCCCCCCAGCCTGGGCAAGTGGTGGTCTCCATGGGGTATTTTCCCCCTAAAAGAATAGGAGTTGGAAAAGAATGCCTTCCCCAATGCATGTGATAGCGTTAAGATGGCCCCAGCCGCTTTGACTCTATGCGAGAAACATAGAGAAAGAAAAGGTGCGGCCTGCTCCCATGCTTGGCACGTCGCTTTGTTCCCCCCTTCGGGGTTCTGGGAACCTAAAAGTTTTATGACAAATTTATGGGGATTGGGGAAGGGTACGTGCAGTCTGACACAGCCTGTTGCTTTGGCACGCAACTGCCTACCCGCAGCTGTACATGGTTCAGCGCATGGCGTGATTGAATATGGTCCCCTAGTGTCGCTTCTTCGACACAACGTTGAAGTTAGTGACAGACGGGGAATGTCTAGGTTACTGTTGTAACCTCCATTCCATGATGGAGGGAACGAGACGTGTCCTCCCAGCCACGATGCTGAACCGAGCCACTGTTATGGCCGAACCTCATTCTCAGCTCCTCTGTGCAAAACCTGAATGGACAGATGCATATTTCCCTCCCTTTATACCCATATGTCTGGGGGAGGGACATGCAAATTCTCATCTGTCTGACAATTTCTTATTGGCCTTTTCTCAAGTTCAGAGATGGACAAGGCTCTCAAGAGAGACCCCCATTGTCGCTTCTTCGACACAACGTCTCGTTCCCTCCATCAGGGAACGAGGTTACAACAGTAACCTAGACGTTCTCATAAAACAAGAAGAACCACTAAGAAGACCACAGGGACCACAGTGAACTGTTTCATGCGCACAGGTCTGGATTAAAGACCCCCATCGCTTCCGGCTCTCAGTCGGACTCAAAGTTAATAATGCAGTCGTCCGTTTGATCCAAGCTCAAGATAAAAGCTGACAAAAAGCTTTGCTCATGGGGAGCCAATTCTCCATCTTAATTAGAAACACAGGAGAGTGGCATTCAGCAACACAACCCAAAGCCAGAAAATGGCTTTGAGCTAGTGGCAGGAGATTGTAAAGTATCTACTGTATATTTAAAAACAAATCATACCTCTTCCTCTTCTATCCTTTTCCATAGAAAAACGAGGGACGAGATCGTCCAAGCAAAGACTGTTTCACATCGAGTCATGTGATTTTCAGACCTGAAAAGAGGCTTTGTTGACTTCCTCTAGCATTAAAGCAGATGTTTGGCTTGGGTTTGGACCAGAGTGGCAAAGTCATACAGTGGGAGAATGCAGGGTAGAGTGAATGACTATAGTAAGCAAACACCTACAAGTAGGAACTTTTAGTCTTTGTTATACTGTTGCATTTGTTCTTAAACAGTTCTGTGAATATAAAGAGAGTGTTCACCAAAAAAATAACAAATAAATCTAAATAATCCGTCATAATTTACTCACCCTCATGTTGTTTCAAAACTGTATTACCTTCTGTTGAAGATAAATGATGACAACATTTGGACGAATTATCCCTTCAATGCTAATGTTTGCACCATCAATGTTTGATTTTTTTTGGAGCAACTCAAAACTACAGATAAACCAGGCTTCCATTTTGCCTTCATTCTCAAACTACGGCCTAAAATATGCTGTCTCCCTCAGCTATTTTCAGTTTAGTCTAAAATAAGAGCCCTAGCCCCAATCTTGAACAAAACCTTATCTGGTTTTATCAGACAGTTTGGGCTTATTGCCAAGACGTGTCATATACCTCCAAAAGGCTTTGAATTGGAGGCACCACAGGGCTGTGATTTGATCCAGATGTTCTTTCTTCTGCCTTGTGAAAACAAGTTGGCCTACATTGCCGTTAATCTCCCAGTTCCACCAGCAATGTTATGGTAAAGAAAGAGATGCCCTAATGAGACAAGTAAAGATACCCTCAAGTGATATTTCTTATGTGGCACCACAAATAGCAGAATAAAATTTGCAGGATGAATTACATGCTTAAGTTTAAAGGAATAGTTCACCCAAATGAAAATTCTGTCATCATTTACACACCAATAATTCATTCCAAATCTGTATGATTTTCTTTCTTATGTGGGACACAAAAGGAAACATTTTATTGAATAATTCAGTCTGTCTTTACTACCTTTAATAGGTAGGGTTAGGGGTTATTAAAATCCATAACTCGAGTATGAGTAAAAGCTCCTCTAATAAGCCATAGATTAGCATGCCACTCTGATAAGATGATGTATGGTGTGCTTGCATGGCATTCTTCACTTGGTTATAAAGTATGTCCGCCTGTTAAACTGAATCCATGCATACTAACTATTTAGTACTTGAATGGAGATGGCTATAAAATTGCTTTGGGCTCTTTGGCTTCCTGAATCCTTAACAAAAAATACTTGATAACTTCTCAGTCCAGAATAGCATTGGAGTCATGTTTCACCAGTGGCGAATTCTCAGGGCCAGCAAAGCCTTTTCTGCTGGCCTAACATGCCAAATAAACAAATATTTTTCATCCTTTCTTTCTCAATCAGATTTTTGCCTATGTATTTTTAATCACTTTCTACTCTTAATTAATCTACAAACAAATAGAGAAAACTGAAAAGTTTATCCAGTCAGAATTTATTCCTTGATGCTTACAAGCAAAGTGTGACAACTGTTTCACAAATCGAATGCCCATAGCAGCACATGAGTCTTAGCTCCCTCTATTTGTTCTTGGTGGGTGTGATCTTAAGGATTTGTCCCTGTCGAGGCCTTCTTGCTGGCCTTGAGTGACGCAATCACACTTTAAGTGATTAAATTTGAAAGGGAAGAGTGCAAGATCTGTCTGAGAGTCGACAGGAAAGGAGGGCTGATTTTCACTTCAAGTAAATTGGTAAGAGCTTTTTGCATTGTTATAGCAACATCAGGAGTTTTCTAAGTGTAAATTAGGCTGCTTGAGCATTCAGTGTCGGATCAAGTTTTGAAAAGTAGTGCTGCGTTCCATTCAACTCGGTAAGTCGGTTTTCACAACTTCCTATTAGGAAAAGTGCAAAGGAATGCATCTTGAAGTCAGAATTACAACTTGTAGGCTCGTGCAGAAATTCTCAGCTCCGATTTTGCCGAGATGCAGGGGCATGATGCCACACAAACACGTCGACACACAGGGAGATATACAAAGTAAGTGATATACACATTCACTTTTTTAAGTTATATTGATAAATGAGTTAGTTTCCACATGACATGATATTAAAGCTTGTTTAACAAACGCCTGCAGAAACAGGTGTATAAAACTTTATAATCTCTTTTGATAATCGTACACCTGAAGCACAAATGCTAGCTCTACAGCATTGTTCATCAGTTGGGTTGCTAGGAGACATCGCTAATGACAGTCAAACCCCTGCTAATCTAACGGGAACGTTGCAGTTTTGTTTTCAAAATGTCATCTTCTGAATATCGGGGAATGGAGTGGAATTTATAGTCGGAGATATAATTTTTCAAGGAAAGATTGCACAAAGACCAATATTATTAGTTATGAATTTGCTAGACATATACACTATTAATTGACAGGGCACATGATCACACAGGAAATTGACATGTAGCTTTCAAAAGTTAATTTACCCTGAAATCAACCACAATCAGTAATTTACAGAATTAAAGCGTGAACACTAGCACTGCAACCGAAGAGACTTGGGTTCTGGTCCTACGGGAACTAAGAAGTAATTGCGTTCACATAAAAAATGGTTAGCAAGAGTGGGCCTGGGTAGCTCAGCGAGTATTGACACTGACTACCACCCCTGGAGTCACAAGTTCGAATCCAAGGTGTGCTGAGTGACTCCAGCCAGGTCAACTAAGCAAATAAATTGGCCCGGTTGCTAGGGAGGGTAGTGTCACATGGGGTAACCACCTCGTGGTCGCAATTAGTGGTTCTTGTTCTCAATGGGACACGTGGCAAGTTGTGCATGGATTGCAGAGTGTAGCATGAGCCTCCACATGCTGGGAGTCTTCGTGGTGTCATGCACAGCGAGTTGCGTGATAAGATTGCCTGTTATTGCCGAATTCACATTAAGATCATTCTGACTCTTTAATTGATAATGCAGGAAGAATGTACACTCAGTGGTTCTTGCATCATCCTGAAGGGGTTTATCTTGCGATAATGACTGGATTCATGTAAATTAACCTGCTTATTACACTGCCACTTACCGAATAAATAAATAAATAAATGGATATTAATTTGAGTTTAATTTTTTTTTTATGTGAGAAGAAAGAGACTACGGAGTGACATGCTTCATGTGGTAACATCGAAATTAACTTGTTTTAACATCTTCAACTCTGTGGACCCTCCGGTGGGTCCAAAAGGGGGTGTTAGGTCACTGAAAAAGTTTCCGGTTAAAATGTTCAAGTCTCCGAATACATAGATCAGGCATATGGAGTATCATTTAAACCAGAATTTTAACCATCAATTCTGCTTTCATGTTATATTAAATAACAAAATAAAACCTGAAAACATTTGCAAATCAGCACCACCTACAAGTCATGTGGTAGAAATATTAATATGAATATAAAAGTCTTTAAAATAGCACTTAAATAGACCAATCATATATCGAATTAAAGCTCTCATTCTCAGGAATATAAATGTATAGTTTATTTTGTTGCCCTAATCCCAGTTTGAAATATTTTCAAAAGAATCACAAAGTAAAATGATTCTTATAAGACATTAAATGCAAATGTCTCTTTTATTCAGCGATCACGCTTAAGCCCCAAATAGCTACAAATGTAATATCTGCTTTTACATTAGGCAGCTTTCTAATGACATCTAGATTGAGCTTCTAGTCCACTCAGAGGCCAAGATATTCAATGAAACAATTGGGGTGGTGCATGAACTGAAAGTTAGACTGAATGTCTATGGATGAGCACATCTGTGAGGGCTAAAATGCGTTAGGGGGGGGGGGTTGTTCACATTGAGAAGCATGATGCTGTCAGACTAGGAGAAGAGGTTCCCAGAAAGAGTTTACAAAGAAACCTGACACCCATTTTGACATGAAGTCCCACAAAAGGAACCAGCACCTCTTCTAGTTTAAGACATTTACTTACTCAACAGATGTTTTCTTGTTCCACTGGTGGCACAATGAGCTCTTAAAGATGACCAGTCTTGGCCAGGTCAGTCATGTAGAAATTGTGGGATGGTTCTGTAGAATAAAACTCTCAAAAAACATCTGGATGTTGTCTGTTAAAGGCAAAAGGGAATTGATTCTATTCTTAAGGAGCTGAGGTCAATTCCAATGAAAAGAGTTACTCATAAATGTATCAATATGTGTAACCAGATGCTCTGCCATGATTTCAAAACCAAACTGGGTTTGATAAAATTTTATGTAAGACAATAGTTCATACCAGGAAGTTTTCAGTAACATTAAGATCACATTGTGTGAAGGGATTTGAAAGAAAAACTTAAATGTCTAAACTACTACAAACTAGGAAAAGAAAGTGTCATCAAATAGCTTTCAAAAGTTTTAGTATGATCATCAATTGTGCAACTTTAGTGATTCATGTGGTCAATATTTCTTCATAATATCACTGTTTCACACTTGCTTATGAAATTGCAGACAATGTTAGAGTTGGGGGGGAGGGCTACTTTTATTGTGCTCACAGAAGTCTGCCAGACCTAATTACTTACAGCTGATCTCACGTTGTATGACTGTGTCAAAAGGCACGTATTATACACAGTCTTGAATAAATGCACCAAATGCAAATGCACACTCCCAGTATTGCCCAAAGCCAGTGAACACAGTGGATGCTGACACATGGACTAGGTGTAAAGGGTCCTTATAACATCATTATAAGTCTCCAAAAAGTAATCTTTTTTCATTTGTAATCAAAAGTTAACATGAAATCAAATAGACCTGTTTACTTTCTTAATACATGTTCGTGGTGTTATTGTGAACGATTCATCGGTGCACATTATTCCAAAGGGGGAATACTCCAACCACCTGTGACGCCCACAATCCAATCAAAACCCAAATCAATGTCCTGCCTTAGATTTTTTTCTAATTAAAAGTCTTGTTTCACTTGTAAATATGCCAGATTAAGGGAGTAAAATGGGTTCTGAATACCATTTGACATGTTGACTTCAACAACAAAATTTTTTAGCTTTTATATATTTCCCTTCAGTATCACAAGTAAAAAAGATAACAACCCGGTCTCGTGACAAGTCGTAATAGTAGTACGATGTGGCGGAATCATACCATTTCGCAATATTGTATTTTTGAACATACCAAAAACAACTTCCACAGAAAAAAAATCAACAATAATGAACACAATTTTTATGATTTTTCGAAATTTAAACCCTAATACAAACCAAAACACAACCATAAAGGCTAACCCCTTACTCAAACCAACCATGTTTTAAAGGAAAATAACTTGTGTAAAATGGATAAAAGAAAACGTCAGGTTTGGAATGAGAGGATGGAAGTGTATTACAGGTTGACATACATCAGTCATTTCCATTGCATGATTACATACTGTATAGAATAATTAACCAAATTGGTTTACAGACATTTTCTTTCTTAAAATAAAGTATTGAATAGGATGAAATGTGATGCCTGTATTGTATTGATTTGACATTCTGTTTGTTAACAGGTTTACACATGCACTTAATTGGCATGCAAGTAAACATGCAAGATTTTAACAATACAATCTATAATGCAGTCTGATACGTAGTACAATGTACATCAAAGATCAACAGCAGCACTAATCTTTCTTTAAGGTCGCTTTTACCCTGTTGCAATACACTCAAACTTTGATTGAATCGAAAGAGACTGTGAGAAGCAGCCTGTCAACTTCGCCCAGGGTAACCACCAAAACACAGACACATGTTCATCAAGCCACAGCTGGTCTTTACTGACCAGAGAACAAGCACAGCAGACCTGTTGACTACTCCACTGCTGCGCTTATACATGATTTCATTTCCTCTATACAGGAACTAATTTGGTCACCTGGCACCCCGACAATGCCCTATGATGCATTGCATCAATCAGCATGCCACACCTTCACCAGGACTGCACCTGTATTCCATGAGCACTTTCAACAGCTCTTGTTGACTATGCAAAATAAATGCCCCCACTAGATACATTTTCACATAGTCTACACTTCCTTCATCCTGCCATAGAGACACAAAATAGTCAAGATAATGAATGAATAATATACATTTTCACAAATTGAATATGGAGCAGCTAGTGATAGCTAGGGAATGGCAATGGAAAATAGAAAGAATGGAAATTAGGCTGATCCACTGTGATCCACTGTGGCACCATGCAATTGTTATCTTAAGGATCTATTTCTTTTATGTTTAATCTTTTAAAATGCCTTAAGTGGGTGTAACCTAATGTAGTCAGGTTGATTCAGTCATATTAAATACTATTTTTGACTTTAGTAAAACCAGTTAATTTATGTTGTGAGTATATTATGAAATAAACCTTAACCAACATTAATACATGCTGTCAAGGTATTGTTCATTGTAACTAACGTAGTTACCTAATCTTAAATATGCAACTTTATTGTAAAGTTTTACCAAATTAATAATAATAGGCCTATTATACAAAATTATAATATTATAAAGAATTACTACCACTAATAATGTATTTTGACAATCTCCAATAGACTTAAATGACTTTTTCCAAGATCAGACCCAGTATGCGTACACATTTAATATTTTAGGATAATCCTAGAGAGTCTCTCAGATCATAATACATTTTCAAGTCTTGCCTTCCTGTAGCAGAGCAACCTGTACCATTATCTAGGCTGCTTATCTGGAAAAAGGGCCTATCCAAAACACTTAGATTCAGATAGGCGTAGCATTAGTTTTTCAAGCCAGGATGGTTTAACCGCTCCAAATATTTGGCATATATCACAAGGACACACACTCTATCTCTAATGTTCATTGCTCTTTTGTAGGTGATTAGTGGAGAATCTAAAAGCGTATTTTATGGATGTTTGTTAACCACTTTTTTAATGTCAGTAGGTTTAGTTGTGTAAGTTGTGCAATAAACAAGGCTAGGTTTTGATTTTTTTTTTTGGATGTAAACATGTTTCATGACTTTTAACTTGTACTTTCTTTTCTGCACTCAAAAGCCATTCATCTTTATAATGTCTATCTTTAAATGTAGACATCATTTCTTGTAGTAAAGGCTACGGTAACAGATATAGCCACACTGTACAATTATAGTGAGCAGAATAGCATCTCAGAATGCACAACAGGTTGAACCTTGAGGTGGATGGGCTACAAAAGCAGAAGACCATCACAGGTTCTACTTCTGTCAGTCAAGAAAAGAAAGCTGAGGCTGCAGTGGGCACAGGCTCACCAAAACTGGACAGCTCAAATTTGGAGCCAACAGTATGAATCCATGGACCCAACCTGTCTTGTGGCAACAGTTTAGGCTGGTGGAAGTGGTGTAATGGGTTGGGGAATGTTTTCTTGGCACACTTTGGGCCCGTTAATACCAGTCAATCATCACTTGAATGCCACAGCCTATTTGAGCTGTTGCTGACCATGTGCATCCCTTCATGGCCACAATTTACTCATCTTCTAATGCACCATGTCACAAATCAAAAGTCTAATATATATATATATATATATTAGATATTGCTCTCAAATCAGCCTCAGTTCTTCATGGCATGAAGAAGAAGATTCCACAAGATGGAACATTATTTTTAGAATCTGGTCCATGTTAATGTATCCACGCATGCTGATTTAAATCCAGATTAATCTAAAAATGAAAACTGTATTATCAATTACCCTTAATGTTGTCCTAAACCTGCATGACTTTCTTTCTTCCTGTTGTGTTCCATGACACAAAGAATGTTATACAGGTTTGGAACGATGTGACGATGTGATGTAACTAATATTTCATTTCATCACTCAGCATTTCATTTTTTTGGAAAACTATTCCTTTAAGAACTATTCCTTTAATCCCTGGATATGTAGTGTAAAACAGAGAAAAACATCAATAGAAGCCGGGTAGATAAGCAGCTAAATGTATGAACTCAAGAGCTGAGAAACTGACTCGTGTCCAACAGTCCTAAAGATTCATGTTTGGTTTGGGAGGTTTTGCTGGTTACACACTGTAATTTCTGAACACTGTCCAAATGGCTACTATCTTGATTCAATTTTCACAGTGCTCAGAGTGTTTTTGTCTGGAAAAATTGGCCAGTTATTTAACTGAAGGGCAGCACTCTGAATTTATCACCCACACCAAGCAAGGTTTTTGGACTGGACACACACCCTCTTTCTTCTCGGACAGACAGAATTTATTTTTCTGAAAGTTCAGATAAAGATGACTTAGAAAACTTCACACTAAACCCAAGAGCTCCATAAATGCAATTAAAATGCCAGTACTAATATTCACTGTAGTTTTACTGAATTAACACTCATTTTTGTAACCTTGAGTTTTGGCAAACATTATCCAGATCCATACTAAAAATTGACTAGGGGAGTGAGGAAATCTAATAAATTTTTGTCACTATAGCAATTGTTATAATTTCTAAAAGTTACTACAGTTTCTAAATGTCTAAAGGCTACTATTTTTCATAACAAATGCATGCATAGTTTGTTTTATAGAAACAGTAGTTATCTTGATTTAACCATAGTAATGAGAGGCCGGCTATTGTTTTGCTACTATTTAACTATGTTACAAATTAAACTATGCAAGAACTACAGTTCATATTTATAAGTGTACAGGTTTAGCTTATATGCTAGCTATCTTTGATCTGTTTATTTCTTATTATAAAGAACTTAAATACAGTGTTTTCTTCCAAAAACAGAGACCAAACTGTTGACTACCTGTACAGACAGAGTGTGTACAGTATACATACAGTATATATGAGACCGGGGCGATTTGTCACACTTTTTACTCCTACTGTGAATATTTCTCAGGGTCGATTTTTTTTTAGAGTCAATTTCTGTATAGCCACATACATTAAAGTATATAAAAAACCTACTGAACCTTTTCACCATTATTACCCAGGAAATTAGATACAGTTCACTGAACACATGTTGGCTTTTTGTGACAACCTGTCCCAGTAGTGAAGCATTTTATCAAATTATATGGGGTATGTTGTCACAATGCACAGTGGTATCTGCCACAAAACCAGTGGCTCAGATTTCATGTGAATATTAGGGGGACACGTTCCCACATCACCAAAAATAATAATAATAAAAAATAAAACCCTGCCCTAAACAAACTATTTTCAGCACAATGTAAAAAGTAAAACAATTATCACGTAATAAAAAATACATGAAACAATGCAAATGGAAAAAGTAACATACAAAAATATAAAAACATTGTTTAACAAAAATATGTGCTATTGATAAGGTCTACAAAAAAAAAAATCACATGTTGTAACCTGCCCTTAACAAATGTGAGGTCATTGACATTTAAAAATTTTAAAGGAATTTTTCACCCCAAAATGGAAATTCTCTCATCATTTGCTCACCGTCATGCCATCCCAGATCTGCTGAACACAAATGAAGATTTTTAGAAGAATATCTCAGCTCTGTAGGTCCATAAAATGCAAGTGAATGGTGACCAAATTTTTGAAACTCCAAAAAGCACATAAAGACCTCATTAAAGGAATCCATAAAACTCAGTGATTTAATCCATGTTTTCTGAAGGGATCCAGTTGGTTTTGGATGAGAAAAGACCAAAATGTAACTCCTTTTTCACTGTACATCTTGCCATTGCGGTCTCTAGGCTCAGTCACGATTTCAAGCTTGATTACTCTTCCTAGTGCTTGATGCAAAGCGCTAGAAGTGTAATCGAGCTTAAAATCATAATCACCAAGGAGACTTCTGTTATCAAAATGTATAGTGTAAAAGGAGACATATTTTGGTCTGTTCCCCCACAAAACCGATTGGATCGCTTCAGAAGACATTGATTAAACCACTGGAGTGTTATGGATTACTTTTATGCAGCATTTATGTGCTTTTTAGAGCGTCACATTTTTGGTCATCATTCACTTGCATTATGGTACTGCTTATATACTGTCATTGTCTCACTTTCAAAGTTGACACAGGTTGGGCATAATAAACAAGCAGCCACAAACAGATAATGAATCTATGCTTCTCCCAGAATCTGCTAAAGTATTATTCCCTTATATCTCCGAGCACCCAGGCACTCTGCCACAAACATGTCAGTGAGGGGCAGCAACATGAATGCTGACAGATATGTGCCAAAACAAACAGTGATGATTAGCTAAGACTCATCCCCCTCCCTTTGTCACTCAACGATGCTCACCATCCTACCAACATGACATGGGCGCCTGGAACATTTACCTGAAATGCTGTTACATTCCCAGCTGTCATCAGACCTGGCTAATAGCACTAGCATGCCAGTGCTATAATTCAGAGCAGAGAATTAGCTGCACAGCATGTTTGAGCTCAACGGTGGGCTCAAGCCACAATCAGAAGGCTCTCGTATTTATGACCGCTTACACTGGCGTCTCTTGAGTACGGTGAAAAGTGCAAAGCCAGAACACACGGGGGGTCTGCTATGTGTCGAGGGGTAAGGGGGCCAGAACTATATTAGCAACTGTCCTGCCAAGGTATGTTTAAATTCCAGCATGGAGCAGGACTTGTGTGGTTTTTCTGCTGGCTAGAGGGGGTCATTTTTCTGGCTTCTTTTTTTTTAATCTCGATTTTTTTCAAAGGTTGCATATGTGGATTTATAGTAGTTGAAGCACAGGACATTTAAGGACACCAAAGTTTGGATTCCTTTCTCTTGGGAAAATTGCTAGCTCATGGCGATCTCACCTCATATTCTCTCAAAGCATATTGTGACATTAGCAAAAGTTGTGTTGGTGTTTCTTATAAACGTTTTTTGCTAGGACAATGGATTATATAGACTTATATTGATATAAAAACAATAAAAAAATGTAGGTTTTAATTTTAATGGATGTTCATGGTCTTGTTGTGCACAATTTTTTTATTCATTTTTTTGTAATCTTTCATCACAACTTCCACCTCTGAAACAACTTTTCTTTCAGCCGATGTCACAAATCTCTCTAAATTTTCAACTGTTAAATAAACATGTGAAATGTGACTTCATTGCCTAGAATTCCCTGGAATGTCTTTCACACCATTAGCTATACATATATACATACTGTATCATATCTACATGCATATGACTGCATCTAGATAAAATAAGCTATTCTTATTGGAGTGGAGTAAAGCACTGTTATACATGAATATGTAGGTGTACAGGTGTTCCTAATAAAGTGCTTATTGAGTGTGCACATATATACATATATACACGTGTACACACACACACACAGTTTATAGATAGATTTCCAGTATTTTATATCATAAGAGAAGAAATGAGAGCTGAACATTTATTTTAGTCAAAAATGTGCACACCTCAGTCTTACCATTTCATTTTATTTTACATGTACTGGGTAGAGCATACATTAAGTTTCACAAAAACAAAAAAAGTAATCATTATCCACAATATTACAAATTTCTACATTTACATACTTTTGGCCAATGCTTTTATCCATCACGATTAACAGTACAGTGTATTTAAAGTATACATTTATCAGTCTGAGCATTCCCTGGAAATCGAATCCATGAACTCAGGTTTCTAGCACCATGCTTTACCAGTTAAGCTTCAATGTAACAATAATGATAATAACATTAAAACTAGCAAATTTAGCATGGCCTCCACAGTAACAGAAGTGGCTTATAAAAGTGTACCACCACTGATAGTGTACCGCCACACCCTGCTGGCAGGAGGCAGCTCAGACTGTTACTGTTGGCCTCGATGCTCGGCCTTTAACGGAAAACCGTTTCTGCCTACCCTGTTCCATCACAGTATCAATTCTCAAACTCAGTCAGTAATAAAATATGCTTTTAATCTTTGTCTGTTAACTCTGAGGCCATCTTTATGCTTGTGTATTCCAAAAAGTTGACAGAATTTACAAATAGCAGTCTTTCTCTCAGGAAAATGGACCTCACAGATTTTTGTCCAATCAGATGCATTCTAGTGTGAGTGTGTCCCTTCCCCAAATGTCACATGCAACCAACTTGCAAGTAGCAAATCAAGATTCATGGCTGTGACGTAACTAAAACCAATCGGCTATTTAAAAAAAAGGGGACATCCTATATAACGGATGGGGCGGAGAGATGACAGCACCTTACAAATGGGAGTTGAATGCTTTACCATCACCCCATGCTGTTTGAATATGTGTATTATTTGAGATACAGTATAAGTGTTGGGATGAGATTGGAGTGCAAAGCTAGTGGCAACACATCACAAGCTTTTAATACATCACTTACATCTGCTGAAAAACAGTGAATGCTCTCGTGTGGTAAAAAATCCTTAGTGTTCCTATACGAGACATGACTACTACACTTTGAAAGTTCATACACTATATGAACAAGCGCATAGTGGCACTGTGTATAGTGCATCGTTTGGGAGACAGCTAGCATTTTGCTGAATACCTAAACACTGTAGATTGCATTCTTAGTTAATAATGCTGCCTAATTTGAACAGACTAGTGTAGCCAGAAAATAATCTTATTACTGCAGTGTTCCTCTAACACACCCCTGAGACAGGAAATTAATGAGTCATGTCTTTGATCCGTTTCATAAGTCACCATGGGACGGTTTGCTTCATTCAGACCTTATTTCATCCCATTCTCTTTAAAAAGGATCCCTTCACCACAACTCATCACTAAACTGCCCCACCGAATGCCTGTCCAAATGCAAAACCACAGACTCTGACTTAATCCAACACAACCCCCCAGTAAAATTTGGGATGGGCAACTAGCCTGGAACAAAGTTTCACAACATTTAGTTAAGTGATTTGCCAGAAATAGCAAAGAGAGAAATATGTGCATTGCTCAATGATTGTGCCTTATGCTTTCCACTTGTAACATAAGTAAACATAGACATACTGTACAACATGAGAAACATATGACTTATATATGACACCTTCTTACACATACAGTGTGGGTAGAACACTTATCAGCTCTCGAAAAGCTCAAAACTCAAATAAAAAGTTGCTGAGATCATAGAAGTAATGTTTACTGACCTCCTGCAAATTGAGTGTATGAAGAAATTCAATTAATGTCAAATATACTACAGTCTTGCCAAATAGTGGATGCGCCAAAGTCTAACTTAGCTGTGAGAGGGAAAACTAATGAAAATAAAAAAAGTTAAGATTTTTGAAACGTATTCCTTGTCTGGGAAATCTGTAAAGCAGATGAATGATTTCTTTTAATCGTTATAATTATTATAAAAAATATATAGGTGACAAAGTCTCCAACTGTGCAGGTACTCGGAGCATATTGCTAATTATGCTTAGCTAAATTTCAATATGATGGAGCGTAGCAAACATACATTGAAAAGTTCCCCCGCAGTGTAAAAAAAAAAGTGTAAAATTTTAAATTAAGTGTAAAAAAACACTGCTGCAAACACATTTCCCATATTTCATATATCCACTTTTTGAAACGTTTGTGGTGCTTTTGTTCTGAAGATCATCTTGGGTCAACTTTAGTAAAGATTGGACGAAATGTGTTGAAATAGTGGAAAAACATTATTAAAATATGTAATATGGCTGACCCTCTCAAATCAGGCATCATTGGACTCTGTATAACCAAAGGAATAAAGAGATAAAAATTAGCGATTGAATTTTTCAAGAGCATATTTGTTATAATCCAAGATGGTGAAGTGGTGTTAGTTTTTAATACATTTTATTTTATTTAGTCCTAGGTTTAGTCTTTAGATGAAAAGATCCTTTAAATTAAGTCAATATTTTGTCCTGTCATATTCATTCATTTTAGTCTGACGAAAAATGGCATATAATAAATGAAAATAACGTTTTAGTTGATGATAAATGTGCAAAATGACAATTAAAATATTTTATTAAATTGTCACTTTAGAAAAAATTAACACATTAATTAATTTAAACCTTTATCAGAGCTAACAAAATAGGAAAACCTGAGCTCCTAAAATAGCATACAGTATATACGGAATTATTAGCTACTTTATAAAATGTACTGTATTCTTCATACTTAGAAACTAATTAATTGTGTTTTAGACAGTTATAGGATATTGCATTGTGTAGCACATTTTTACAGAAACAGAACACCACAATTTACACATTCTGACTAGCACATAACCAGTTCAAATTCACCTATTGTAACGTTTGGTGCCCAAGGAGTGGAAGAGAGGAGACGCAAGAGTAGAATCTTTGAGACGTTTAATTACACAAACTGGAGTAGAACAAACGCTGGAGTGGAAACAAACCAAAAAAACTTAACATCAAACATTACCATTTCAATATAACAATTCAAGGACTGACAAAAGATGAACAAAACTAGAAGGTATATATACAGTATATACTTGGAAACTTAATGAGAGAATGGCATACTGCTGGGGATAACAAGAAGTGATTAGGGCAGTGGATACTGGGAAATGTAGTGCAGGAGAAAACTTAAAAATGAGAATCCTTGAACACTGTGGAGACAAACAGTGACACCTGTTCATTTGCTTTATTGTCTGAGCAGATTAACGTTTCAATATTACATACAGTATGTTTTGAATATTGATTAATGTCATGTTTAAATATGTGTTTGAGTTAAGTAATTAACCTGTTTGTAAAGCAGTTAATCTTGCTGGTGTTCAGCTCTTTCTGTTCAAGCAGCACAAGCAGGGAAATAGCCGACATACTGGATTAATGGGAGATGAATCAATTCTTTTTAGCTGTTTCTTCTTTTGTTTGTGTACAGTTCATATCTTGCAGTATTTATTTTTCTCATCATATTTTCGTCAACAGAAAGTTTTAGTTAAACTGTACTACTATTGTATTGAATTATCTATTTTCATCTCATTTTTGCCAATCTGCGATGTCAAAAACTCTTCTTCAACAGATATTTTCTTCAATCATTTCATTGACAAGATTTCTGTTCATTTGTAGTAAGAGAGTAAAAAAAAAAAGCAGACATAATAAAATTTTGAGCTGATGATGCTAGATGTTTTTAGAACATCTAAAACATGGAGGAACCCAAAACTTGTCAAATTGATGTTCAGACCCTCCCCAACTAAGAACAAATTCGCCTAGAAGTTACAGCAGACTGTGACTTATAACTTTAACTTTTCTGATGGATTTGTTTGATGTCCCAGCTTTTCTGCCAAATGCCTTTGTTAAAACACAAAAAGTACAGCAACCTGCCAAATAGTACCGCTTTTCTAAATACATTTCCAAAACTCTATTTAGAAGGCCTTTCGAAAGAGATCAGATATAGTTTAGCTTAGATAAACACTGGTTAAATATTGAGCCCCAATGTGGGAACTTGGAGCTGTACCGTAGGAAATAATTCACAGAGACCTTGAATGGGACCTGGGTCACACCTTGAATGTGACTGTGGTCCATTTCACTGCACTCAGTTCCAGGAAACTCTTTAGTCCATTAGTCAGTTTTTCACACTCCAAATGCCTTCTTCATCCTCTGATCTGTTAATGGTTAGGGATAGTATGCAATCATAATGGCAGAAATTAATGGAACAGAGTGTATAAAGTATAAAGTTAAAACATATCATACTGCTATAATGACTGAAATAGGAGTTCTGAGTAGTTCATTGACTATTGAAAGAATATATTTTAGAAGAACAGAGCAATACTGCATATTATAGAGTATTATTCATTCTTAATTAATTATTGCCTTACTGTAGATAAGCAGTTTGCAAATAGCTGCCATTTTTAAAGGTCTTAACCTGTCATGAACCCAAACATAATTTGACCATTTGTTTCGAACTTTAAAGGAATATTCCAGTTGAATACAAGTTAAGCTTAATCAACAGCAAAAATGAATTTAGACTAGTCCCTCCTTTTCTTTAAAACAGCACTTACAATGGAAGTGAATGGGGCCAGTCTGTAAATTTTAAAATAAACTGTTCCAAAAGTATAGCCACTAGACTTAAACAATATGCGAGTTAACAAGATTTTAGTGTGACAATATTCAAGTTATATCTAATTTTGCAACTTTGTACCCTGCAATCCTGCAAAAACAACAATGTAAACAACCTTACAACTCAAATAATACAAGAGTTTTAATAGAAGAAAATACCAAAAAAAATTGACCCCATTCACTTCTATTGTAAGTGTCTCATTGTAACCTTGATTTTTGCTTCTTCTTTGTTTAAGAAAAGAAGGCAAAAGGACCCCTGGTAATGGTGTGTCTCGGCTCATATTTAAGAGGTTTCTGCAAGAGGCTTCAACTAAATCTGTCACACATGTGGGTGACCATCACCCCTCACCATGAGACAATCCAGAATAAACAGAAACTGATCACAGGTCATCTTAGAGCTACCTTAAATCACACTACAACAATCTCTTCCCCCTTCAGGTCTTACTTTTGGACAGAGAAAAGTTGATCAAATGTATATTTAGCTACAGTATTGATAACACACCCCACAAAAAATCATTGTGTGTCAGGGCCTGGAACAAAGGTACTTAATTCAAAGCAGTAATTTTTAAGAGTTATTTGACTCCATGGCCGTAAAAGCAGAAAAATAGAGTTTATCTTTATTTAAAGCTGAAATGTATCATTTGTCTATGTTAAAAATTATCTCTTTACCCAGTTTAATATGCAGAGACAACTATACATAAGCCGTTTGTATGCTGATTTCACCTTAAAAGTGTAGCACTGTGACTATGGCGCTATCAAAACATTACTCTGTTTGTTTGAGTATCATGACCAGCCGACACAGCACATTGGCTCAACCAATGGCATGAGTTTGGGGCAATCCTATCTGTTTACCAGACTGATAGCAGGAGTGTTCAGGAAATCTCTCTGAAAACAATGATTACTTTTTGCAATTTTAGGACAAGCAAGGACACTTTATCAAAGCCGTTACTTTTGAGCTGAGCAAGTTATTTGACAAAATGTATGCCAATAAAATGCAGCACCACAGAGGTAAACTTTATTTAAAATCTGGCCTGCTGATTCAGTTTGATTTAAACTAATTTATAAAAAAGAACTCGTTCACAACGATTGTTGTATTTGTGTGGTACCGAATATCCTTCTGTTTTCAAAAATATGGATTTTTCATATTTTCATATGGACTTTTTAAATCTTGGGCTCTTTGGAAAAAATTCAGTGAGTTTATAATCATCTCAACCATACACAACCAGTTTAGAAGTCCATACCCACACTGCAAAAATTCAGAACACATGACTATGGGTTTATGATGTTTAACCCATATTTATTGATATTTTGTGCTCTTTGGAATTTGAAAACCTCATGAAATCAAAATCAGTGTTTTGTTGGTTTTATGTCTGTAGCTTTAAATCCATCTATATACTTTAGTACACCTAAATGTTACAAAATAAAACTTAGCATATATACACCTTTCTTTTTCGGGAAAATTAATAATAACTTGCTTTCTATAATTAGAATGACATTAATGAGAATGTCCCCTGTCCGCATCTTCCTATACCAAAAGGAAATATGCATTTCATGGGGTCTTTAAGATTTCCAAAAGAAGCATATGTATATCGTTTGTTATTCATGAGCAAAAATGTCTTATCATACATTTACATTATTATACAAAAAGGAGTTTACTTAATTAAACTAAAGTAACACAATTTTAGAACATTTTTTCACAACTTGAATTCATTGTATTTGTAAAATTTGAGTTGAGACAACAAGAACTTTGTATTCTCATTAATGAAACTAGGCAGGGGATTTCCTTTTCCGAGCAAGCTTGCATGAGACTGGATAGAGTAAACAAATGTTGAAATTAAGTGTTATGGTGTATTGTAAGGACACACCAACACCAAGAAATGCTGAAAGTCTTTGACGGTTTTCAGGACTGGCCATGACTTGACTGCCTCCAACTTCCCCTTGTCCATCTGGATCCCTTGAGGACTGATGTTATAGCCCAGGAACTGGATGTGACTCTGATGGAACGAGCACTTCTCAGCTTTGAGGAATGACTGGAACTTCCGCAGATGCTCCAGCACCAGAGCCACATGCTGACGATGCTCGGTCTGGTTCCAGGAGTAAGATGTCATCAATGTACACCAGGACAAAGCGATGGAGGTACTCCTGGAACACCTCGTTCATGAAGCTCTGGAATACGGAGGGGGCGTTGACCAGGCCATACCGCATGACCCGGTACTCATAGCTCCCTGTTGGTGTTACAAAGGCCGTCTTCCTCTCATCCCCCTGACGTTTGTGAACGAGGTTATAAGCGCTATGCAGGTCAAGCTTTGTGAAGACCATTGCTCCCCTGAGGGGAAGGAGATAACAGTACTTGACCGTTACGTTGTTCAGAGACCGAAAATCAGTGCATGGCCTCAAATCCCCATCCTTCTTTTGGACGAAAAAGCTAAAAGCGGCAGGGGAAGTGGATGGGCAAACATAAGCTTCAGCTAAAACTTCCTCAATGTATTCCTACATGGCCTTCTGCTCCGCAAGCAATAAAGGGTAAATCCTTCCTCTGGGCAGTGGCGTACCCAGTGGTAGCTCGATTGGCACAGTCCCATGGTTGATGTTGAGGGAGTTGGGAAGATATCATAGGGCAGAAAATGTCAAGATATTGTCAGTAACAGATAGGTATGTTCAGGGGACCATCACTGGCTGGACTCTCGATGGTTGTGGTGATGAACACATTTACAGGCTTGATAGTAGACAAAATTTCTCCTCTCTTTTGAGAGTGGAATACTGGGCAAATCAGAGAATTTCAGTAAGGATGGAAATCACATTCCTCGAGCGCTCAGTGGGGAAATGCTGAAACTGCATACCAAGAACAAGCTGGCACTCGATTAAGCCATCATAATCCCCCATTGATCCAGAGTATGAAGCGGGAATGACCATGGGACTGGCATAAGATAGGCCCACAGATTGGGCTCCAGTACAATAGGTGTGGGAGGTCTGGCTTACTGTGCAAGGTTGGGAGTGCGGAGGAGAGCTGCTCTTAGCTGATGTACTAGCTAATCATCACCCATACTGGTGGTAGCACCCACTGGGTTCATTTTCTTTTCAGTCTAGCTTTTCTGTAATGACACCAACAGCAGGAGCTGAGATGAACCCAGATGTGGGAGTTTATTGCACAGAACACAGAGGAGACTGGTAACTAGCGTGAGGTGTGTACTCGGGCAGGTATGTTATCTTTAGAACACAGTCTTAGGTAAAACAGAGAATAAAGGCAGAAGGCGATCAACCGATTGCCAACGAGGATCCAAAGACCGATATTTCTGGACCAACCCTTGTCAAAACAGGAAATATAAACTTCAAACAGGGTTTAAGATTCGTAGCTTCCATAAATTGAGGAGCAGGTCAAATTACACACAGGCAAGTCGTTTTCTACTGCAGCAGAGTGAAAGGTGAGACCAAGGAAATTTCAACAAGGCTAGATGCTGACTGTGAGTGTAAGGTTTAAATGCAAGTCCAAATGAGGTGATGATGAGCTGCAGGTGTGCATGATTAAAACTTAGGCTCGTGAGAGTAAGTGACTGATGGTGAGGGTGAGCCCGGTGCGCTCGTGAGAGTTATTTAAAAAGAGTGTCTGTTATGGTGGAGTTTTGGGAGTTACCATTGTGGTGAAGTTTGCCATTTTAACTTAGGTTGAGGATGGACTTTCACATTTTAATGATGTTTGATTTGAGTGCAGCTTGCAGTAGCTCTATAAGCAGTTGATTTCAAAATTGACTGTCCTTACACTTTCTCACCTGGACTATACTAATGTTTAATACAAATAAATAAAGTTCGATCAGCATAAGAAAATTAATTAAATCAAACATTACTAAACTGCATTTTACTAACCTAATAAAGTTGAGTTAAAACTACTATAGAGCATTGATTTGACCTAATTTAACAAAATTATGTTGGCTCAATGAAAATGCCTTATCTGAATGAATGAAATTAAACTGCTTATACAAACTTTCTCAAATTCAATTAAGTATGGGTAATACATATTTTTAGTATTTTGAGTGTACAATATGTGATTACAGTAAGATGCATTAACAAATGTATAAGTAACAACTTACAAAGTTCATGTTACGCTAACGTTAGGGAACTTCCAGAGTAATGTATGCAGTATGTGCACATGAGGAACAACATGTGCACATCCAAAGAACTGTTACGTAGAATGCGATAAAAATCTTATAAAAAGCTCACTTATTGGCACTGTCATGGCATTTACTGACACACACTACCTCTCCCTTTAATTATTTAGGTGACGCCATGGGAAGCTTTGGTCACTTTAAGCTGACAGGCTGGAGATTTATGAAAAATCTTAAAAGTGTATTACACTTTAGGGATGTTTTCCATGCTAAAAATAGCCACTCAAGACAGACGGGAGGAGTTTTGGAGCTCAGATTAAGAGCACTACATGAGAACAGTAGCAGCTTTGTGCAGTTGTAAAAAGCTGTAAATGTTCTGCTCTTTATGAAAAGTGTACAAATTTAACAGGCTATTAATAATGAGGGGAAAAAAAAGGATAATTCTGTATAAATATATAACTTTTTCCATAATGCTCCCCCAGATTTGCGATCTTAAAGGAATAGTTAATACAAAAATAAAAAATTATCAATATCCCTGTCGTATGACAAGTAATAGTACGAGATTGCAAAATCTTAAGAAATCTTAATAATAGAATAAAATAATAAAAAATAATTTTCTTGTTTCCCTAATTCAGTGACTGAACAGATTAATTATGCATAATTTTTTATAGAATTTGAGAGTTCTAATCTATTTTGAGAAAAATACTCTTTTTTTGGTATAAGCTAATTGATATGATTTGATAAATGGCTTTTTATGGGTTAGGGTTAGGTTAGAGTTAGGGTTAGCAAGTTGCAAGTTTGTTGGTTCAGGCTTGTTTTGTGTGGTGAGCTTGATAGTCAAATGTTTCCAGTACAGACGATATGCATAACTCCCAGCTGTTTGAAGCATTGACTTTGCACTGGGGAATGCTAAAGTAATGCCCACTTAATTCCCTTGCCATGCTTGACAAACAAGATACTGAGCAGCAGCCACCCACCACCATGCACATGGAGCGCTCAAACAAAACATAAGCACATGCATGCCAGAAAGGAAAGAGGCACAGTCTACCTCTCTGACTTTCTCTCTCTTTCTTTGTCTTGTTCTCTCCTTCTTAATGTTTATACACCACTTGGACACCTAAATAGGTGGTTTGCATGGTTTTGCTAGGAGTAGTTAGATGTAAAATAGTTCGAAAGAAAAAAGTGGAGCAAAATAAGTGGACTTGAGATGATTTTCAAGGTATGCTGTAAAACATAAGAAGGGAGAAAGACATGATAAACATTGTCAGATGCCGTTTTAAAAGAAAATCATTACAGATGCTAGGGTAATTTCAAGAATTATGCACTCAATGACCCCCTGCACGAATCATAGTTTTACATACTTTTTGGCTAAATGCAAAATACATGCAAGCTTAAAATTATATTTTGTAAATTTTCCATTTACAAGAATCAAATATAATGTTTTTGACAGCAAAAACTCACATTCTTTACCTTCCTGTACTTTTCGGCCATCACTTTATCTGAGAGCCACAAGACTTGGTGACTTCCACACACACACACACACACACACACACACACACACACACACACACACACACACACACACACACACACACACACAAAAGGACTTGAATAAGTCTAATTTGTAATTGGCTTCTCATCTCTTTAAAAAAATAACATCTTTACTGTTCATGGTCAAACTTGACTGGCCATAATAAATGAATGGGACATTTATCCAATTAATAATTCAGCCACAATGCAGAACAAACACACAGAAATGAAGGGGTGAGACTATAAAACATGTAGAGTGAAAAACATACACACCCACAAAAATGAACGGTTGAAACTATAACACATTAATTTCTTTGGAATTTGTCTAAAAAAAATCTATAAATCAGCCACAATGCAGAACATACACACACACACACACACACACACACACACACACACACACACACACACACACACACACACAAACAAATGAAGGCAAGACCATAACACACTCACAATGCAGAACACTCGCATTCTCATGCAGTGTGTGTGTCCACGCACATGTATGGGTTCTGCATAGTGGGTGTTTATGGTCTAACCCCCTAATTTCTCTATGTGTGTTTTCTGCATTGTGGATGATTTATAGATTCAATTTTACAAAATTCAAAGCTTTGCTCCGTGTTAATTTCTTCTCTTTGTAACACCATGGTCAGGTTTGACTGTAAGTTATAAGCGTGTGGCATGGCGGAGGGCGGGGCCAGGTCGTGACTCGACACACACGGTCCCGTATCAGGCTAATCAAGCCACCGAGAGGGATAAAGGCCAATCGCAGAGGGCGGTGCAGCAGAGAGAGATCCTTACGGACATGTCCATCGTCCTGTGTGTTTTTCATTAAAACTATTATTTACGTTGACAAGCCGGTTTCTCGCCTCTTCCTTGCCCGTGAGCTTGAACTGTTTTACAAAGCGTTATTTAGCTTTTTTAACCAGATGGCAGCAATTTGCCCCAATACATAGCACAACTAAAAATGTATGTCATTATTTACTTAAGTTTGCAGTGCTAAATCTGTAAATCCTCTTTGAGCCTGACAAACCATTGTGTGTGTTTAACCTATATATTCCAAATGCTCTCAGCTGTATTTCTCACAAGTTCAAAAGGGATAGAACAAACAAACTGTAGACGTAATGTAGGACTCTTGGCATGCTTGGCACTCTATTGGTATGATTATCCAGCTTATGTGTGTAATTCTGCCTGCTAGCATCAAGAAGAGGATCCTCATTTCTAAATGACATGCATCTGTTCATCATATGGCGCAGCAAGCCATTTGGAATGTGGCCCGCTGTCCTAGGTAGAACAATCACAACCTCCCTGCTTTTACAATGCCATCAGCCCCATTAAAGAAAAGAAACAAGGCAGGTCAAGGAAACAATTATTCGGAAGGTCTTTAAGGAGGCAACACCTCTTGTTTCCCCTGATAGATCGTGCATCTGGTCTTAGTAACTAAAATTACTAGGCTTGCTTTTAATAGGAGGCTGTTAGCTTGTGGAATACTGCACAAAGATAAATGTTGGTGCAGTCTCGACTCAGAAAATTAACAACCTCCTGTTCAGGATTTGTTCCTAGGGTCAAATCCCAGGACAATATTCTGTGACCCAAAATGCTCTACTGTTTCCCTCATCACCGATATCAGTGTCACCTGCGAACCTTTATCTGGACTGCTCCTTCCATTCTCCCCTTGTGAAGTCTTGTTTCGCCACGCAGTCATTTCCTAGCGTTTCCCTGGAATTTCTCCATGCCCTGAGTTTCCCTGGACCTTTGATCTGTATGTGCCTACCTGAAGTTTATGTCTACTTTCCCCTGTTTCATTACCTGTGTTAATAAAGTACTGCAGATGGATCTGACTGCTTCCGCCTCTCCCTCACAGTAATACAAAAATCCATGAGTCCAACTTAAATTCAGCCCAACAAATAGTGCAAAAAAAAAAAATATAAAGAATTTAGGCCATCATTCTCTTAGCATACAGTGGCACTCTTTTTATGGAAAAAATCTTGCACACAACTTTGCCTTTTCCTGAGACAAAAAAAGACAAAATAAAATCAGTGACATATTTTTAATCTATGAATTAACTTTTACCTAATGATACTATTGATCACAAAAGATAAGATTTATGCTGTGTAGGCCTAATTAGGAAAGGTGTTGTTTACTTTATTCTGCCATTAGTTACCGTGAATAGTGTTGAGTATGATTTACTTCAATGGCTAATGCCAAATGTAATCGAAAATGCACTTGTATTATTTAATTGCAAAATGTTGCTGACACCGACTTTAGCGTAACATTAATGTAAATCTATATAGTTTCGTTTCATAGGTCTATATGTGCATAAACAAACAACTTGCAAATGCGCTGGAAAGCTGTGTTGCCATACTAGCCATTAGCATCTGCTCTAGGGAGGCTTCATTGAGTTTTTGTGTGAAACATGACATATAAGGCAACGATGGCTACCAACCAACAAGACAACAAAATTCAAATATTTACGGTGTTGTCTCATCGTTTTGAGGTCAGAGAGCCCCAGGATGTTTTCTTTTGATGTTTTCGTTCATCATTGGTGATGAACTTAAACAGTGCGATGCATCGACGCATTCCACGCAAATCAACGTATTTACGCAATCGACGTCATCGATGTGTCGTTCCGGCCCTAGAAAGGATGATTATAACAAAAAAAATTGGTTTACTTGAGATATTAATTATAGATATACTGTATAAGTGTGGGTAGCTTCTCACAAGCTTCTCACAATATGTTGCTGGAATTTTGGCCCATTCCTCCAGACAGAACTGGTGTAACTGAGTCAGGTTTGTAATCCTCCTTGCTCGCACATGCTTTTTCAGTTCTGCCCACAAATTTTCTATTGGACTGAGGTCAGGACTTTGTGATGGCCATTCCAATACCTTGTCTTTGTTGTCCTTGAGCCATTTTGCCACAACTTTGGGGTATGCTTGGGGAAACCCATTTGCAACCAAGATTTAACATCATGGCTGATGTCTTGAGCTGTTGCTTCAATATATCCACATAATTGTCCTTCCTCATGATGCCATCTATTTTGTGAAGGGCACCAGTCTTTCTTGCATCAAAGCACCCACACAACATGATGCTGCCACCTCCATGCTTCACGGTTGAGATGGTGTTTTTCAGCTTTCAAGCCTCACCCTTTTTCCTCCAAACATAACGATGTTCATTATGGCCAAACAGTTACATATTTGTTTAATCAGACCAGAGTATATTTCTACAAAAAGTAAGATCTTTGTCCCCATGTGGACTTACAAACTGTAGTCTGCCTTTTTAATGATGGTTTTGTACCAGTGACTTCTTCCTTGCTGAGCAGCCTTTCAGGTTTTGATGATATAGGACTCATTTTACTGTGGATAGAGATACTTGTCTACCTGTTTCCTACAGAATCTTCCCAAGGTTTTTTGCTGTTGTTCTGGGATTGATTTGCACTTTTCGCACCAATCTATGTTCGTCTTTAGGAGACAGAATGCGTCTCCTTCCTGAGCAGTATGATGGCTGCATGGTCCCATGGTGTTTATACTTGCATACTATTGTTTGTAGAGATAAACATGGTACCTTCAGGCATTTGGAAATTGCACCCTGCAACAAATCATTGTATGGATTTTATACAAGTGCATGACTTGTTTGCAACAATTTACAAGGAAATTTTTTTTTTTCCAAGAACACTTAACTAGTCACTAACAAAAAAAAACAAACAAAAAAAATTGCACTTAAAAATACTATTCTGATGCTAGTGAAACTTTGTAATATGGCACTTTTGTACCACTGTCTCCTCAAGATGATTCGCTTATGTTTTCCTCTTTTGTATGTCTCTTTGGATAAAAGCGTCTGCCAAATGAATAAATGCAAATGTAGATAAGTAATTAGTAATTTGTAGTGAATTACTTGTTCATATTAACGTACCCAACACTGGATGGAGTAAATGGAGTAAATTATAAAACTTTTGGTTTAACTACAATATTTATTTGAGCATACACATGACTAAGGCAAGAGGGACCCACCAATGGATTAGTTATTAAAACCATTAATCAAAACCTGTGGATTTGGGTCATATGAGCTTACAGAGAAAGCCACAAATGCCATAATGTTTGTTCAACATGTGAGTGGGAGTTTACAGATTTTGCTTCAGCTTTCTCTTTTTAAGAACTGTATAAAGTTCACTTATAAATAAATTTATCAAGGTTGCACAAAAAGTGTGATTCCTGACATCTAAGTTTTCACTATATGGTCAGTAGGTTTAAACAGAATGACACGACCATTGGGAAGTTTTATGGAGGAGCAATCAACCTGTTCATTTGAGAAACGGGCCCAAATAACATTTTACGATGACAGTTTTGGAAGGTCGTGGTTTATTAGAAACAGGTTTGGACAGTAAATGGCAGTTCAGTGGAAGTAAATTCACATCCCATCAACCTTTTGTGAATTTCAGGATAACACTGCATGACATCCAGCAGTTTTGCCGAGGTTATGCACTTTTATAAATGCGGACATTGATAATTGGGGATGTTTGGTCAGACACTGACTTTACTGGCTTTGCCAAAGGAAGTGACCTTACAAATCTCATCTTGCAAGATGACCACAAGGTCTGAGCCTCATGTTATATCATTCCAGAAAAAGCCCAGCTCCAATCGGATCGACTGACAATGTGAACATTGCCATCACTTTGTGGTTCTTAGCTCACTTGACCAAACCACATTCTCTGTTGTTATGACTCTAGGCCGGTTTGCCTCTCCCTGTGTATTTGTCATTTTCAGCTCTATTCCTTCCCACAACATCCGTTGCGCCAGAGATTACGTTAAAGTAATAGCGGAAATATGCAAGCATGCGCATAGGCAAATGGAACTCAGCCCACACATTTAGGGTGATGGAACTTGTGAAGATGGAAAGATTGCTTTGGGTGGAGGTACTTAGTTTTAGTTGAATGCCACTATGCATACGTTTTCTTACAAAAAAATAACACCACAGTTCTGTTTTATGTGCTAACATGTTTTATACCCTGGAATCTGTCTTTCACAATTTTGAGGAAGGCCCCAAAATGCAGGATGGAAATGAAGTGGGCTTTATTCAAATAAAAACAGAATACAAACAAAACCTCTCGCGATGGAGGGAAACACAATCAAGACAAGAAGCATGTGAAGAACTGTAACAGAAAACTAACAAAACCAAAATATAAACAACAGCTCTCACAGGGGATTAAACCAGAAAACAAAAGTCCAGATAGAAAAAAAAACTAAGAACAGGAACAAACAGGAACTCACATGGACTGACTGACTGACAAGACTGGAGAGCAAACACAGCAACGATCTGGCAGGGAAGACAAGACAAAGGAGAGAATATTTAAGTAATAGGAATGAGCCACAGTCGCATTGCCATAGCAGTTTTTTTCTTTCGTGTGTTAATATTTTTTTTATTGAAACAGGAAGTCCATTAGTACATCTGAGGATTAAATTCGTAAATAAAAAATGCAATTCTTACTGGATTTAACTTTCTGTTACCAAATTACGAGATCATTTCCTATTTTAACAGAACAAATTCCTTCGAACGGTGCGCTTAAACAGACTTTTTAATAAGACTTAAGTTAACTGTGCTGTTCTTTCAACAACCATCCTTTAATTACTCTGAATTCTTGGTTAATTTCAATTCGGATATGGTGAAATGAATGCCTTGCGGCACAGTACGTTTTTGATTCGTTAAAAAGAACTGGCTGATAAAAGTCATTTGTTCAGTTGGAAGCACTATATGATTTGCAGTGTAGATTCAAAAGAACCAGCTCATAAATTGTTTCAGAAATCAGACTACACTGTACATGCTAAAGATTTAAAAGAACCGACACTTAATAGCCATTAATTCAGGAATCGGGATACACTGGCCAGGGGCGGGTTTGCGATTTCTGGAGCCCCAAGCAACCAGCCAAACCAGGTACCTATTTCAAAAATTTTGCAAAAAAAAAAAATTACATTTATTTTAAATCATAATTATAAATTCTCCCAATCAGTCATTGTAGCCAAGAACATTCAACATTTTTTATTAAATTAAAATCTAGTTAAAGATAATTAATGTTTTTCTACAATACATTGATAAAAAAAATAATAATAATTTAACTACAATAATGTTTACAAAACACTTTGTATGTGTGAGAACAGGGTGTGCAAAACCTACTACTTAAACCCAATAACAATTTGAAATTGTTATATTACATATTAATATTATAACCCAACAATTATTTATTGTTGTCCAGATTGTTCTAATTTATAATATGATACATTATTATTACTTGGAGGATTTTCATCCATCCATCCATCGTCAACCGCTTATCCTGTGTACAGGGTCACGGTTGGAGGATTTTATTTATATATAATTTTTTTTTTTTTTTTTTTTTTTTTGCGCTCGCTCATTGGCCGTGGATCTTTATGAGGTTTCTCTGAAGCAAACATCTCTAAAATTAACTCCACATATTCTTCCCATGTGTAATCACCGGTCTCCGGCAATTCCTTCCACTCGTGAACTAAGAGGCCGATTTGATATAAGGACTTCAAGTGGGAATCAGCAAATCCCACGCATCTGGCAACGGTGCCGAACAGACGGAAGTACTGTATTGTCTAATAGTGAGGTTCGCTCGGCTCAACCAGATGAAGATCGCTGCTAGATCCATTTCGGTTGTCAGTCTTTCTGTGACAAGGCAAGAGAGGAAAGAGGATCTAAATGCAGCTTTATTAACAGAAAAATAAACAAACTAACTCAACATATCAAGAAAACCAAAACATAGGGACCCAAGCACAGAGCATTAAACTAAACATACAAAGACTGATAAAGGAAACAGGGAAAACAAGGGCTTAAATACACAGGGGCAAACAAGGGAATGAGGAACACCTGTGGAAACAATCAGGGGAAAACCAATCATAAAATAAAACTACAAAGGACTACAAAACTAACAGGAAACAGGAACTAAACAAGAATTTCAAAATAAAAGTCAAGGCAAAAAAATGGAATATGTGACAAGCGGCACAGTTTCAAATCAAATCAAATAAAAAAACCTTAGAAACCCTAGAAAATCGTCTTAGGTTAGGGGCTCACAAACAACATCCAAAAATACACCCAGGAAAGACATATTTCCATAAATATATAAGAGTAAATGTGCAAGTCCGCATAAAGAAAAGAAAAAAAAGGAAAAATAGTGACAGTCTATTTGGCCTTATTTAAAATGGATATTGCAGTGGGAAAGATATAGTTTCTGCAAATTCTTTTTTGGCCAGAGGAGCTCTGAAATAGCTGCCTGATGGTAGTAGATGAAAGTAATGTGAAGGGTCCGTAGTGATTGAGTCTGCCTTTATTTTTACTGCATGACTGTGAAACCCTTAAGCATGCATTTGACCAAGTGAAATTAATTGATGGTCAACGCCTTCAGCCACATATTGCACTCACATTCTGTTATAAACGATTGGTTGTATCGAGTGATGCAGGATGCTCAGACAAAGGAAGATACAACCCATTTGTTAGTACCAATGAGCCGTCTGGAAATGTTGTTCAGGTGGCTCATCATAGTCTGATGGCAGGTCATTTGGGACAGGGGAAAACACTAAGCCGTCTCATGGCTTATTTCTATTTGCTGGGCAATTGAGGGGATGTGTGACATGCCACGAATGTCAGCTGGTGAATCCGCAGGCCACTCCAAAAGCGTCATTGAGCCCTCTTCCATTGATCGAGGTTCCCGTTCACAGAACTGGCATGGACCTCGTCGGGACATTAGAACAGTCAGCACGCAAGCACTGCTTTGTGCTAATTCTGGTGGACTACGCAACATGAAATGCCGTCGAAGGATGTAGTGTTGCAGAGGCACTCTTCAGAATAATCTCCTGAGTGGGGATTCCGAAAGAAATCCTTACTGATCAAGGCATTACTTTCATGTCACGTACACTGCGAGCTGTACGAATTTTGGGGTATTAAATCGATTCGGACAAGCTGGTACCATCCACAAATGGACGGCTTGGTCGAATGATTTAATAAGACCTTAAAAAATATGATTAGAAGATTTGTGCATGAAGATGCTCGGAATTTAGATAAGTGGCTCAAACCCCTATTATTTGCAGTGCGAGAGGTCCATGGGGTTTTCTCCATTTTAGTTGTTTTATGGGCTTAAGCCCCATAGCGTGTTTGATGTCTTGAAGGAAATTTGGGAGGAGGGACCTTCTTAGAGCAAAAATTAAATTCAATACATTTTTGACCTGAGAGCAAAACTCCACACACTGGGGCATCTATCACAGGAGAATTTGCTACAGGTGCAAGAATGTCAGTCCCGGCTGTGTAATAGGGGAGCTCGGCAACCGGAATTTGCACCGGGAGATAAAGTAATTGTATTACTGCCCACATTGAGCTTGAAATTGCTCGTGAAGTGGCAAGGGCCCTTTGAGGTCACACGGTGAGTTGGGGAAGTCGACTATGAGGTAGTGTGTACGGATAGTGGTTGGGCTCATCAAATTTACCACCTCAACTTACAAAACATGGTGGTCGATATCCTTGGCGATGGTAGACCTGGAGAGGGAGTTGCTCGGTCCCTTGTGGAGACCACCTCTAACCATCACAACATACGGAGGTTGCCAGATTGCAAAACAATTTCTCTGATGTGTTCTCGCATCTCCCTGGCTGCATTAATCTCATAGAACACCACATCAAGACAACCCCAGGGTTAGTGATACGTAGTCGGCCCTACCGGTTACCCGAACACAAAAAACAGGTAGTATGGGAAGAATTAAAGGCCATGATTGAAATGGTGGTAATAGAAGAATCCCACAGTGATTGGGCCTGCCCGATGGTTCTGGTTCTGTCAAAATGTTGAAATTTGATGCATATCCAATACCTCGTATTGAGGAACTGCTCAAACAGTTGGGCACAGCTCGCTTTTATTTGACACTGGATTTAACAAAGGGTTATTGGCAGATCCCCTTAAAACCGATGTCCCTTGAGAAAATGGCCTTCTCCACACCATTAGTTTTACAGCAATTTGTGAACCTTCTGTTCAGTAACTTTGTTACATTGATCTCCTGGGATTTTCAAACACAACAGTCTCTAGCGTTTACTCAGAATAGTGCCAAAAACAGAAAAACATCCAGTGAGCAGCAGTTCTGCGGATGGAAATGCCTTGTTGATACATTTACATTTATGCATTTGGCAGACACTTTTATCCAAAGCGACTTACAGTGCACTTATTACACGGACAATCCCCCCATAGCAACCAGGAGTTAAGTGCCTTTCTCAAGGACACAATGGTGGTGGCATTGGGGACCTTCTGCTTAACAGTTATGTGCTTTAGCCCACTACACCACCACCACTGATGAGAGAGGGCAACGGAGAATGGGCAGACTGGTTCGAGCTGACAGAAAGGCTCTGGTAAATCAAAATAGCATCTCAGAATGCGCAATAAGTCGAACCTTGAGACAGATGGGCAACAACAGCAGAAGACCCAGTCGGGCACTTTATTTGGACCATAATGTTCCTAATAAAGTTCTCAGTGAGTGTATTTTATTTATGTGTTTTACATGTATTGTAATACCAGATTTTTTTGTGGGTTGATTTAAATAAAAACAAGAAATTAGCAAACAACTGTGCAGTTCATTGCTTCAGGAGACCGTTGGCTGTAAAGTTATTTTGCACATAATATCATGTATTAAAGGTGCACTCAGTAACTTTTGTCTTTATGTTATCATGAACTTACACTGACACTTAGCGGGTTGGATGCAGTGTCATTTAAAATCAATAGTTTTCAGTGTCTGATGCCATTATAGAAATGTTTTATTCACAGTCAGCCATGATTACTTTAATCGTTGAGTGAAAGTGTCAAATAACAGGATGATTATTGAGATTATGTGAGTAGTATTTGGCTGGTTTTGTGATTCTAACATGGCAGCCCCCATGTGCGGACTCTCTACATTTAGAATAAAACAGCTTTTATAAGGTTACTGATATGACTGTAGTCTTCATTTTAATGTGTGGTCAAGATTTCCTACATATATTGCAAAGTTACAATTCATGTATTTAGGAGTAAAACATTTTTAATGAGGAAAAAATTACTGAGTGCATCTTAAAATGTTTATAGGTGGAATTCATTTTGAAAATATTTCCTATGTAGAGGTTCACATCCTATTATCCAATGTACTGATTAATCTAGAAATGCTATTCAATGTTAAAGTGCAGTTGATGTAATTGTTCTTAAAAAAACAAAAACAAATATATAAATAATGTTTGATAAGGACTACAATAACCACTTTATATTAACAAAGCATTACATTTATTTGGTATTGTGTACTTTTCCTGTAAGCTTGGGGAACACAATGGAAATGCCTTTCCTTATCAGATTTGCAGATAGCTATGACTGGTTAACTAACTAAGAATTGTTTTTCATTCAATCTTAGTTTTTTCTTAAAGGAGACATGCTAAGGAGGTGTGTTGCATGGTGTTTGTTAACAATGCATTTCATGCTATCATTTTGCAATAGTTGAATATAGCATGGAATTACATATAGGTGGTGGCACATGTAAACAGTTTAGGGTGGAACTATCTGTTTATACAACCAATGGAGAACAGGGGGAGTATTCTGTTATCAGTTTGAAAATATTGCAATTCAGTTTGGTGATGCTAGTGGCACAAAATGATACTTTTTAAGCTTTAAATTCTGCTGTTTTCATAGTTTTTAAAGACTTTATCTGATGAATATTCCTGCTAATGAAATGAAATGTAGGGTTTTAAGTAATCCAGTATTAGATCATAATGTGAAATCTTATTGTCTTCAATAAATGATAACTTCTTATTATAGTTTCTGCAAATGTTTACCCTGTCAGTGTGCAGAGCAAAGAGTAACATATGTTTTAAAAGTGCATCCTGGAGGGTACTTAAACAAAGATATAAATAATTTGTTAGCTATTCTTCTGATACTCTTGCAAATTGTACTTCAAACAAACAGGATCTAACAGTTGCGAAATCATATCTGTACTATAAATCCTTGGACTACCCTTGAAGCTTTCTGTCCTGATCCCTGGTGGAAATGTGCTATGGGAAAATCTGGAACAATAGAACAAAGTTCAGCCAAAAGTGTTGAATGCTTTTTATTTTCTCTCTGCTGTGCTGCTCTGCAGTGATAAACTCCTTCTCTGGTGATGAAACTTAAACCCTACAGCTTCCCTCTTTCTATTGGTCCATCTCAACCTCTTCTCCACCCTTTCACACCCATAAATATCCAACCCTCTAAACCGCCACCCACATCCACCATGTCTCCACCCATTTTCTTGCATGAACTAAAATTTTTGGAAGGGGTTAACTTTGAACGTTATTCCCTGGATATGAACCCAGTGACCCCTACACTCTCTCTGCTTCTCCATTTATCCACTGTGAGAGATGGACTCACTTGTTTTAAACATTGCTTTTTTTTCTCCAAGGATATTATTGCTACTATGACCTCTTAGGTTTAACTAGTTATGGAGACACACATGAACATAGCTAGAGATCTAATATAAATGAATTCTCACCTACAAATATTGTTTTTGAACTTCCCCAAAAAAGACGTAGTGTGACTGCCTTGCAGTTTTCCATGGTTTAAAATTGGTAACAAAATGATCCTCAGTGTGCCTTAAAGTCAACATACAATTTGACCCTTTTTACTTTCTTAATACACATTCATGGTCTTATTATTCATGATTCCAAAAGTGTCTATATTTTTTATCTTCCATCAGAATGTAATAATTTGCTCTTATTTTGATACAACTTTATTTTCAATTGACATCTCAAAGCACTCTTATTTTTTAACCACCCTGGCTCCATTCTGGGATGCAACACCCACTTTTCACAGTCCAATCAAATCTTGATGGATAAAATCAAGTCACAAGTCAGAGATATGTCACATTATGGAAGTAAAATGGATTGTGAATGCCATTTCATGTTGACTTGAAAACTGAATGAAATCCTGAAGTTGTTCTACTAGGTGGATGCAACATGATCACACTGGAAGTCAGCATGTTGTTTCCAAGAGTTTCAGTACCCTAGTGTCAGCCACAATATGCTGACTCACTGACAAGCTCCATCTCCTTTCAGACAAGATTGTGTAACGAGGCTGCTGTAGGCGGGGATCAAGCCTGGGTCTGCAGTGCTCAAGTGTTAGGTGTTTTACCACTGAACTAACTCCCTGATAGTTGAACCCAAGAGCAGAAGAACACTTATTGAGGACTGAACACAAAGGCAGGGAACAAACAGACTCATAAAGGCCTAGACACAGGTGAAAAGAATGAGGGTTAATGAGCAGAGAGTTGAACAGAGTTAGGGACATTGGTGCCATCTGCAGGAGTGGAGAGGACAGAGCTCAAGGTATAAATGCCATCTGCTGGCCTGGAAGGGGCATGGCATGGAAGGCTCAAGGAAAGCACCCCCTGCTGGTCTGGAGGGGAACAGCAACCCAAAGAGGAGATCCTTTACAGGAGCCCCTCCCCTAGGAACGGCTCCTGACGTTCTCCTGTCAGTTTCCTCAGGCTCGGTGAAACTTTGAGATGAGTCAGATCAAGGATATCTCGAGCGGGAACCCAGGTCTGCTCCTCCGGGCCATAGCCCTCACACTCCACCAGATATTGAGTCTTCCCACGGACCCGGCGAGAATCAAGCAGTCTGCGGATTCTGTAAGCTGGCTGGCCATCAATGATACGAGGTACTGGGGCAGGCTTACTAACTGGAGACAGAGTAGAGCAAACAACAGGTTTTAACCGTGAAACATAAAAAGTGGGGTGAACCTTCATGGACCTGGGCAGAAGGAGTCGATAGGAAACTGGGTTAATTTTTCTGAGAACCTTGAATGGGCCAATGTATTGTGGGGCCAGCTTTCGGGATTCCACCCGAAGAGGAAGGTCTCGGGTTGACAGCAATACTCTTTGCCCTGGGTGAAGCGTGGGTCCCACCCTCCGGTGTCGGTTAGCCTGCCTCTGTTGTTATCGGGTGGCTCACAATAACGCCACACATGCTCTTTGCCAGGAACATCGGCACCGGCGGACCAGCTGTGTAGCAGCAGGGACTTCAACCTCTGGCTCCTGTCTGGGAAACGGGGGGTGGGGGGGGGGGACATACTGACATTCAAAAGGAGACATGCCTAGGGAAGAATGGTAAAGGGTTTTATGTGCAAACTCAGCCCAGATTAATCAAGAGCTCCATGTTGAGTGATTGTCGGCGACCAGGCATCTTAGTGTCCTTTCAATGTCTTGATTTACTCTCTCCGTCTGGCCATTGGACTGGGGTGAAAGTTAGACAGGCTGATGGAAGATCAGATGAGCCGACCAAACGCCTTCCAGAACCGTGATGAGAACTGTGGGCCCCTGTCAGAAACCATATCCTGCGGGAACCCGTGGATCCTGAACACGTGCCTCATTAACAGTTCTACTGTTTGTTTGCTGTGGGGAGCTTTGGCAAGAGATGACAAGTCTTAGAAAATCTGTCCACCACCACCAGAATTACCATATTTCCTTGAGACTGTGGTAAGCCTGTGAAGAAGTCCAAGGAAATTTGGGACCAAGGGCATCTCGGGATAGGTAGTGGGTGCAGCAGGCCTTGAGGGTGGGTCCTAGGTTCCTTGTTCTGGGCACAAACAGAGCAAGCAGCGACAAAGGCCGGACATCCCTCTGCAGTTTAGGCCACCAGAACTTCCTCTGGACAAGCTTGCAAGTTCTAGTTGTTCCTGGGTGTCCAGAAGGGAGGGAGCCATGAGCCCACTGCAAAACCTCAGAATGCAGACAGTTAGGGACAAAGAGGCACCCTGAAGGGCCATTGCCTGGTCCTGGCTACTGCAGTTGGGCCCTCTTGACAGCCTTCTCAATATTCCACTGAATGGGAGCCACCACCCTGGAAGTGGGGAGAATGTGTTTTGGACAGGACTCCCCCTCTGGTCGCTCAAACTGTCTTGAGAGTGCATCTGGCTTGAGATTCTTGGAACCTGGGACTTAGGAAAGAGTGAAAATAAATCGGTTAAAAAAGAGGGACCAACGGGCTTGTCGAGAATTCAACCTCTTTGCCTCCTGGATGTAAGTGAGGTTCCTGTGGTCCGTCCATATGAGGTATTTGGCCCCCTCCAGCCAATGTCTCCACTCTTACAATGCCATTTTAATGGCCAGCAGCTCCCTGTTCCCAATATCATAATGCCTCTGAGTTGGGGTAAGCCGACGAGAGAAGAATGCACATGGGTGAAGCTTATTATCACTCTTACACCTCTGTGACAGGACAGCTCCTATACCCACCTCTGAGGCATCCACCTCCAATACAAAGGGCATCTCTGGATCAGGGAGTGTAAGGATAGGGGCAGATATGAAGAGTCGCTAAATTTATTGAAGACCTGGTTAGCTCTGCTTGTCCACGCAAACTGCCTGGTTGACTTCTTAGTGAGTGCGGAGAGAGGCTCTGCAACAGAACTGAAGTTTCAAATGAATCTCCTATAACAATTGGAGAAGCCTAGATAGCACTGTACCTGCTTCACTGAAGTTGGACAGGGCCAATCCAAGACTGCCCAAATCTTGCCAGGATCCATCTGGCGACTGCCCTTGAACACACAGAAGCCGCGGAACATAAAATTCACTCTTCTCCAGCTTCACAAAGATTTTATGATTCAGCAACTGCACCAGGACCTGCCGGACCTGCCAAACATGCTGAACGTGTTCTTGGTAGTTGCGGGAGAATATGAGTATGTCATCCAGATAAACAAACACAAATCTATTCAGCATCTCTCTGGAAGCATCATTAATAAAGGCCTGGAAGACGGCTGGGGCATTTACCAGAAAGAATGGCATTACCTGGTATTCGTAGTGCATGGCATGGTGAAAGGTGGCTCTCAGGGCTCGATGATCCCATCCACTCTCCGTGGCGAGGGTGCGAAACTCGATAGCAAACTCCGCTGCACTCCGGGTACCTTGAGAGAGATGAAGCAAGTGATGATCCACATCTCCCCTACTAGCTGGATGGAGGAAAACTCTCTTCATCTCAGAAATTAAGTCTTGACTGTTGGCTGTGAGTGGAGATTTCTGGTCCCATAAGGCTGAGGCCCAGTCCAATGCCTTGCCTGTGAGAAGGGTAATGATGTAGGCCACTGTAACGAATTCACAGGAAGGAGGACATGGGAACAGGGTTCAAGACAAAGGTAAGGCTTTTTAATTACGGGTAGTAGACAGACAGGGGGTAGTGCAAAACGTGCTTATGCATAAACTTCTTGGACTAATCTAACAGCTTAAGTTTGCTCTCTATTGCCAACACTGGCCTGGCAGCTCTCTCTCTCGACTGGAGGCACTGGTGCACTTTTATGCCGCTCTCCCCATACTCACTGAAATTAGAGACAGGTGTTAGACATAATTTAGCTCAGGTGCAAGCGCCCTTACCACTTTCTCCCTTCGGACGGGCGCTTGACCACGCCCCCGCTGCCACATACCCCCACCGCCCGACTCAGGCCAGAGCGTCATCCGGCCTGCCTACCACTCCCCCCCTATTTCTGGAAAGGAAGTCGGCGACAGCCATCTGCACCCCCGGTCTGTGGACCACCTCGAACTTAAAAGGCTGGAGAGCCAGATACCAACGGGTGATCCGGGCATTAGTATCCTTCATGCGGTGGAGCCACTGCAGTGGGGCATGATCCGAGCAGAGAGTGAAGGCCCGCCCCAGCAGGTAGTAGCGGAGCGTGAGGACCGCCCACTTGATGGCCAGACATTACTTCTCCACGGTGCTGTACTTAGTCTCCCTTAAGGAGAGCTTTCTACTGATGTACAGCACCGGGCGCTCCTCCCCCTCCACCACCTGCGAGAGTACGGCCCCCAGCCCTCTGTCTGAAGCGTCCGTCTGCAATAAGAAAGGGAGAGAGAAGTTAGGTGAATATAAGAGTGGCCCTCCACAGAGTGCGGCTTTAACTTGTGTAAATGCCTGTTGGCACTGCTCCGACCATTGGACCGGATCTGGAGCCCCCTTTTTAGTGAGGTCAGTCAGCGGGCTGGTGACATCCGAATAGTTAGGCACAAATCTTCTATAATAGCCAGCCAGCCCCAGGAACTGCCTCACCCCCTTTTTGGTCTTAGGTCTAGGGCAAGTCGCAATCGCCGCGGTCTTATCAATTTGGGGACGCACCTGGCCATGACCCAAGTGGAACCCCAGATACCGTACCTCCACGCGCCCAATCGCGCACTTCTTGGGGTTTGCTGTGAGCCCTGCCCGCCGCAGCGACTTCAAGACCACCCTCAGGTGTTGTATATGCCGCTGCCAGTCATTACTATAGATAATGATATCATCTAAATAGGAAGCGGCGTAAGCGGAGTGCGGGCGGAGGATACGGTCCATCAGGCACTGGAACGTGACTGGAGCCCCAAACAAACCGAACGGAAGTGTCACAAATTGGTGTAATCCGAACGGCGTGGTGAAGGCGGTTTTCTCACGGGAAATTGGTGTCAAGGGGATCTGCCAATAACCCTTTGTTAAATCCAATGTCGAATAAAAGCGAGCAGTACCTAACCGATCGAGCAGTTCATCAACACGAGGCATTGGGTACGCATCAAATTTAGACACCGCATTGACTTTTCGATAGTCCACACAGAACCGGACCGATCCGTCACTCTTGGGAACAAGAATGACCGAGCTAGACCAGTCGCTGTGGGACTCTTCTATTACCCCCATATTGAGCATCGCATCCAATTCGTCCCGAACAATTTTCTTTTTATGCTCGGGGAGGCGATAAGGGCGGCTACGAACCACCACCCCCGGCTCGGTCTCGATGTGGTGTTCGATGATGTTCGTACGACCCGGTAGAGGAGAAAACACGTCTGCAAACTCTTTTTGCAACTTGGCAACCTCTGAGCGTTGGCACGGGGAGAGGTGGTCTCCGCAAATGACCGGGGCATTGTAATCGGGTTTTGGACTCACCTCCGGTCCGAGCTCCGCCCTCTCTGGAACCACCATAGCCAATGACACAGGGACCGCCTCCCTCCATAATTTAAGGAGATTGAGGTGGTAAATTTGACGCGCGTCCCCCCTATCGGTTCGTTTAACCTCATAATCGAGATCCCCCACTCGTCGTGTGACCTCAAAGGGCCCTTGCCACTTGGCGAGTAATTTGGAGCTCGATGTGGGGAGCAATACAAGAACTTTGTCTCCCGGTGCAAATTCCCTTAGCTGAGTACCCCTGTCATACAGCCGGCGTTGGCGTGCTTGAGCCTGGAGCAAATTCTCCTGTGTTAGTTTCCCCAATGTGTGGAGTTTTGCTCGAAGATCAAGAACGTACTGAATTTCATTTTTACTATTCGAAGGTCCTTCCTCCCAGGCTTCACGGATGACATCCAGCACACCGCGTGGGCGCCGCCCATACAGCAGCTTAATCGGGGAAAATCCCGTGGAGGCTTGCGGGACCTCTCGTACTGCAAATAACAGGGGGTCAAGCCATTAATCCCAATTCCTAGCATCTTCGTGTACGAATTTACGAATCATATTCTTGAGCGTTTTATTAAATCATTCCACTAGGCCATCCGTCTGCGGATGGTATACGCTAGTGCGAATTGATTTAATGCCCAACAGATCGTAAAGTTCGCGAAGTGTGCGTGACATAAATGTTGTGCCTTGGTCGGTGAGGATTTCTTTCGGAATCCCCATCCGGGAGATTATTTTGAAGAGCGCCCCCGCAACACTACGTGCAGAGATATTGCTTAGAGGCACTGCTTCCAGATATCGTGTTGCATAATCCACCAGGACTAATACAAAACGATGTCCGCGTGCTGTCCGATCTAATGGCCCAACGAGGTCCATTCCAATTCTTTCGAAGGGAACCTCGATTAATGGAAGGGGGCGCAATGGCGCTTTTGGGGTGGCCGGTGGATTTACCAGCTGACATTCGCGGCACGCCGCACACCACCTGCGAACGTCGCCGTTAATGCCCGGCCAATAAAAACGGGCTATTAGACGGAGCAGTGTTTTCCTTTCCCCTAGATGACCCGCCATGGGATTATAATGAGCCGCCTGGAAAAGCATTTCCCGACGGCTCCGTGGAATTAACAACTGAGTTACATTTTCCTTTGTCCGAGTGTCCTGCGTCACTCTATACAACCGCTCATTTATAATTGTGAAATAGGGGTATGTGAGAGCGATGTCTGGCTGGAGACGCTGACCATCAATTGTCTTCACTTGATCAAACGCGTGCTTAAGGGTCTCATCCCGCGACTGCTCCAAAGGGAAATCTACGTCAGGGAATTCCCTGCGGAGGGGAGGGGCGGAAGGCCCGCCCCTTCCCTCGTCATCCCGATTCGGAGCAGCCGAGGATGGCCCCGGCTCCGCCTCCCCTGCCAAAGCATCGCACATCTCCCCATTCTAATGCAGGACCCATCCTTCCCAGTTTCCCCCAAAACATCCTTAAATGCAGGCCAATCGGTTCCCAAAATCAGAGGATGGGTGAGGCGGGAACTAACCACTGCCTCCACTTTATGTTTTTGCCCTCGAAATTTAAGCAGCAAGGTCACCATCGGGTAGCTATGAACATCCCCGTGTACACACCTCACCCTTACCCGCTTAGCCGTGCCCAAAGCCTCGGGTTGAACCAAGCGTTGATGGATGGTGGTCTGATTACAACCAGTATCCAGCAAAGTTTGGTGTGTACCCCCCTGGATTCTTACCGGAACCCGGTACGCTCCAGCCCGATCGGGGGCAGCATGTGGGAGATCGGCGACCCGGACCACCGCCCCCACCTTCATCAACGGACACCGCTCACGGAAGTGGCTCGGGTACCCGGACCTCCGACATGCCGGCCCAGACACCACACCCGTACCTGCTTTGACGGACGCCCCCACCTGAGGGGGAGAATGGCTGTAGGTGGTGGAGGAGGGATGGACTGATGCTGATGATGGAGGTGTTGGTCTCAACCAGGCTCCTCGCCTGCGTGGGGCAGCAACGGGACCTGGAGAGAGGACAGAGCGAGAGGGTTGGGGGGAGTGGGGGGGAGCGGAAGTAAACACAGGAGGGGGAAGAGAGGGGGAGAGAGAGAGAGAGAGAGATAGAGAGAGAGAGAGAGAGGGCTCGTCCACCCTTGGGTTCGCCACCATGTGGTCCTCTGCAAGCTGGACAGCTGCCTCCAGCGACGCCGGGCGGTGGCACTGGACCCACTCCGCCGTTCTCTTGGGCAAGCGTTGAATAAACTGCTCCAGCACCACCTGATCGACGAGTCCCTCGACGTCGCGGTCCCCCACTAGCAGCCACCTCCGGCAGGCATCACGGAGCCGCTGGGCGAAGGCGAACGGGCGGTCGGACTTTTCTAGCTTCATGCCCCGGAAGAGCTGATGGTTTTCCTCGGGGCTCCGACCAACCCGCTGCAGAATGGCTTTTCTTAAATCAGCGTAGGCCAGGAGGTTCGTTGCCAGCAGTTGTTGAGCCGCGAGTTGGGCTTCCCCGGACAGAAGAGGAACAAGGCGGGCTGCCCACTGGTCCTGTGGCCAGCCCCAAATTTCAGCGGTTCGCTGGAACAAATCTAGGAACGCTTCAACGTTGTCAGCTGCCCCCATCTTCTGTAACGTGGGCGGGGGCAGCATGGCACGCGTGTCTGGGGTCGCGGCTGTGGCGGCCTCCTGGCTGAGGAGGCTCCGGATGGCCTGTCGATCGTCTGCTTGAGCCCGTACGATCTCACAGAATCGCCGATCTTGCTCCTGTCTGAGCTCAAGCAGGGACTGTTGGTGGCTTTGATGTAGAGCAGCGAGGGACTGGAGGACTTCGGCCAGCTGGGAGGACTGGGCGAGCTTTCTCCATGGTAGAAGATCCAATTTCTTTCCCGGGTTTCGGCACCAGTGTAACGAATTCACAGGAAGGAGGACACGGGAACAGGGTTCAAGACAAAGGTAAGGCTTTTTAATTACGGGTAGTAGACAGACAGGGGGTAGTGCAAAACGTGCTTATACATAAACTTCTGGGACTAATCTAACAGCTTAAGTTTGCTCTCTATTGCCAACACTGGACTGGCAGCTCTCTCTCTCGACTGGAGGCACTGGTGCTCTTTTATGCCGCTCTCCCCATACTCACTGAAATTAGAGACAGGTGTTAGACATAATTTAGCTCAGGTGCAAGCGCCCTTACCGCTTTCTCCCTTCGGATGGGCGCTTGACCACGCCCCCGCTGCCACAGCCACTTTACTACTTTCAGCGGGAAAGCTGCTGGGCTGGAGCTGGAAGGCCAGGGTACACAGAGTAATGAAACCTCTACATCTCTCAGGACTGCCATCAAATCGTTCAGGGGCTGGTAGTCTGGGCTCTGACGGTAAAGAATATATAGGTCTTGATCAAAGATCAGGATGTGGGTCTCGGGATGAGGCAGCTTGAGACTGGTGACTCAGAAGGTGAAGGATCTCTGACAGAGCCTGGTTGTGCCTCTGAATGGTTGCAACTTGATCTGAAAGGGCTAACAGAATCCATTATACGTTTGAGGTTGATGAAGACCCTTCCACTGGGCTCGCTTCCATGGTTCAGTCTTACTGTAACGTGGCTGCCGTAGTCAGGGATCGAACCCGGGTCTGCAGCGCTCAAGTGTTAGGTGTTTTACCACTTAGATAACTTTTTTATATTAAAAAATATCATCTTTACTTGAAAAATAATGCAAAGTACAAATAAACAAGGAAAGCCAAGCTTCCACTAAACAGATAAACAAAAAAAGACACAAGGGTCAAAAGGGTATAATAAGGAAAACACTTAGCTAGAGAACTGGTCACTGGAGGCACAGGGAACTTAGGCTCAAGACTGAACACAAAGGCAGGGAACAAACAGACATATAAAGGCCTAGACACAGGTGAAGGGAATGAGAACAGCAACCCAAAGAGGAGATCCTTTACTGATTGCATCGGCTCCAGTGTGTTCACTGTGTGTTCCTCATGGTGTGATTGGAAGCATGTTGCATCAGCAGAGTGGTAAACCCATGTTTAGATCCTATGTTGAAACCAGGAAGTAATTGCATTTGTATAATCAGTGACGAGCACAATTCATTGGTTGTGTTTTTCACTAACATTCAATTTTGACTCCAGTGATGGTTAGATTTGGGGTTTGGGTTGGGGATGCAGTTTATAAAATATGCATTCCTCTTCACTGTATTATAGCTTGTAAAGCTGAAAACAACTTGCTTCACAACTCGCTTTTGGCGCCCCTAAAATTAACATTAATCCCAGAAAATGGAGCTCACACGTGCCAATACTCTTTGGCCACTAGGGGCAGTGTTTTGAATTACAGTAAGCACAGACTGATTTTAGCTAAAGAAAAGTCAACCTACTGTTTCCGATTTCACTGTGAGATCAGTCTGTTAGATGGTGACCACAATGGATGGTATAACCATCAATGGTGGCTGGTTTTTATTGAGTACTTTGCAGTATGTATGTCTAGTCTTGCAGTATGTATAACTAGATATGAGTGGCATCTGCCATTGCCATTTCTCCCCCTTTAAGTCTTCTTTTTTTCCCTTGACTTTGATAGAGCAATGTCTCAGAAACACAAAATGCATGCTAAAAATAAATTGAATTCCATTGTTAGTGTCTGCCATATAGATCTATTCTGCAGATGTGACTCTCTGAACCATTTCTGGTGAAGGTCTTTACATCACAGGTATAACATAAAATCATTTTTAAAGTTGATGTGATGACAGCTGGTTAAAATATGAAAAGTCTAGGTGGCCAAAAGAAGAAGCAAGCTTATATCAGAACATAGTCAGCTCCATTTAAACTTTATTTTAGTAAATTTAGGTCACAGTGACATATAATATCTTGGCAGGATTCTATATAAATATACTGTATAGCAGGATCCAAAAGTTTGAAAAAGTTATCAGTGAAAATTTTAAATGCATTATGTGCATTAGAATTTGAGAGAAAAGGTAAAAGAATAAATGACAGGTTGCAAGTAGTGCATATGACGGCAAGCAACGAGTTAAAGAAAGACTCTCCGGAAGCTGTAAGAGGTACCACTCATTCCACTTTCATCTGTAGCCACGTGTGGGCAAAGCTGCTTATGATTAAGGCTGCACAGGGAAATTTCATAATGTGCTGAGCCTTCCATTTATCATTGCTCTGACAATAGCTATGAGTCTGACAATATACATGGACAATGGTGTGTTGCAAGCACGCACATGGTGAGGAAATGATAATCAACGCCAGTTGATCTGGTTGATCTGGTTTGTCCAGAAATTCGATTAATTTATGCAACATTAGCTTTGCATGTTCTGGCAGTCTAATTTGATTAAAAGTAATTCTGCCGTGGGAATGAAAGAATACGAAGTGTAATAAAGCAAATTCTCTAAACTGTTGCGCAAATTGAGCGTGTGGTATATCAGTGCAAAAACCTTCAATTCATTCCACGAACAGCTGCAAGACAGTCTAACTAGACTCCAATCACCTGCTGATCTTCAGTTTCTGGAGGGCACACAGACTTGAAGTATCGAGTGTAGATCGGGGTGTGCAGAGCCGGTGGATGTACTTTTGGCAAGCATCAATGCTTTGAATTCGATGTGAGCAACCATTGGCAACCAGTGCAGTTTGATTAAAAGTGGCAGGATGTGTGCTCTCTTAAGCTTGTTAAAGACCAATCATGCTGCTGTGTTCTGGATCAGTTGCAGAGGTTTGACTGTAAATGCAGGAAGTCCTGCCAGAAGCATTACAGTAGTCCAGTCTAGATATAACAAGAGCCAGGACAATGAGTTGTTTAGCATGCTCAGATAGGAAGGCCTATCAGATCTTCCTAATGTTATACAGTGCAAATCTGCATGAACGAGCTGTTCTTGCATTGTGGTCTATGAAGTTCAACTGATCGTCAAACATAACCCCAAGATTTCTGGCTGTCCTGGATGGTATAATTGTTGATGAATCTAGTTGAATGGAAAAGTTTTGATGAATTGCAGGGCTGGCTGGAAAAACAAGAAGAAAAACAAGTTCAGTTTGCTGGGTTGAGTTGAAGTTGATGTTATTTCATAAAACAGGAAATGTCCACCAGGCAGGCTGAGATCCATGCAGCAACCGCTTGTTCTAAAAATTCTGGAAGATACATAACGCTATTACCACCCATGGAAACAAGCAGTAAATGCAACTTTGCTTAATAAGGGAAGTTTGTGAAAATTTTTCAGTTATCATGGCAGCAGTAATTCCTCAAATAATGGAGATGAGAATTGCAACTTTGCACATATCCCGACATGCAGTGTAGTTATGCACACTTTCGGCATTATAATAGCTGAAGATGCCTGAATCACAGTTGTGGGGCTATGCTGTACAGTTCCAGAAATCGTATGCCAGATTGGGCTAAATCTTTTGAATCCTCATCAACCTAGAATTCAGAACTGCCCTTGGGGAATTGTGCTGTGCAAATTGCACTCAGCATTTTTTTTAATTACCTAATTTGCAAAATTCCTTTAATGTATTAAAACTAAAACAGCGCAGACAGAGCATGCAAATGTTATCAGCGGTGCAATTCATTCTTGGTAAATTGAGCATACTGTTGAAATTTCCCACATATGGTTGCTGGGAGAAAAGGCATCCCACTCCTTGGCCTTCCTTTTTGTTAGTGCCCTCCATGCTACCTGAGATGATGCGGAAAGGCTGGATGGAATGGAAATAAACAGAGCTTATCCTTTGATTGACCTTTGCCAATGGGCGGCGTAGCATTTCCACCAGTCATAAACAATGAGGCAAGCAGGGAGTTCTGATGACATCATCACTCGAGAAAGGAACTTGGAAGCGAGGAAGCAATGACAATTGTGTGATCACTTTTCTGATGGAATAAGCATTGTATAAAGGCATTTCCAATGGGAAGTTTGATTATTACTTCAGCTGGCTTACTATTCCAGTACATTTAGTACATTTTAATACAAGGGAAGCAATCTATATGGAGTAACCGGTGTTAAGCACCTTGCTTAAGTGCATAGTGGTGGCAGCTCATGAATTAACCATTCTGAAATTTGAACAAAATTGCTTAGATTTTGTCACAAAATCTAAGCCATCCATCCTTCATCCTTTTGGTGAAAAGAATGCATTTTTTAATTCTATCATTATTTTCTCACCCTCGTGTTCTTCCAAACCTGTAAGACTTTCTTTCTTCCATAGAACACAAAATGAGATTTTAGGGAAAAATATTCCTGCTGCTCTTTTTCACAAAATTAAAGTGAAAGGGGACAGACACAGAATAGCTCCAAAAATGTCAAAAACAGATCATAGAATCGCAAAGAATTTGGTTTCATATCAATGCAAAAAATGTATCTTTTTATTGATAGGCAGTATTAGCTTGATAGGCAATATGTTCAGGGGCATGATGATTTATCTTTATAGGGTGCTTTTTTTATAACTTATTTTCCAAAACCACTTTATATGAGGCAGAAAATAAATATGTCTGGCAGTTAAATATCACTACGGTGTCTGTTGATGCACTTAGCTTATAACTAGACAGACCTAAAATAGAATATTATAAAATACATTACATGTTGGAAAACATATAAAAAGCATTTTGACTATTTTATAATTTCTAACCCTGGTCCTTATAACTATGATGTGCACTACAGTCAAAGTCTTCTGAAACTGTGCAATAGCTTGTGTGAGTAAACAAGGTGATTTATCCCTTTAATGATGTGACAGAGATGTTTGAGTCCCCTGTCAAAGCTGTAAGTCTTAAAGACAAAGTCAACACAGCTCTAAATTGGTTAAGGAATTTGATGTTTATTTATCAGTCATGTTTCTAGAATTGCAAAAAGGAAGATTGCAACGTCACTAAACAAAGAAGCCTTTGATAAATATGCTCCATGTGAGAATTTACACACAGCCAATGTTGTATTGCATGAAATAGGGAACAATATGACACTATGCCCACAATGATTTTTAATCAGAAAGTATTTTTAATTAATGGGAATCACTTAAATGTCAATGAATGCGGTCATATGAGCAGGTTTGGGAGGGTTACTTTTTAAATGTATTCCACAACAGATTACAGAATACATGCTGTTAAATGTAATTTGTAACATATTATGTTAGATTACTCAAGGTCTGTAGCATATTCTAAATACTTTGGATTACTTCTTCAGCACTGGTAGATTTTTTCACTTGTTTTGACTATAAAAACTCTGCCAGTACAGTAAGACAAAATACACGTTAAAAATACATTCTCTGAAAAACATGAATATCTTATGCAGTGTTGTTTCTAAAATATGATGAATCAAAGTGCTCTTGTTTTTAAAAATGTTTCAATATTTTTACTGGAAAACAATACACAAATTATTATCAAGAATATGATTTTTGCCCTAATATTATTTGCCCCTAATATCTTTTAGAAAAATTCATCTAATGTCATCTTTTTAGAAAAAAGGAAATTGTTATCTAATGTGAATTTTCTTTGAATATGTAAAAAATATGAAAATATGATCGTGTCTGGTAACATGTGCATGTAAAATGGCTAGAAATAGCTCTTTAGCTTAGCATAAAGCTGACAATTTACATAAGGTTTATTTTTATTTCTTCTGCTCCAAACTTACTTCAAACTTACTTCTCTGTCTGCTCGTATGAATGTAACACATCATAAGAAAGTGTTTCACCGCTGTTCAAATGCACTTTGGATCACATCATTTACATGTATAAATGTTTTCCATCTGAAAGGACTAAATATTTAATGAAACAAATGACAATAAAATGCATCTTTGAATCTTTTCAGAAATCAAAATACTTTTTGAGTGTAACTGTATTTTAATTACAAATGATTTAGAATTAAACTGCAGAGGAATACAGTTACATATATTTTGTATTTTAAATATGTAATTCCATTAAATGTATTCCGTTACTCCCCAACCCTGCTTATGAGATCATTTTGGGTAATATGAATGCGTCAAGAATGATTACTTCCAGGAAAACAGGATGTGCTGTCCAATATATCACAACAAAACACCAGATGCAAGTTAATTTGCTCATATCAGTGCCTGTTGCAGAAAGTGGAAATAACTACAAAGATGTTGGTTTGCATGAGGACATCCGTTGACATCTTCCATAACCTCTCTGACTTGTTAAGTATTTTTATCCAAGGACACTTCGGATCCTGACTGGTATGACTGGTGGGATGTGAGATTTCTGCTGACCTGAGCATCTTTTCCCAGCAGAGGTGTGGTCCTGCTGTTCAGGGCTTTTTTGCCGAGAAGGCTGTCTTACATTTCAGTAACTATTGTTCTCGAATTCCTCCTGGCAGCCATCCATTGCTCACCTTCATTTAAACACGTATCACTTCCTACACCCTGTTGACGTGAGTGAAACACTGGTTCTAAGTTCATAAAGCAGATATCACTATATTAAAGGGATATGTCACCCAAAAATGAAATATCCCTTAAAAATTGTTATAACCCTATATGACTTTCCTTCTTTTTCTTAACACAAATGGAGAAATTGTGTACAGTGTAAAATAAAGTGTACAGTTCTTGAATGGAGGGCAGGGGGCAACCAGTACTCCTCTCAGCTGTCTGAACTGTCCTTTGTAGACTTCTGATGTCCGATTTCATAGTTGAATCAAACCAGACAGTTATTGATGTGCAGAGGTAGAACTATATCATCAGCACCTGTGGCAGGTTGAACTTCCTTAATGGGCGAAGGAAGTACAACCTCTGCTGGGACTTTTAGTAGCAGTAGTCAGTGTGGGTCTCCCACTTCAGGTCCTGTGAGATGGAAGTGCCTAGGAACTTGAATGACTCCACTGCTGCCAAAGTGTTGTTTATAATGGTGAGGGGGGTCAGTGTTGGTGTGTTCCTCCTAAAGTCCACAATCATCTCCAACGCTTTGAGCGTGTTCAGCGCAAGGTTGTTTTGACTGCACCAGACAGCCTGTTCAACCTCCCTTCTGTTTGCAGACTCATCATCATCTTGGATGAGGCCGATACAGTCATCTGCAAACTTCAGGAGCTTGACAGAGGGGTACTTGGCGATGCAGTCATTGGTGTAGAGGGAGAAGTGAAGTGGGGATAGCACACATCCCTGAGGGGCACCAGTGCTGATTGTACAGGTGCTGGAAGTGAATTTCCCTTGTCTCACAAGCTGCTGCCTGTCCGTCAGAAAGCTAATAATCTACTGACAGATAGACATGGGAACATAAAATTGGTGTAATTTAGTCTGGAGAATAGCTGGGATGATGTTGTTGAAAGCCGAACTGAAGTCCACAAAAAGGAACCTTGCATCCTTTTTGTGGACTTCAGTTCGGTTTGGTGAGAAACCTAAATTTAATGTATTATTTAGTGAAAATATTGACTGACCATTGATCTCCTGTGCATGCATTCATGATTGGGCACAAGAGCAACAATTCATGCAGCCCCCTCGTGACATTGGGGCATTCAAGCCAAAACTTTTTTGTTTATCTAAAATCAAGTCCGCCACAGCGATAGTGGCAACAGAAAACAACATAGCTGCACACAAAACGGAGAACAGAATTTCCTAAACATGTCTGAAGAGTTTGTAGTTGAAGAACGGATGCATTTCTATGCCCAGTTTTATATTTTGTGAAAGTTTTTGGACAGTGTCAGTTCACAGTGGAGAGGGTTACCTGTGCGATGCCGAAAATAGAAAGCCAGCGATCAATAGAATGTCCTGGTTTGGACTAAAACTTTGATTACCATAGAAAATATACTTTTTATCGCATGCCATCAGTTTAAGACACGGTGTGACTGTGACTGCCTGTAGCCTCCTCTGTTTCTATTTGATTTCCGCGCACACCATTAAAAAATAATAAGGCTGGGCATAGAAATGCATCAATTCTTCGACTATAAACTCTTCAGACATATTTAATAAGATCTCCCATTTTGTGTTCCATAGAATAAAATAAGACTTGAGAAAACCTTGAGACAGAAAGCAAGGGAAACCTATGTCAAAACATTTCTTCTGCTCCTTTCTATTTAACACTAAACACATTGTATTTGAAAAACACTAAAAGCAAAGTGAGTCAAGTTGCTTCTTTTGCTTTTGTTAAACTGAATGAGAAAAAGTCCCTAAGAAACAGCTGTGAGGAAATGCCCTGATATTAACTAAATACCCTCATGTGTGAAGTTTGCATCATAACTCCACATCTCTGCCTCAACATCTGTTTGGATAGTGTTGAGTGCTTCCTGTCTATGAATTGTGTAAAACTTGAAAGGGTTGAGAAGGTGCAGCAATAGAGGAAGTGGGCAGGCCATGTTGAAAAGTTTGCAGCTTCTCTATAACATGCGTTTTCCTTCTCACATATCACGTGATGTCAATATTCTCCTTGAAAAGACTTGTAAATATCCTTACTTTTTGACAAAAGTTTAAGGTTAGGACGAGATGGCATTATGATTTCCTATCTTGTGCAGAAATTCTCAAGTCACATTTCTGTAACAATGTTCAAAGGAATGAGGAAGCAGGGGATGGCGATTTGCAAACTCAGAAATTGTCTTTTTAATAACAAGACATGTTCGCTTAACAGGTTGCAAGTGTGGATCATCCACATTTGTTCAAAAGTGCATTACACTTGCCAAATATTGCACTTTCTTGTATGCTTCATTGGATGTTGCTTTCATGTTTTGGGAGCTGGAACTCAAAACCATCATCTTCATTCAGAAGCACCGACACATCAACAAACTCCAATTCTTCACCCCCCTCTTCATCCTCTTCAGGCTGAGATGCTTCGCCATCACTTTCGACTGCATCGTTGTTGTCATCTTCACCAAAAACTTGGAAAGCTTTTATGAAGTTAGAGATGTTATCTGTTGTCATTCTCAGAATCTTCCCCCGAATTTCAAACTCGGAATGGATGTCAGTCAGGGCGCTTGCCAGGGTCAGCCGTGGCATAATTTTGTATTAGGCTTCCTTCCCAAAATCTCCAAATGGTTCTTGTTCAGCAACACAGAACAGCTGGAGCCCTTGGACCACATACTTCACAACATCTTTGTCAATGGCTCTCTGAGACAGTCCAGGTGTTCACTATGTGGTCTGTCTGCTGGTGGAAGGAGTCTCAGGAGCCTTTCTTCTCTTTGTTGATGTCAGCTCTCCATATTGTTTAATTTCTCTGAAGCAGTGTGAGACAGAAACTTTCTAAGCATAACAACTTTAGGTACAGGATTTAAAAGCTACTCTACAACACTAACAGTCAATTACCATTATTTAACATATTACTTTTACCCATTCTGCAACTGCAATTAAGTCAATTATTGTACTCTTATATTATCTATTAGATCCAACTCCCAAGCACAAATCCTACGATTTCATATGTCCTCATCAAAACAAGACGAGTGCCTGTGCCCATAATATGTTATGAAATGACTCTCATTATGTTAGAAACAATCTACAAAGCTCCGATCCACATGCTTAAGTTAATAAACATCAGACTACGGTATTCATCTGGGCACTCAGTTTCAGGTGCTTTCTAATTTCATAACAAACCAACGTTGTTCATATGCACATACAAGCATGTCTCCTGACATTGTTTCACATATGTTCCCGACATTTAAACCGGCAAACTATTATGTTTAGGTATCCGCAGACACACGTTTACTACACTACCATGTTTCCTATTGGCTATATGTTAAATGGTCTGCTCTTATATAGCGCTTTTTTAACCTTAGAGGTTACCAAAGCGCTTTACACTGCGTCTCATTCACCCAATCACACACACACATTCATATACCAATGGCCGCAGAGCTGCCATGCAAGGCACTAGCCTGCCATTGGGAGCAACTTGGGGTTCAGTGTCTTGCCCAAGGACACTTCGGCATGTAGAGTCGTGTGGGCCGAGCAAGCTCAACAAGCCCACATTAGCTAACCACAATTCATTCACGGTCAGGGTCAGGGGGACGCATGCCTTATCCTTGTCAGACCACCAGGCCAGCCCCACTGTTCGGATGCAGCAGAGGTCCACCCCAGCCAGTCTGGAAGCTCCACCGTCCCACAAAGCAGGCCGGGCCCCCAGCGAGGACTCCCCCATTTGAATGCCGTGAGGGCCCTACATTGCCAGGAGAGGCTGAGGTCCCGAGTGCCTAGGATCCACTTCTATACTTGGGGTGACTTGCCCTGACGGCTAGGAATCAAGCCTCCACTCGGGCGGGCCTCAAGCGTAATCCACAAGGGCTCTCCTGTTCACCACAGCGAGGTTTTTCCCAGTCAAATGCAGTGAGAACTCCTGTTCGATCGCAGATTCGGCCCGCATGCTCGAGCGGCTGCCAAGTGTCTTCTAAGGGGCTTGCACCGTTTGCACCACGATCCCACATGTCCAACAACCTGGAGGGAGACTTAAGGTCAATCTGGGTGGTTAGGATTCACGCCTCAGTACGGGGATACCCTGCCCTTCCCTGTCCGGGGGGAGAAAGGGTATTGAAGCTCAGGTGAAGCCTCAAGCCATTCGCCCAGGACAGCAAGGCACACATGTTTACACTATCCTCTAAGCAGGATTACATTATCTTGCGAACTATTGAAATGACGTAGTTGCTTAATGTTTTTCATTTCTCATTTGCTTTTTCTTACACTCTCGATTATGTTAAGGTTTAAGGAATAGGGTAGGGAAGTAGGTTTTGTTTATTTAAAAGCATCAACCTTAAAACCTGTTTGGGACATCATCTGTTTGGGAGAAAATTTAACTCGCTAGCACCACTCAGAACTGCCACCATATGTGTAATGAATCACGTAATATCATTATGACATTTCGCCACAGTCACACATATTTTTCATGAGATCAGGCTCCGACAGCAGTGTCAGTCTGTAACCAATAATACAGAGAACACCAAAAAAAGTATTGGAAATATGTCTAGACTTTGTAATTAGAATTTCTATTCATCCAAAAGTCAGAAAAGTTCATACAAAAGACATAACTCCGAAAAACAAGCAGAATACACAGTTCTGCTTGTGGATATTTTGTCAATTTGCTGATAAGTGCCTAAAACAAAACTGAATTTTTTCTAAAGACATGATACCAGTAACCAGAAAAACTTTGACAAATCAACTGAATTTAAGGCTTATTTCACAACTCCAGCCATCTCTTGCCAGTTTTGGTTGCAGTATGTGACAAATGAAGTGAACAATTAATGTGCAGTATGTGGATGTGTCTGAGGGTGAAAATAAGACTGTCTAGCTAATGATCTTTCCCAATCCTCTCTCTCACTCTCACTCTCTCTCTCTCTCTCTCTCTCTCTCTCTCTCTCTCTCTCTCTCTCTCTCTCTCTCTCACTCACTCACTCACTCACTCACTCACACTCTCTCTCTCTCTCTCTCTCTAAATATCCTTATACCCGTATCTGTTTTAAAATGAGCCAAAAAAAAAAATTGTAAAAGACATAAAATATTACAATGGATTTTTAAAATATGGAGACTGTGGAAGTAATAGACAAGAAGCAATGGACATTCAAGGGATTCTTGAGCTGTTAAAACATGGTATACTACACCGCCTAGCCAAAAAAAAAAAGTTGCAGTTAGGATTTAAATAAGCAGATACTTTAAAACCTATGATTGGATCATTATTGGAGTGATTAATATGTTTACTGATGCAGTGTGTAGCTTCTCATTTCTTAAACAACCATGTCGTAAGACATATCCTGTGGTTGTGGAAAATATGTTACTGTGTTTCAGAAGGGGCAAATTATTGGCCTGCATCAAGCAAAGAAACAACTAAAGAGATTGCTGAAATCACTGGATTGGGTTAAGTAATGTCCAACTCATTATTGAAACCTGGAAGGATAGTGGTAAACTGCCAGCTTCGCGGAAGAAACGTGGTTGGGAAAAAATCTTCAGTGATCGTGATCGGAGATCACTAAAAGTTTTGGTGAAGTCACATTGTAAAAAGTCAACGGTAGAACTCAAGGCTATGTTTAGTAGTGAAAGTAAGAGGATTCCCACACAATGCAGAGAGAATTTACAGGACTGGGACTAAACAGCTGTATGGCCACAAGAAAGCTACTTGTTAGTGAGACTAATCGGAAAAAACGACTTCAATTTGCTAGGGAGCATAAAGATTGGAGAGTGGAGCAATGGAAAAAGGTCATGTGGTCTGATGAGTCCAGATTTTCTCTATTCCAAAGCAATGGACATGTCAGGGTAGAAGGGAAGCGCATGAAGCGATGCACCCGTCATGCATAGTGCCCAATGTAAAAGCAGTGTTATTATCTGGGGTTGTTTCAGGTGGTCAGGTCTAGGCTCAGCAATGTTATGCAGCAATAAATTGAACACCTAGAGCAGTCTATCATAAGTTTTTCACACCTGCATTCCAATCTACATTTTGTTGTAATCCTTCCTCATGATCAAACAGCATGTTTTCGTCAGCTGAATGGGGGACTAAACACTTTTAAAGTGTGACGAGATTCGCAATGCACGTTCAAGCCATTCGCGCATCACAAAGCTGATCTTTATCATTTGATTTAATTTATCATATGAATACACTCAGATTTTTAACCCCCTGATGAGGGTTATTTTTTCTCTTTTAATCGTTTAATGTAACTTTGAGTGTGACCAGGATTTAAGGAGGGTGTACCTGTATGCAAAATCTCAAGGATTAATAGTGGTGTTTAACTTAACACATGCTGTTCTGAAAGCAAGAAACAAATGAATCACAGAATGTAGGCTCTCATCCACACAGCCAGACTGAAGCAAAGCGCGCTGAATTTTTTATGTCAATAAAATAGTCTACTCCTCTCTCGTTGTTGTTGGCATACCAGTGAAAAATATTCCGTGTTTCAATGCTGGCACGCATATTTTGCCGACCCCTGAGCTAGACTGTAGTAATGTTTTTTCTTGGAGCGATGAATTAAGACAAAGACCTGCAATGCTCTCAAAACACCATTAGTTTAATGAAAAAGAAATGTAGCAGCTGCTCTCAAATGTGAAAACAGCATGTACTAAAACAAATGGAGAAGTTCTCCCATGAATCTGACACCTACTGTTCCACGGACGAGTGCTTTCTACCATCAAGAGGAAATTACATGTTTACATGTAAGAATATTAACCCAGAGCGAGAGTCTAATATCAAATATAAACTCTTAAGGAAGCAATCAGACATATTTTAATTCTGTGATTTCTCTAAACATTCAAGGTCAAACAGAATGAGAGTCCACTATACAGAAAACTAGGGTTGTTATGAAGTCAGCAGCACTAGTGTAAGACTTCCCTATGAAATGATCACATATTTCTTTTCGTTGCAGTTCTATTACAGTTGCGTTTGGCTGTTAGCCGACCATGACTTCATTACTTCCCTAATAGCTGGGAAAGTTTGGAAACCCCTGCCTCAGAAACAAGAATGGATTTGATTCAAATAGCATATTTGAGGTGATAATGATGGGCGACACATACCGTCTTTTCGTCTCAGCCCTATGACATCATCAAGAGATGCCCAGTGGGACAATAATTCTCCACCACAATTGCGATATTATCACATTAGTATGTTCCTGGTTGTACTGATGTAATGAACAATTGAATAAATAGATTTTTAGAGTTTATTCAGAAAATGTGGTGCTTGCTAAACTCGCTGCCAATGATGTTTTGGATGGTTGCCAGGGCATTGCTATGTAGTTGCTAGGGTGTTCTGAATTTGGTGTGGTTAGGGTGTTGATGGTTTATTATTGGCCCAAGCCAAAAGATTCCAGCCCCAAATGTATGATTTTCAGGTCCATAGACATGGCTTGGAAATTGGTGAAATATGGTGAAAATTGTAATTCTCTTTGCTTAGATAAGTAATAGAACACATCTCCTACTACTAAATAAAATAATAATAAATATGCAACCATTTTTGCTTTTGAAGCTCTGTAGTTATGCTTTAGATATTACAAAGTTATTTTAGTCTTTTTTGTCTAATTCCTTTCCAAATGTGACACTTTTTTACATTTTGTGGTTTTATGTTGATATGCGTCCATTGTCTTTAGAGTGGGCTTTTTGGAGTTCTGTCCTTCATCCTTGATTTAAGGTCATTGTCAGAAGCTTTTGATTTTCCCCTAGATTCTTCACTGGACAGTATGTTTGCTTTCACTGTCTAAAACCTGATTAATCTGACATGACCTTTGAGCACTGAGAAGAGGCCCTTGGAGAGGCCACATGTCTGAGTGACATCCCCTAAATGGGGTTTAAGGTCAACCTGTGACCACAATGTCAATCGTAATGGCAGCCACAAAGCAATACTGGCACCACAATATTTATTATTATCGTATTAATATTATTCATATGGTTGATTTGGGGTTTTTCAAATCCCTTAACTAGTGCTGGGTAAAAATATAGATTTTCGAATGGATCGCGATCTTCATTTGAACAATCTCTGTATCCATTTTAAATCCCAAGATCGATCTTTCAGTCTATGTGGCAACCCTCTGTAATGTTAGTGAATCACTCGCATGTGCAACGAAATCTCATGCAAATAAAAATATTATTATTTTTTTCTATAATTAGCCACTAGCTAGTAAATGTTTGGATTTCACTCACCAGTGATATGAGTAAGATAGTAGAGAACTTATTAGCACAGAGGTCCTTTCACTGCGTGTTGAGAGTAAATGTTTCTGTGTCCAAAGACGAGATCCATGGATCCATATGTCATTGAGTAATGTCTCTTTTAATAACCTTTCTGTTTTTTATGGTCAATTGTTGTTAAAAAAAAAACAAACAAAAAAAAACAACAACAACAACATTTAATTCTAATCATACATGGATGCATGGATGCATGTAATACAATGTAAATAGTACAAATTATGCAAGGAAATAATAAAAATGTAACAAAAATATATTTGCAAAAGAATATATGCAATTTAAAGACATTAATTGATGGAACAGACTAAATATGAAAATTTTAAAATGATAAAATTGGTAAAATTAATATTTTCGAATTGCACATAGTAGGGTTGCCTAGAAGGTGCCTTTACAATTAAGAGCATTAGCTGAGAGAGAATATCTTTTATATTTAAACAAAATGGACATTGTAACAGAAATGTACCCATATGAATCGATATCAAATCGAGATTGGAATCGAATCAGGAAATCTGAAATCGATACGTAGCCCTACCCTTAACTGTGATTATTAAACTTTGGCATGTAAGTCATACCGTACTGTTTCTGCTTTAGACATAAATTATATCTCAAAGCATAGCAACAGCATAGCAGGGCACCCACAACAATTAAAAGCACCTAAACAACCACAGGATGAACTGGAATCCACCCACAACACACTAGTAACGTCGTGGCAAGTTTTGCTTGGACAAGCACAACTCACTTTCAAACAATTATAAAGCTAGTAGCCGATTCTTAAATGGAATCAAATCCAGATGTTAAAAAAGTCTACTTTGAAGCTTTTTTATTTTTGTTACATTATATTATATCTAGATCTGGTTGTGTAACTATATTACCTTAATTCTGTTTAACCACCATACGCAGTGTTGGGGAGTAACGGAATACATGTAACAGGATTAAGTATTTAAAAATACAAAATATTAGTAACTGTATTCCACTACAGTTACAATTTAAATCATTGATAATTAGAATACAGTTACATTCAAAAAGTATTTTGATTACTGAAGAGATTACTTTGCATTTTATTGTCATTTGCTTCATTAAATATTTAGTCCTTTCAGATGGAAAACATTTATATATGTAAATGATGTGATCCAAAGTGCATTTGAACAGCGGTGAAACACTTTCTTATGATGTGTGACATTCATACGAGCAGACAGAGAAGTAAGTTTGAAGTAATTTTGAAGTTTTAAGTTTGGAGCAGAAGAAATAGAAATAAACCATGTGTAAATTGTCAGATTTATGCTAAGCTAAAATGCTATTTCTAGCCATTTCACTTGCATGTGTTTCCAGGCACAATCATATTTTCTTGTTTTCTAGATCATAATTTTTTTTTTCTAGTAAGACCTTTGATATTATGGCAAAAATAATATTTGTGATAATTATTTTTTTATTTTTTCCTGTAAAAATATCTACAAATCCTTAAAACAAGATCAATTTGATTAATCTTGTTTTAGAAACAACACTGCATAAGATATTTAGGTTTTTCAGATAATGTATTTTTAACATGTGTATTTTGTCTTACTGTACTGGCAGAGTTTTTATAGTCAAAACAAGTGAAAAAATCTACCAGTGCTGAAGAAGTAATCCAAAGTGTATAGAATATGTTACTGACCTTGAGTAATCTAATGGAATACGTAACAAATGACATTTTACAGCATGTATTCTGTAATCTGTAGTGGAATACATTTAAAAAGTAACCCTCCCAACCCTGACTGTATGTATAATAAATTTTTGTTCAATGTCATATCCTCCATGATTCATAGGTCAACTTTTACATCATGTGTTCCATTGACATGTAGCAAACAAAGTTTTTAGACTCAAATGTGAACAAATGATAAGCAACAATGGAATAAAACAGTAAGTATTAGCTTTGCTAGGAGGTGTGCAGTGCTTTCACTTCATGGATCCTCTTTCAAACTCTGGATTGCCCAGAATTAATGTAAACCACATGCCCAATTTCATTTTCCATTACTCAAAGTATTACAGAAAAGGCTGGAGACCCGGGGGGTCTCTGTAAGGAGCCATGAGTATCTGTCTGTTTGTAATCATGCGCATCTGTACTTCACATGGGTGCCATTGAACTTTTAAACAAAGCCATTGATGCATTTACTCCAAAAGTAATAATTAATTAAACATACTTGTTTTTTTTCTGTATTTAGAGAGTATGATCCAAAATATCAGTACTGGATGAGGCTGTGGGGGCCTGAGTAGCTTAGCAAGTAAAGATGCTGACTACCACACCTGGAGTTGCAAGTTTGAATCCAGGGTGTGCTGAGTGACTCCAGTCAGGCTTCCTAAGCAAACAATTGGCCCGGTTGCTAGGGTAGGTAGAGTCAGGTTGGGTTAACCTCCTCGTGGTCGCCATAATGTGGTTCTTGCTCTCGGTGGGGCACATGGTGAGTGGTGCATGGATGCCATGTAGAATAGCGTCAAGCCTTCACACGCGCGGTAACACACTCAACATGGCACGTGATAAGATGCACAGATTGATGTGGAGGCAACTGAGATTCATATTTGGTACCTCTAGTGGCACAAAAATTACACATTTCACTTTTAATGGGTATAAATTGTGATGAGTTTATTGTGAGACTATGTTGTTTTATGCGAATGGGTGATTCCCATGCTTGGTGAATATGATACACGGCACATAGTAAAACTATGAACACTATTTTTTTTTTCCTCTTCTTTTTTTCTATTTCCTTTGGGATAGTTCAAGGCGACATTATCTCAGATGTGGACAATGACCCTTATCTAAACTGTCCACCATGAGCAATGCATTTCATTTTGAAAAATGATATATTTAAACATTTGTGCATGTATTCAAACATAACTATTTATGGAATGAGAAAACAATACCACAGCAGATAATGGCAGGTCATGTTCTTGACATTTTCTCCAAATACTGGATGTGGCAAACATGGACAACAGGGTTAAAAGAGAGTTTAAAGCTACACTGTTCTGGGGCCTGGGTAGCTCAGTGAGTATAGATGCTGACTACCACCCCAGGAGTTCGTGAATTAGAATCCCAGGGCATGCTAAGTGACTCCAGCCAGGTCTCCTAAGCAACCAAATTGGCCTGGTTGCTAGGGAGGGTAGAGTCGCATGGGGTAACCACCTCGTGGTCGCTATAATGTGTGGTTCACTCTTGGTGGGGCACGTGGAGCCTACAGGACATTCCATAGATGTCTCCGCTGTAACCCGCTCAACAAGCCACGTGATAAGATGCGCGGGTTGACAGTCTCTGAGATTCGTCCTCAGCCACCCGGACTGAAGCGAGTCACTACACCCGCACGAGGACTTTGGAAATTGGGCATTACAAATTGGGGAGAAAATTCAAAATGTTATTTTGGGTCCATGTTTTTGTTAATATGGACAGGATATACAGCATAAAGTCTATTTTTGGCATAAACAATCGTGCCAGCAAATGCTTTTGATCTGACGGGACTCTCAGTTTATGACAGAGGTAGTAAAAGGGAAACGGCCTAGCTCAGGGTTCTTCAACCTCTCAGGACACCCTTGGCATGATATTTAAATAATATAACAAAGGTTATGTAAACTATTTGCAAATCTGTACATAAAATATATGCTTACTGTATAAAGTGTGGTGGCTGAGCCTGTTAATAAGAGCACGTAATGTCAATCCGTGTGTCAGTCTCCAAAACAGCTAGTTGTAAATCATCCTTCACTGTCAATGAACTTGAGTGTACTTTCTTTTAATGCGAGTATAGAAAACGTGTCTTCGAACTGTTGTTTGTGTGGTTACTGTTAGTTTTTTAGGCTTGTAAACCCAAAATATTTATGGCAAAAAAAGGCAACTGAGTTATTTATCTTCAAACAACTTCACATGTTTGAATTATACATGTCTTATATGTTTTACATGTTTTAAAATGTCACGTGCAAGCGCCTCAGAACATAAAACACTGGGGGGTTTTTTGTACTTTTCTTGAGTGTATGCAAATGGAATTTTTTTTTTTACTTGAATGAACCGTTTTCATTTCAATTGATTTCCTTCGTGAATTAATTGAATCAACGATTCAATGACTCACTCATTACTTAATGTTATAGTTCACCCAAAATGTTTAATTCTCTCATAATTTACTCATCCTCATGCCATCCCAGATATTACTTTCTTTCTTCTGCTGAACACAAACAAAGATTATTTAGAAGAATATCTCAGGTTCTTTCAGTGCAGGTGAATTGTGGCCAGATCTTTGAAGGTCTAAAATCACATTTAAAGGCACCATTTGTTTAATATATGTCTTCTGAAGCGATGCAATGACTTCGTGTGAGAAACAGATCAATATTTGAATCTATTTTACAGTAAATACCCACTTTTACTTTCACTTTTAGAATGTGAAAGTGCAAGTGAAAGTTGAAATTTACAGTAAAAAAAGGACTTAAAATCTCACCCACACCTATTATATCTGCATCGCTTCTGAAGATATGGATTACTATTATGCTGTCTTTATGTGATTTATTAAGCTTGAATGATCTGGACTCCATTCAATTGCATTGTATGAACCTACAGAGGTGAAATATTCTTCTAAGAATACGCATTTGTGTTCATCAGAAAAAGCCATACATATCTTGGATGGCAAGAGGTTGAGTAAACTATGAGAGAATGTTCATTTTGGGGTGAACTATCCCATTAAAAGACGCACATTTGCCACCACCTACTTTTGTAACAGTGAACAAATCTGAAAGAAATCCTTTTAGTGATTAGTTTCAAAAGACTCGAGTAACTGGGATGAATCTAATTTTCACGCCTACCTTGACCAGGTACTTGAAAACCCCTGTTCAAGTAACAGAGAGGAAAAAACTATTAAAAATAGCACTCATTTAACTGATTTGTTCTAACTTACTGACTGGCCAATGTGTTTTAATTTACTTAATTATTTTTGGTTAAATGTATAAATATAAATAGTTTAATTAAAAAAGGGGGAAAAAAACAGAATCTCTCAGTAGTTATTTCGTATGTCCCCTGTTAATGCTTTAATGGCAGCATGAACTCGACCTGGAAAGTACAAATTTGAACTTATGTCCTAAGGAGTTGGATATATTATCAAAAATGTTCTTATTTCAGTAGTGACCTAGAAAAGGTTATGGCTTCTATTACATTTACTGTCTTCTTCCGCCATCCAGTGGTCATGTACCATGTCATGTACTCACAGGATGAAGGTTTTTCGATATTTTACGACTGTAGTCATTTCTTTACGGCAAGTCGTGAAAGCAGCATGGCGACAGCAGCAAAAAGCAGCAGCGACGGTGCTTCGTATGTAAGTGATCAAATCAAAGATGAAGGATGTGAGGAACCGACACCGAGCCAGTGTTCGGCTCAAGAACAGAGTTCAGAACCGAAACCCGTGTGTCTTATAGTTCTAGGTATGGCAGGCTCAGGAAAAACAACTTTTGTGCAGGTAAGAATCTCCTTCTTCCACATAGGTTGACTGTACGTCAGTAACATCGTCCTTTATTTTCCTAATATTATCACTTCTATTATTATACTTATAGTGATTATTTAAGGCTTCATAAGGATGTATGAAACACACGAACTCTCACAGTCATAATGATTTTATAATTGATCCGCTATATATTGATATTATTGTTCTGCAGAGGCTGACAGCGTACCTGCACACCAAGAAATCTCCTCCTTATGTCATCAATCTAGATCCTGCGGTTCATGAGGTGCCTTTTCCAGCTAACATTGGTATGTGAGTGCATGTGCATCATCTACTTAAAGTCTATGGATGCTTTACTTAGTGTAATGTACATGGTAAATACATTTGTGTTTGCATGATTGTTTAACTGCATATCTGATGTATTCTATAATCTATAGTCAGATCATATCTGATATCCATGTCTGTTTTTCTCATAGATATCAGAGACACTGTCAATTACAAGGAAGTCATGAAACAGTATCCTTTTAATAAGAAAGTAATTGCTCCATGTTGTTTACCAGAAATTGACTGTCAGTTTGATGATCTTACTAATGCATTGTACAAGACTTAAACATGCTAATCTTATTTAACCTTTGACTCTTAATTCAGATATGGTTTAGGACCGAATGGAGGAATTGTCACATCTCTGAATCTGTTTGCAACCAGATTTGATCAGGTAGGCATGCATTTGTAGTATCCAATAGATGTCACTGTTTGGCACATGTACTTGCTCTAATGCACCTTTTCTATTCTGTCAGGTCATGAAGTTTATTGAGAAGAAACAAAGTAGTCACCAGTACGTTTATGTTCAGTACTAAAGATTTGCCAGTATCTTCTCTCAGAGTCTATGACAGGTTGGAGTCAATACATCTCATGCATTAAACGTTATTTTTGTGCAGGTATGTTTTGATTGACACTCCCGGACAAATAGAAGTGTTCACATGGTCGGCATCTGGAACAATCATAACTGAAGCGCTGGTATTTCACTCGCTTTAGACTCCCAGTTTAATTTGTATTATTAGGGAGTATGGCACTATTTCATTGGAAAAGATGATTGTAAGGTTTCTTTTCAAGGCCTCCTCTTTTCCCTGTGTGGTGATCTATGTGATTGACACGTCTCGGAGTGTGAACCCAGTCACTTTTATGTCCAATATGCTCTACGCCTGCAGGTCAGTGTTATTATACCTCTGGTATTTAGTATGTTGAAATGTAATTTTTTTAATTTTAATTAAAAAAATTTGGTCTGTAAAAGTGAATAACCGCAGTAGAAAGTGATGTCATTATTTACATTTTTTAAAAAGTCTCTCTTTTTTTTTTTTTTTTCAGCATTCTATACAAGACCAAATTGCCTTTCATAGTTGTCATGAATAAGGTAAAAAATAATATGGTTTTACCTTGTGTAAAAAAACTATTATAGTAAATTCTTAATTTCACTATTGTGAATGTGTGTTTTTCTTGTCTTCACCAGACAGACATCATTGATCACAGTTTTGCGGTGGAGTGGATGCAGGATTTTGAGGTTTTCCAAGACGCTTTGAACCAGGAGAGGTCTTACGTCAGTAACCTTACCCGCTCAATGAGTCTGGTTCTGGATGAGTTCTACACCAACCTGCGGGTGAGTCCAAATCCTTTTGAAGAAGAAAGTTTATTAATATAGTGCCTTTACAGGGCTCGACATTAAGCATTGTTATGTGCTTGTCCTCCGGACAAGTAAATTGGTCATTCACTTGTCCAAGTAAAAAAGTTATTTGTCCATAGAGAAAAAATGGAGAAAAAGAAATTTGATGATTCTCAATACCAGCTTCAAAACCACAACAAATATTAACTAACTAATATGTTAATTATGGAAGAATGGTTTCAAGATCTTAACTAATTATTCATAACTAGTTAACAGTCAGTAATAAAAGAACAATACAAAACAGCAATGAATAGAAATAGATTAAAATAATAGAACAAAAAATACAAATTATGAAAATTCTGTGCTTTTTTTAACAGCTTTCAACGTTTTTAACAGCAGCAGGCTATCAAGTATTCAAGAAAACATTCAGAATAAAATGCAACATAAAACTACTACAGGTCTTCACTGTATGATTATAATATAGTAATACTTTTTAAAGCTACTAAAGTTACTCAAGAGCAGTAAATGTGTGTTTTCTCATTTTCTTGTTATGGTTGTTTGATTATTATAATGACACGCTAGACAGCTGCAGGTCTATAAGCTTACATTTATAAGTCTGACATTTTAATACAAATCCACTTTTTTCTCCACTGTTTACATTCACTTTAGTCATCACTATCTGTGTTTCCATGGATACCTCACCAAGATGGATGAAATGTATTGCTGTTCAGGTGCGCATTAGCGTGAGCATTTTCGGAACGCACGCGCGTGTTCAGCACACACATTTACATTTATTCATTTGGCAGATGCTTTTATCCAAAGCGACTTACAAAAGAGGAAAAAACATAAGCGAATCATCTTAAGGAGAAAGTGGTACGAAAAGTGCCATACTACAAAGTTTCACTATCATCGGAATAGTATACAAAACCGATTTAAGTGCAACAAGAATTGTACATTTTTTTTATTTGTATTTTTTTAGTGACTATAGTGACACACATACGCCGTCAGTAAACCAAACAGGGTGAAGCTGTTACTAGATCACCAGCGAATTATAAAATTATGCGCTCTGGATTATTTTAAACTGCAGAATAAAGATATGAACTTTATAATAAGTGACAGGCTATCACAAATATTTCTGGTTATTTTTTTTATTTTTTTGTTACTGACGTTTTAATCAGTCTGCTTGTCCGGTCGGGCAAGTAACATTTTCTTTCATTTGCCCCTTCAAAACTCAAATTGTCCCGATCAAGCTTTAATGTCGAGTCCTAAAATAAAATAAAAAAATAAAAACAACCGTAAATGTTAACATCACAGATAGAAAGCATACACTCTAGAAGACGTATTTACTGTCAGTGAATACTGCATATAGAGAGTATTATTTAAAAGCTTTTGGCTTCAAGAGCTGTGCACAGTTGATTGTGACATTTTGAGCTGTGGTGCTCATACGGGTGATGCAAGTTCAAATCCATCTCATGACATTTCCTGATCCCACTCGGCCCCATGGTTTTCAGTCCTCAGTCTGTTATAGTTTTCAATAGAAAATATAGAGCCAAAAATGCCAAATATATATAAAAAGCATGAAATGAACATGTCTCTCTCAGTGTCTGAAATGTATTGTTGGGTTTTAAGGTCACTGTTGCCATTATCTTTCATGAGAGCATTATGCCTTTTATATTTGTTTTCTGCAGGTTGTCGGCGTGTCTGCAGTTACAGGTTCTGGGCTTGATGAACTATTTGTACAGGTAGCAGACGCTGCTAAAGAATATGAAACGCAAGTATACCAAAATTCAAGTTTGAGCTTTTTTTTTTTTTTTCATTTATTTACACTAGGTGAATTACAACTCTAGTTGTTTCATTTCAAAAATAAAATCATAAAAAATACCAGTGCTTTCCAGACAGCAAAAGACAGAATGTTCACCTAAAAATTACAACAGCGACAAAAAATCAGTCTTAATTTACTCTCACTTGTTTCTTTCTTACATTATAAGGAGATGTTAAGAAGTCTCAGTCACCATTCATTTTCTTTGTATTTTTTTTGTTGTTTTTTTTTTTCCGATTTAATGAAAGTAAATGGTGACTGAGGCTAATTTTCTTTCTAACATCTATTTTTGTGTTCACAGAAGAAAGTCTTTTGGTTTGGAACAACATGAGGTTGATTAAATGATGACTGATTTTTCATTTTGCATAATCTGTCCTTGTTAAATGTTTGGGTTAAGCTTTAGTTCTGCATAAATAAATTACAATTCAGTATGCGAATATATGCATGAAAAAAGACCAATCATAAGTTAGTATACAGATTACATTTTAAATTAATTACAGTTGAAATTTAAAATGTTTAAATAAAGTTTAAAAATACCAAATCTAGACTTGTAAGCGTAGTAATGATATATGTTTTATAATGACATTATGGATATGGTGGTGAAAGATGATTGAATGCTTTTCTGCAAATAATGATTATGTTTTAATGTCTTGCAGCGAGTATCGTCCTGAGTATGAGCGCCTGCACAGAGAGCTGGTAAGTAATCACTAGTGTGGGCTGATGTATGCGAATATAGTCATCAGTCAACTAGCCTAGCAAAGACCCATCCATCAGTGATTTAACTACCTTGTTGTTTGCATTTGACAAGCTAATAAAATTCCCCTTTTCATTCCATGAGATAAGGTCATATTTTACTGGTTTTAATACTTTTGTATCTCATTTTCAGGCTGAAGCTCAGAGTAAAAAACAACAGGAACAGTTGGAACGCCTTCAGAAAGACATGGGAGCAGTTACCATGGAAACCACAGCTCCTACTGGTACTTCATTCAGAATGTTCATGTATCTGTTCATTCAGAAAGATCTTTGGAACTTGTTCATTTTGAATTCCTCCTAAACTTTTTTAGATAATATTCAAAAAATGTATTTAATGAAGTCTTTTTGAGGACAGGCATTTCTTTAGTATGCACCCTGCAAACGTTGCTTCACCAAAAAATTATCTTTTACATTTCCTGTATAGGGTGAGTTCAGGTTAATTCAGCTATTTGTCAGTCATCTCAATGTCAAAAGGTGGCCCAGTTTTCCTGAATTAACATTTTTGTAGCAAATTTAAAAGATATATTCATAGACTACTTAAATTGATTTCTCTTTGGTTAATGTATTGCGCTTGTTTCTAAAAAGTATCTATCCAGCAACCTTGATTATCACAATATTGCAGCCTTCATACACAAAGTGTTTGTTTAAAGAGAGTCTTCTATGACTTTTATCAATGAGTGAATTTACATGCATGTTCTTGCACAGAGTATGCCTAATAAGCAGACAACATGTGTGATCATGTAAACATATTAAACAGATTTGCGTTATTGGTGGAAGGTCATTAAATGCGTAAGAATAAACTGATTGTCGGGTAGATTTTTTTCCCACTACCCCGATTTCACTTAGCATGAAAACACTTTAACCTGCGTACTTACTGGCTTATCCGATGAACGTAACTGTTGTGTGCATGCCTCTTCACAGTGTAACGTCGAAAGCAGAAAGTAATGTGATTTATTTCAGATGTCACGTAAATATTAATTTCTTGGTTTGTATAATTTTTTTTAAATAAGCTGATTGTTGGGAGTAATCAGCATATTGGTGTGCACGTAAATGGGTTCAATGCTTTCAAGCTACACTGTCTCATTTCTATTGCACCAATCAAAAATGTGATTTCAGACCGGTCCAAAACTCCAAATCACTCAAAGTCAAAGTGGGAAACATAAAAGAATATACAGTTGAAGTCAGAGGTTTACATACAGCTTAGCCAAATACATTTTTTACAATGAATTTTTCTCAATTTCTTTCATTTAATCATAGAAAACATTCCCTGTCTTTGGTCAGTTATGATCAGTACTTTATTTTAAGCATGTGAAATGTTTGAATAATAGTAGAGAGAATTATTTATTTCAAGTTTTATTTCTTTCGTCACATTCCCAGTGGGTCAGAAGTTTACATACACTTTGTTAGTATTTGGTAGCATTGCCTTTAAATTGTTTAAATTGGGTAAAACATTTTGGGTAGCCTTCCACAAGCTTCTCACAATAAGTTGCTGGAATTTTGGCCCATTCCTCCAGACAGAACTGGTGTAACTGAGTCAGGGTTGTAGCACTCCTTGCTTGCACATGCTTTTTCAGTTCTGCCCACAATTTTTCTATTGGACTGAGGTCAGGGCTTTGTGATGGCAACTCCAATTCCTTGACTTTGTTGTATTTAAGCCATTTTGCCACAACTTTGGAGGTATGCTTGGGATCATTGTCCATTTGGAAGACCCATTTGAGACTGAGCTTTAACTTCCTGGTTGATGTCTTGAGATGTTGTTTCAATATATCCATATAATTTTCCTTCTTCATGATGCCATCTATTTTGTGAAGTGCACCAGTCCCTCCTGCAGCAAAGCACCCCCGCAACATGATGCTGTTACCCCCATGCTTCACCGTTGGGATGTTGATCTTCGGCTTTCAAGCCTCACCCTTTTTCCTCCAAATAGAACTATGGTCATTATGGCCAAACAGTTACATTTTTTACCTCTGACCAGAGGACATTTCTTTCTTTGTCTTTTGTCCCCATGTGCACTTGCGAACTGTAGTCTGGTGTTGTTTTTTTATGGTGGTTTTGTAGCAATGGTTTCTTCCTTGCTGAGCAGTCTTTCGGGTTATGTCAATATAGGACTCGTTTTTACTGTGGATATAGATACTTGTCTACCTGTTTCCTCCAGCAATTTCACAAGGTCCTTTGCTGTTGTTCTGGGATTGATTTGCACTTTTCACACCAAACTACGTTCTATTGTTTGTACAGATGAACGTGGTACCTTCAGCATTTGGAAATTGCCCCTAAATATGAACCAGACTTGTGGAGGTCTTGGCTTATTTCTTTTGATTTTCCCATGATGTCAAACAAAGAGGCACTGAGTTTGAAGGTAGTACCTTAACAGGTACACCTCCAATTCAGTACACCTATCAGAAGCTAATTGCCTAAAGGCTTGACAACATTTTCTGGAATTTTCCAAGCTGCTTAAAAGTACTGTTATCTTAGTGTATGTAAACTTCTGACCCACTGGAATTGTGATATAGTCAATTAAAAGTGAAATGTTCTGCCTGTAAACAATTGTTGGAAAAATGACTTGTGTCATGCACAAAATAGATGTTCTAAACGACTTGCCAAAACTATAGATTGCTAATATTAAATCTGTGGAGTGGTAAAAAGATGAGTTTTAATGACTTCAACCCAAGTGTATGTAAACTTCTGACTTCAACTGTATGTGTGTTGATTTAGCCTGCCATGTACCAGGTTCCTTTATCTTTGTTTATTAAAAAAAAAAAAAAAAAAAACATGTTCATTGGCATATCTTGTTTTTTTATTCTTTAGAAAATCCAGGTCTTAATGGGCCCAGTGATCTTATCTTCAACCGTGGCAACCCAGATGAAGCTGAGGAAGAAATAGACAGTGACACTGATGATATTGATCACACAGGTGAGCTTGATACTTCAAATGGCACTTACAACCAGATTAACCATTCTTGGCGATTGGAGAAATAAAGCAACATGTGCGCTGAATAGGGTTGTTTAAGAAATGAGAAGCTACTCACTGCATCTGTTGGGGTTAAAAGGATTGATGCCAGCTGAAACATATTAATCACTGCATTAATCATCCAATCATAGGCTCTTAAGTATCTACTTATTTAAATCCAAACAGCAACTTTTTTTTTGGCCAGGCAGTATATGTCACATTTTCCATGGCTAATGTTCATGTATTTGATTCAACAGTTACAGAAGAAAGTAAAGAGGCAACTGCATTCGGGAACTTCCTCCAAGAGAGGAGGGAAATAGTGCAGGTGCGCAACAAGAAGTCACAGTGATGGCAGGAATCGGTAGTCGTGTGTCTGCAGAGGTGCATCACACATTTGAGTTTGACTTCTGACCTTTGACCTCTCTGCTGTCTTGACATTGGAATACTCCTAAATGGGTTGTGGCAGCTCATTTGGACAATTTGGCATGAATCTGCTTGTATGCTAGAGTTGTAGCTACATGCACGTGTTGCTACCATACTATACTTGGTCTGCACCGAGATTACTTTAGGAGTCCTTAGAATTGCATTTAAAAGTTTGTATTGGAATGTAAAGTAATCTGTGACATCATGCACAGATTAGTCCTCATTCAAATCAGGAATTTATTTTTATTTTTTTGCATATTGTATTTATCTGTTCTAAAACCTATATGTGTCCATTAATGAAAACTCATAATATTTCCTTCAAAACTTGGAACACAAGCTAAAACATTGGCAGTTTATTTCTTGAAAATGTACTGACTGTGTCCATAATATTCAGAATATTATAATTTTATGTTTCTATTGTGGGAAATAAAATATTTTTATACATATACAAGATCTGCCTTGTACTACCTTATACTATGTCCTTTAATTAACAAAAGTGTTCACTGGTTAATAATGAATAGAGCAGAGTGTGTGCTGGGATGGAATGTGGGCAGTAGTGTTATTGCAGCCATATGGCAGAATGATCCTGTGGGTGTAGAGACTGAGGGATTCAGATTCACCATCTTCAGCTGCTCTGTTTCATGAATTAAGATTCTTTAAGACCTTCACATGTGTGAAATACCACTCAAGACCTTCAGCTTACAATCTATTTGAATGTGAATCCGGAAAAGTTAACAAAGTGTTAAACAATCACTTTAGATTTACCCCTTTTATGCTTCTGCATGCAATCTGAAATTGAACTTGAGTTGCATTTGATTGATTGAAAAAGCATTAAATAATTACTATATTAGAAGAAGAACTTTGAAGCTAAAAAAGCACATAAAGGCAGCATAAAAGTAATCTATATGACTCGCCCCGACCCCACCCTAATTCTAATCGTATGGATTTGGAGTAACCTTCAAGAAACAAGCAGAAGCACCTTTCTCCCATCACAGTATGACTCCAATACATGACTTCAGAAACAATATGATTGATGTCGGTGTGAAAATGGTCAATATTTAAGTTATTTTTTACTATAAATCTCCACTTTCAAACAGCCCTCCTAAGACTTCTATTGTTTTTGGCGATTCACATTCTTCACGTAATATCGCCAGTGGGCAGAGAGGAGAATTTATGGTAAAACAAGTACTGATCTGTTTCTCACCCATACCTATCATATTGCTTTTGAAGATGTGGATTTAACCACTGGAGTTGTGTGGATTACTTTTATGCTGCCTTTATGTGCTTTTTTGAGCTTCAACGTTTCAGACCCTGTTGACCCACAGTGCAGAGATATTCTTCTACAAATCTTTGTTTAATGTTCATCAGAAGAAAGTCAGTCATACACATCTGGGATTGAATGCTGGTGAGTAAATGATGAGAGAATAAACTTTTTTTGGGGTGAACTGCTCCTTTAAGGCCACCATAGACAGCATCCAAATTCTGCATACTCTAATTCTTGCCTTGAAGTTTCTCACAGTATAGTTGTGAACAAATGCACACATACTTTCTCTGTCTGGGTGACTCATCAAATCTGAGGCATGTAGGTCGTGTGGCAAACCTAACAAATGGCAGTTGCCTTTGGATTTTCAGAGTGTGAGTCACGATGTGGCTGAATTTACCAGCGCTCCATCTTAACACCCCTGCCTGCTGCCACCACACAAAAACAACAAGAGAGTCAGGATGAGTTGAATCAAGGCGGGAAGTGTCAGAACGCCTGCTAGAATCAATCGGATGTCTGGCGAGATGTAAAAGTCAATTATAACTGGTTTGTACCAGTCTACGGTTGTTAGATTTATTTATGTGTAAGGTCAATGAAGCATTGCGTAATTTTTCATTCTTGGATTAGGACATCATTGTGCATAGTCATCAAATTACACAAAAAATATTTGTTTGAAACTTTATCTAGAGTAAAGTATCAACTGTTTGTCTAAAGCACCTGTATAGGCATTTGCAGTGGTTAGAGTGGTGAAGAAAGGACAGAAACTGTGTTGGTATTACATATTGAAACACTAGAGATGTCTGAAATGCCATACTAATCGTACTATTTTTGCAGTATGTTTACTGTGCTCTGTATGCATGGAAACACTGAATGGCCTACAACTTTTACCAAAATTTGCAGTGGAGCTCTGTATGGAACACTATCTTGCAATGCAATGCAATGCACTCAACTTGAACTCTTACTTTCAGTGTGAGAAAGGAATACAGGTACTTACTGCATACTCCTACTGTGCAGTCTGCAATGATTACTCTCTTCTATTTAAAAAAAAAAAAAAAAAAAAATAGTATGTGAAAATGCACACTGCAACGAGAAAACATTTCAAACACTAGTACGCTATGTTGTAACATGACCTTGCTATGTACATTTACTTCAGCAAGTGGCATGTCGTTATCATCTTGAATGTAGAAATGATTATTTGGGATTTTTATTCCATTTTTGTTTTATGCTGTCGTGTTTTTATGTTAATGGCAGTCTGGTTTAAATAAGGAGTCAATAAATCACAACTTATATTCGATTCATTCGTCACACTGGAAATGGATGGTTTGATTTGAGACTGACTCCCAAAATGTGAGACAATTTAACACAAAATTGGATTAAAAATGCTATATGTATTTTATTTGGTATTTATTTTAAATATATATTTTTTTATGTTAATCCCCTTTTCCCCCCATTTGGAATGCCCAATTCCCACTACTATGTTGGTCCTCGTGGTGGCGCGGTTATTCACCTCAATCCAGGTGGCAGAGGACAAGTCTTAGTTGGCTCTGCTTCTGCTTCTGAGACCGCCAGTCCTCTCATCTTATCACGTGGCATGTTGTGCATGACACCGTGGAGACTCACATCATGTGGAGGCTCATGCTACTCTCCATGAACCACGCATAACTTACCACGTGCCCCATTGAGAGCGAGAACCCCTAATCGTGACCACAAGGAGGTTACCCCATATGACTCTACCCTCCCTAGCAACCAGCCAATTTCGTTGCTTAGGAGACTTGGCTGGAGTCACTCAGCACACCCTGGATTCGAACTCACAACTCCAGGGGTGGTAGTCAACGTCAGTACTCACCGAGCTACTTAGGCCCTGGTATTTATGTTTCTTAAATGATGACTCTGAATATGTTTTTAAAGATTTCCTGTTTCATTGGCATACCCAAAATTAAAGGCTTATAACTCGACAAAAATAGCAAGTAGGATCAAGTGTTTGGTAACATCGTAAAGAAAACGTTCTGAGACTCTCAGCCAAAGAAACTGCTAAAATATAAATAAATTGCACCAAAAATTCATTTTATTAGTCTTATTTGACATTATGTATCTCAGGGTGTAAATAAGGTGGCTCCGAAAAACAGCTTTTTTCTTTCTTTTTTCCCAATCATGTTAACTGTATCTGAGCAAAAATGTGTTGATACAACAAAGCAATCTTTTGTAATAGCATTTCAAAAATTATTTATCAGTGTCCAAAAACATCTCCATGTGTCCAAAAGCCTCTCCAAACAAACAAAACATAATATTTGTACATAAGGCCTAATTACATTTGCAAACACAACAATTACTAAAGGTATGCATATCATAGAGATGTGATTTTAGTAGTGAGATTTCACAGAATGTGTGCCTTTTACTCAACGAGTCTACTTAACGGAGTTTGTGTCATTTACTTGGCGCCATCCCCTGGTGGCCATATGTAACTTTGTAATTCATGTGGATTATCTAATGATCGATGTATTCGATTGCCTTGTGTGTGGGCTTGTTTGAAAGATAATCACTTCCTGTAAGTAATGGTATGTGATATTGTATGTTCTGTTCTGTTTTCGTACATTTATAAGTGAACATTCGACATATAAGCAACACCTGCATAATTGTCAAAGACATTTACTGATTACTCACTATATTTTTTACAGTGATTAAAACAAATAGGCTGGTTGTGTTCAACTCTTGGAGAGCTTTCCAACAATATATGACACATGGCTATTTGATGACACATCGCTATATACAGTGCAATTTTCTTTTTATATAAATTATCAAAAGTTCCAATTTGGAACTTGTGATTTGTCTGCAAATTTCAAAGCACTTGTTCCGTTTTGTACATAATGCCTGAATGCGCTGGAAAGTAGAGCTTCTAAGCTTTCAAATGATGTGTTGTTCAAGACAGTAGTTATTCATATTTTTAGGAGGGGCCCATCAAAGCCTAAAGGGTTAAAACATGTATCATTGTGTTCTACATATGGTTTCACATACAATTTGTTTTTCAAATAGTATGCTATTCATTATGTATTAATAGTGTGCAGTAAGCAGTACCCTAGTATTCCATTTCGAAAATTGTCTTTATCTACTCCACATTTGTATTTGCATGTGATGTCATCTTTTGTTCTGTGTTTATTGAGCACAATCAACTGCAAGTGAACAAAATGCCCAAACATGTTGTGTGTTTTGACAGTAAGTCCAGACCAGAGAGATACAGACATCCAGAGTTAAAAGCTATGTCTCATCCAGCACGTGACCCATTAGAGTGATGTCATGCCCTGAGTTTAGAGTCTGCAGAAATGACCCACTCTCACTATTCAAAGAGTGCATCACACCTTGAGGCCAAATTAAATAAATACAAATTGGCAAATGGGTTATACCTGACTAAATGGTTAAACCAGACAACATTTGGACATAAATATATGCAAAAAAGCACAATCATAATTGCAAAATAAATGTAGCATTCCAGTGCCTCAAAAATAAATGGGCTTTGTTCAGACTGTGCTGTTGTATTTCATTCAATTTAGATTTGTGTAAATCTAGCAATCTTATATTTTCATTTAGTTAATTATATAAATTTATAACATTATTCCTTGTGTTATATTACTCTGGCATTAATTAAAAAAACTAGTGTTTTTTTTTATATAACTAGTGTTATTACTGTTTATTTTAATCTCATGGAATAGTGGATTTTTTTATTTTGCTGCTGGAGCAAATGGGAATACAAAAATAATATTTAATTTGGTCTCACATGTACTTCGATAGAAATGTACCCATTGTTTTTTTTTTCATGTTCCAAACCCAGAAAAGGTGCAAAGCATCCATTGGCAACATGACCGTGGTAATTCAAAAATTTGATGATATGGAGTTTTAGTATGACGGATTCACAAAAATGACCCTAAATTATGATGGTTATGGACTAAACTAACATACATTTGGAAACCAACAAAAGCACTACTAGAGAAGTAAATGTTTTCATCTGTATATCTGGACTTTTGACTCATAGCTTTATAGTTACATAAGTTAAGCCCTAGTGACAACTTGCCCCGGTCTCTCATTTTGATATTTACAGTAAAGCATCTCACCATTAAAAGATTATATTAATATACATCTCAAGGTTACTAACCTAAACATAAGTAGAGACTGTTACTTTGCATTTGTATAGTCCAGAAGGACAATTAATTATTAACTGTGTTGCACTGTATTATTCAAGAGGAGTGTGTAAGAATGAAGTTATCTCAATATGTTCTGCTATAATTCATTTTGAACACTATAATATTACTCTTAAGCAAAGTGTAGCACATCAATCGTTCTGTCTCAAGAATAAGTCATATCAAAAAGTCATAGACTACAGTGTTACTCATGTCAGAATTTAAGAACATAATGTAACCCATTGAAAACATATTCATATTCAACTGATTTATGGGCACTCAATATATGGGCATTGTTGTGGGGAGGTTTGCTATTATTTTTTTTGTTATTTTCACCTGGTGGGCAATAAATGGGCAAAAACATATCATTTGAGCATGTTAACATTCACAATCTTACACTGATTATGCTTAATGAACTGTTTAAGCGTAAATCAATCAGCAAACATAGAATTGTGCCCTTTACCCTGATTTAATTCTGCATGTAAACACCTTTACCGGCACGTTCTTACCGGCTTATCCAATGTGTGCAAGTGCTGCAAAACCATAAGGACCAGAATATCATAGAAATTTTAGTATAGGCTCTGACCTGGGCTAGTATGCAAACACCCATAACACCCTAGCAACAGGCAAGCACAACTTACATTTTATTCAGAAAATGTATAAATGTAGTTATTTATGTTATGCCAAAAATATCGAGATTTTTGACCGTTCGAGCTTGGTATATATAATTAGCTTCATCATCATCCTCACTAATGCTTGTCTCATCCTCTCTGATGCTTCTCAGGTCAGGCATACTGGAAACTGCATCATTCTGACTAGAGAATCTCTTCCGATTGGCTGGAAATTACATCATAGCAGGGTTACCAGTGGTGATCAGGCTTTCCTTGCAGGCACATTGTTTTCTTCCACTGCCCCCCCACCCCCCCCCCCATCTCCTTTTTTTTTTACATTCTGCTTACGGTTCATTTAGGACACCGTTTGCAAACAATTTCCTTTTGTTCTTTTCTTTGATATCAGTTAAAGCTATCTCGTTTGCTGCATTTTTCACTCTGTTGCCATGTGAAACCCTGTATGCATGCACACGACTCTCCACCAAGTAGACAACTGGATGACATCATCGCCAGAGTGTGATTTGAATAGCACATGAGAGCTTCAGTCTCCCCTCCCCCTGCGGCCCCCTCCAGTGATCACATCCACCAATGCGAGGCATAAAAGAAGCCCACCGAGCTTCAGCACCCCCCAGTTTGTATGGGTGGGAGATCCTTTATGCGGTATTGCACCGCTTATCTGCTTACATTGTATTACTAGAGTTAAAATAGATGTTTTTTGCAGGCAAACACTGCTTTTGCTCAATTTACTTTGAAATTAAGGCATTATATCTTGGTTGGAGAAGTATGACAAGTAATTTTGCTTTGTGTGGGGTGATGTCAGGGTTTTAAGAGGGTTGTTATGCCACTGGGAAATAAAGCAGGTACAGCGTGTTCTCTTCTGCCATTTTCAACATCCATATCAGTCCGCTGGGAGCATTTCCACCTCTACTTCACCTGAGAGAATTCAACCTTGTTGCGCTTTCAATATGACACAGCAAACAGGTTCATACCACCTTAGAAGCCTGATGGATGCTAAACTCTTAAAACTTCACGCAAGCTTTGACATTGTATTTCTGAAAGTAAAACTTCAAATCCTGTTACAACATTTTTGTACCCTCAAAATGTTGTGCAATGCTGTCAGAAGCCATTTATTTGTAAAATTAGGGAAGTGACATGCATTTTTGTCCATTTAATTAACAAAAAATAAATACATAAAAATTCAGTCATCTTTTACTCACCCTCATACTCCAAACCGTGTGACTTTATTTCTTCCAAGTGACACAAAAGGTACATTTTTGAGGAATGATTTGGCCTCTTTTTGGAAGTGTAATGCAATGACACCATATTTGATGTGAAAGCTACAAAGGTGAAGATTATCAGTTAATAATGACTTACATTTGGGTCTGTTCTTCACACAAAGCAATCGTATGGCTGCAGAAATCTTGGAATGAAGGGCATGTGTCATATGTACCTCCTTTATGATATTTTTATGGTGCTTTTTGTAATTTTGGAGTTTGACAGCCTCAGCCCCATTCACTTTCATTATGCAAAAGAAAAAAATCCACTTTTTGTGTTTCACTGAAGAAAGAAAGTCATTCAGTTTTGGAAGCGACATCAGGTTGAAAAAAAATTATATTCTACAAACTATCTTAAAATGTGAAAAGCCCATTTATTGAGTTGGCACTGGACCAGTGCCACAGATGGACCTCAAACAGGCCCGGTCTGTCTGCCTCCAGATAAGCATGTTGGCAAGGCTACCATGTCATAGTAATCCACAGGACTGCAGCCATGAGTGAGTGTGTGGATGACACATACATCACTGTCCTCCTCCATTTTTAGACATGACATTTCAAACAGCTTTGAAACCAGACAGAACTGGTTTAACACAGGATTCTGCACATAATTAAATTCTAAACTGAGTCAAATTAAAAAAAAGAAATGCATCTGTAAAGCAAAACAGGTTTTCAAATCTTTATATTTGATATATTTATATATGGGGTGGTGGTGGTGGCATAGTGGGCTAAAGCACATAACTGTTAATCAGAAGGTCGCTAGTTCGAGACCCACAGCCACCACCATTGTGTCCTTGAGCAAGGCACTTAACTCCAGGTTGTCTCTGTAATAAGTGCACTGTAAGTCGCTTTGGATAAAAGCATCTGTCAAATGCATAAATGTAATGTTATATTTGCTTTTGGTCAGATTTGCTGTTTCCACTTGCTAACAGTTAGTTCTCAGTAATCAAAAACTATTATTATTGTACATTCTGTTTCCTTTTAAATGTATTAACTTATATTTAATAATTTCTTTATTATTTAAAAATTTGTTTGATTCTTCTGGATATAACGGCATAAATCTATGCTCCCTCCATTTCTGTTTCTCAACAAAGAGTTAACCACCCCCTATCTGCACTCCCAACCATTCCAGCCCATCAGAAGCTTGCATCCCTACTGGCCAATCACAGAGCTGGAAGGTGATGTCATGCTTTATCTAGCAGAGGTGGTGCTGATGCTGCCAGGTTGAGCATCCAAACAGCAGCAGACTGTCAGACTGAGCTTGAGGAGAAGACAGACAGAATCTCGCAGCGCACTGCCGGTGAGTTAAGGTGAATATCATCTAATAACATAATTTACTATTTAATGCATTTGCAGGACAAAGAGAGAATGCTTTGTCAGAAAGTGACTAGTTTATCTTTAAAGAAGTTATTTTCATTCTACTAGGCAGATGTTGTTTATTTCTAATTTGCAACTATATATATATATATATATATATATATATATATACACACTGTATATTTTGTGGCATGCCCTACATTATTTTGCATTTCAGAATTGCAATGCAATCGTTGCTTGTTTCAGAACAAAAATGTTATACTTTGGGCAGCTAAGATTATAGAACTTAATATGTTTACATAAATTGTATTTTATGCATATAGAAATTTGTTTGCATTGTTGAGTTTTGCAGCTTTTAAGTATCTTAATTCCACATCAGGACTTATAATTATGAGAGCAATCATGCAATGTTGTGCTTTATTATAAAATTGTTCTAATGCAAAGTGCAATGCATTGGCTAGTGCTATGTGGAATATAGGGGCAAAGTGGAAAAAGTGCATTTATAAAGTGGCATGTAGAGAAAAGCATTCATGTCAATGTAGGTGGCGCTCTTGGAGGTCCTGCATTGAGTGTGCTCTGATCATTGTTGTAGGTGGTCCTGAGAGGTGTGATTATGTGTTGGTGGTGCAGAAGGCCACAGCCCCTGCATAGAGCTGCGTGCCCCTGATTTCAAAACAACAAGATATTTTTTCAATCAGAAAGCAGTGGGCAGTGGGTGGTTAAGAAAATGCTTTGACGTGCATTATAAATAACAAAGAAATTTGCAAAAATTGTAATGTAAAATGTTATAAATCCATTCATTTTACTTCTCTAAGACTGATAAATAAATAAATGAGAATAGCAATGCATGATTTTTGCTGAACTCTAAACAAAAGCATGTATTATTCGTTAAATTAGCTGTGTTGCTGGCATTCATAAAACGGGAGCTAAATTAGTTTATCATGCCTGCAGTTCTATGACAAAATGGGTGTAATAATCCATATTTGAGTGTTCAGTTTGTGAGCCATTTAATTGTGGATAGCCTGTATATACTGTATATATACATATGGTATGTATATAAGCCTATGATAGAACATATTAAATGGAAAGAAGGGCATCTTTGTACTGACAACTAAAAATGTTTAATTTAATATATAGTTTAAGCCCATGCATGCGCTGAAAATGGCAGAAAGTGCTGCAATCGTGAGCGTGGGAAATGAGGGGGCAAAGGGAGGACAGAGGCATAGAAAAAGAGATAGATAGAAAGGGCGCGTAGGCTGAAAGACATTCAGAAACCTTGAACAACTCTGATTCATTCATAGTCTCCTCTTTGCAAAAGATTGCCATCGTGTAAATTACTTTTATCTTTATGTGTTGCTTGCTTTGTTTGATGGTTACAGCAAGCATATTGTTGTGTAATATGTTGTGTTAGATTTAGCAGCTTTCTGTCTTAAATTTAAGTGTGATTTGTGTTTGTGCCTATGTAATTGTTCCTGTGCATTTGCCAATGATAAAATGCAGGAGTTGTCTAAACTAAGTGGGACTTTTATGCAAGGACAAAGACATATCCTGAAGAATCCATAGACTGTGGTTTCTGATTACATCATCTTTCCTGTCTCCTCTAGGATCAGCTGAGTTGCCTTGGTGAATTTGAAGGAAAGATGACTCTTGCAGGTATGTGTGAGAATATGTGTAAGTCCACCTGCCTGATCAGATGTGCTCTTGTGGGTATTTGATCAGGCATACGGAATTATGTGTGAGATCATAGCATGTCATCAGTGGCGTTACTCAAATTAACTGGTCTCTCTCTCTCCTGCAGCGTACAGGGAGAAGATGAAGGAGCTCCCCCTAGTGTCTCTGTTCTGCTCCTGCATTTTGCCAGAACCGCGGGAAAAGCCCACCAAAAAAACACAAGGTACCTTCAGCCACTTGAAAGGTTTCATCTAAAACTTGAGTCATTTCCGCTCTATTTCTTTAAGTCACACATATGGCACAGAATAAAGCTTAGCAATGCATGTTTAGGGAATGCAAACTTTACGTTTTATTCTTTTTATTTATGAATGTTACTTTGTAAGTGGCTAAAAGTCAGTTGCATCAATTCATCTTTCGAATTAATCATTGGGCGAATCTTATGAAACCTGTCTAGAACATTATTCAGGTTAAATTACAAGACAAAATCAAAATAAATAAATAAATAAGAAGTTGCACATATTTAATGCATTTTTTAGGAAAATAAGATTTTTATTTTGTATTTTTTTTTTGCAAAAAAAAAAAATGTTCCCTTCCAATTCTTACTACTGTAATGCAATAATAATAATCTATATTTTTTTGCAATAATAGTTTTGTTTATGCAATATATACTGTGCATATTGTACACTAGCCTATATGTATGTGACCTGAAAATGTTTTTTGTGAGATTCATCTTTTCTTGGTTTGTCCTCTGTTTTAGATGTAGTGGATCTCAACCTGGGCATTATTAAAGACATGGAGGTCATTGAGATAAACAAGCGATCATCTGGTCAGGCCTTTGAGGTCATCCTCAGACCACCATCCTTTGACGGTCAGAGAGAGTTTCATCCCACCTTCCCTCCCCGCAGTGACCCCTCGTTGGAAGAGATCCAGAAAAAACTAGATGCAGCTGAGGAGAGAAGAAAGGTATTCAGAAAGGAAATCTAGTTTTCACTTGTATGTCTATTACAAAGTAAAACTGTTCCTGAATATTTAGCATCCTGTACCTGAAATTTTAAATAGACTTGTGACAACTTAAGATGGAAGATTGTGTTTCAATCAGAAGTGCAGTGTATATGTTTTGAGGTGACATACTGTGGAGTCTCATATTGCTTTTCTGCCTCTTCAAACCCATCAGTGTCAAGAATCTGAGCTTCTGAAGCACTTGGCTGAGAAGAGAGAACATGAACGGGAGGTGGCCAAGAAAGCCATAGAGGAGCACAGCAACTTCATCAAGATGGCCAAAGAAAAGCTGGATCAAAGAATGGAGATGAACAAAGAGAACAGGGAGGCCCACATCGCCGCCATGTTGGAGCGTCTCCAGGAGAAGGTACATTCATTTTTGACATTCTAAACCAGTTCTATATTTAAAGCTGCAATGTGGATCTTACGCACCACCAGTGGCGCCAAACTTAATTGCAATCTGTTTGATTTGATACAATATTAGCCCAAATAATGCCACAAGTTTATGTGCAAGATTTGCAATATGAGTCCTCAATATTTTCATACATATTCCTGGAAGAGAAAGACTGCAAATAAGTTAATTTGATCAACATTGAAGGTATATTCCAGGTTCAATACAAGTTAAGCTCAATCAACAGCATTTGTGGCATAGTGTTGTTTACCACAAAAATAAGTAAGACTTCTCCCTCCTTTTATATATATAAAAAAGCAAAAAATCGAAGTTTACAGTGAGACACTTACAACGGAAGTGAATGGGGCCAATTTTCGGAGGGTTTAAAGGCGGAAAGTATAAAGCATTTAATTTTATAAAAGTACTTGTGTAATATCTGAGCTGTAAAGTTGTTTAAATCATAATTTTTACAGTAATTTTAGGGTTTTGGTGTTTACAACGTGACATTGTCACGGCAACAAAGACCACAGATTTTTACTCAATTTTTTTTCTTTTTTTTTTTTAAAAAAAAGGAGGGACACGTCTAAATTATTTTTGTGGTAATCAACATTATGCCACAAATGCTATCAATCAAACTTAACTTGTATTAAACCCATAATATTCCTTTAACATGTACATTAGCATATACTGTATTTAGCTTTAAAGCTAACTGACATGGACTAAAACCCACACAACTCCAATTTCATTTTTTCATTAATTTAATTCATTCAACAAATCAGTAATTCTGTCTTTGCTTTATTAAAAGAGCTATTATTTAAACCTTTTTCTTCTCTGTCTTTTGTTTTTCCAGGACAAACATGCTGAGGAGGTGAGGAAAAACAAGGAACAGTTGGAACTGGATTGGCAGTAGTATGAAAGAGAATCAGGAGCTTTTCCTGTCCAGATTGTGTATATTATAAATAGTGCCTAGCCAGTCCTAGTTAGGATAAGAATGGCTGCATTGGATATGTTAATGGCTACAAGGCCTATCTTACGATATGTGCAGCCAAAGAACAAGTATACTTGCGTTTGCTGCTGCACAAAATGCTTTATGTATCATGTGGATGTTGAATTGGGCATCAAGATTGCCGCCAAACTGCTGGGAAAAAAGAAGAATAAAACTTTCGTGAACCACATACTGTAGTTTAGACCATAGTGAGTCATATTATGTATGAGTCATCATCATCACACATACCTTAAGTCTTTAGTATACAGTAGCTTTGCAGTATTGCTTATACAGTACTGATGGGGCAAAGATAAAATAAAGATTAAAATCAAGGTAGAAATGGAAACTAGATAAACCAAGATATATATACGGCTGTATATTAGATGTTTGTAATGCTTTTTGGTGTATTCAGAGGTGATGTGTATGTAGTACTGTAGTTTAACTTACTTTAGTATTAATGTATGCAGTAATCCAGCTAAACTACTATAAATACTATAATGAATTAATGTGGCCACAATCAGTTTTTTTCCTGTTCACATGATGTGATGCAGTTGATAAAACATGTGAAAAGCCATTTTTAGTGTGACCGTGTGGTTTTTGCCCTGTTCCTAATCGTTGTATTTCTGAACTTATGTTCCAGGTGCCTTGAGGTCTTCTCACAACACATGCTGATCATATGGAAGACCATTCACCAAAGGACTGACTATCATGCTAAGCTTATTAGCTTGGAACATAAGAGATCAGGACTCTGAAAGCAGATTATGATATTGTTATATCGTTGTAAGGTGCGATGGCCATGTTTTCGGATGAACAGAATTGGCCAGACAGCAAAGATTGTGATGGAATCTGAGGAAACACGGAGATGTGTTGCTGAGCTTGTATGCCAACAGTGCCAAAAATGAGAGAATGTGAGTGGTAACTTTGTGTGTTTGTGAGTATGTGGGCGACGCTCGAAAGGTTTCATGTACTTTGATCATGTGGATGCAGTCAATCTGCTGAACCTCTATTTTTGGTAAACTGCTTTTGCCGCTGTACATATGTTCACATGCCTCATAATCAGCTGGTGTCTGATTTGTGTATATATATATATATATATATATATATATATATATATATTTAATGCTGTACAGAAATTGTAAAATATATTTTAGAGGCAGTGGAAATTAAAGGACTGCTGGTACGTTTTTGTCCTTGTGACTTTTTCAGGGCCATTATAGTGTGAAACATTTGATATATGGATTTATATTTTATAAAAGGGCTTCAAAGATAACACACTGAAAAAAATGATGACTTAACCCTTGTGCGACCTTCGGGACATTTTTGTCGATCATTATGGCTGTGTTAATTCCAACAGCATACATTTTGCAAAAAGTGTCTTTTTTGGGGAATTTTTATATTTCAACCTCAGTTCCTATAATACATCTATAATACATCTATAATACACTGTGTACACAACATAGTTACACTCAGGACCTTAAGGATAAAAATGTCCTCATTGAAACCAATGAAAACTGCAATATTTGATCCCAATGCCAATTAAGCATAAAATCATGAATTCTTTGATCTTATGCTTTCATTCCGGAGCCCTGGCTTCAAAATTTAAATGTTTAATATTTTCCACCAGATGGCGCCATTTTTCTCACGTTTAGCCTATGGAGCAAATACATGCTTTTTTCCTAATTTCTATATTATAGAACGCTGCTGGCCAATTGAATAAATGATGCAGCCAAGTTGTGAGGGTGTGGTGCTATGGATGCCAGAGTGTGTTTTGTATGTATTATTATGGCAGTTTTTTGACACAGACATTATTGTCCTCTAAGGACCTCTTAGTAACTTTTTTAAATTGACGCACAAGGGTTAAAAATGTGCTTCATTTGGTAACATCTATACTAACATGTTTGATGCAAGTCAAAGATATTATTTAAGATCACCGAATCAACCAAAATGCATTAGGTTGCACCAACAAAAGTAATTGTAAAGGTTAGATTAGGTAGAGATAGCTCCTTTTGAATACCACAAAAATGTATTTAGTCAAAAATGGCAGGGATGGATTACCTACAAGGCCAATGGTGCCAGTGCCCAGGGGCTCTTGACTACCAGGGAGCCCTTGATTGCCCGGGGATGCCCGGGGCTTTAAGGCTGTGCGTTAAAGATTGAGTCACTGCGCATTTGGATTTGGGCATTCCAAATTGGGAAGAAAAGGAAATAAAATAAAATAAAAACATCTTGTTTAAATCTTGTGCCTATACTTTTAAAACTGTGAGTATTTTAACATTTACGGATTGGCTCCATTCACCTCCATTATAAGTCGATTGAGCTTAAACCGGGAATATTTCTTTAAGGTAACAATTGCAGGCTTTGCCATTTTTACGTAGTAGTTTTAAATACAAAATGTGACCATTGAAACCAATGTATTTTTTATTAATTTTAATGCATAATTCATACCCATAAAAACAAGTTTTGATCAATATAAATAAGATAAATATTCAAATAATTCATGCAAAAATTATAATTAAATATAATTATAAAATTGTAAAAAATAAATACATTTGCAAACATGTATATGATACCTTGAACTTGAACCAGGTTCTACTGTTAAAATAAAATAATTTTTCAAAATATCAAACAGGTAATTCAGAAAATAAATAAATTTGAAAAAATGCATAAGATCACATGAATAAATAACACGTCTTGTAATGTTATAACATCTACAGTAACAAAGGCACAAATTGAAATTCCATCTACTGTTTAAACTTGTTCAATGATGAACATTTTCAATCAAATAATATAGAAAATAAAATAGAAAATAGAAAATAAATAGATTTGCAAACACATATATGATGACATGAATAAATTAAACAGTCATTAAATAGTGAAATTATCAAACTAATGGTGAGTAGAAAACATCTAATATAACAGAGGAACAGTATAAAACTCCATCAGGTTCTAACTTCTTCAGTATATGGATGGACACATGTACATCCCACTGCAATGGTTTTGTACTCCATTTTGAAGGAATAGTTGTGCTTGTCTCCTCGAACTCTCCTTAAGACCAGAATTTGCCTGTAAATGGGTTTGGATTCATAGCTATTATCTTCTTCATTTTCTATATTCAAACATCCAGTCAGCAAACATTTTGCCTCTGCAATTTTAGAGGGGTACAGGTCCTTATCTTGAGTAAACCTGAAAACAGAGTAAGTCATGGGTGATTTTAGATTAAAAAAAATTTAATTAGTAGCCTTTGCGATACTGATACAACAATGTATCAACAATGTAAGCTGTATACAGTTAATCATATTGTGTGAGACATAACTTGAACATTTCATACAGTCATCAATTGAGTCTTCAAGACAAAGTGATATATCAACTTGAAACACATTATCCAAAGCAACTTGGAGAGAATTCAAGTTATACATTTTATCGGTCTATGCATTTCTAGGGAATCGAATTCCTGACTTTGGCGTTGCTAGCACCATTTTAAGCTACTAGAAGACTACAGAAACAGAAGGTCTTACGTGTATGTCCACGGAGAGATGGAGTCATTGTTGATTGGACGGATTGACCTGGACGAGGGTTTAAACTGTGAATCCACGATCAGTCTGTATGATGGTGGATCTGATTCTTCTGGCGTCTTGTGAATTACTTTCTTTGAAGGTGCCCCCTCAACCCCAAGTGATATCAAAAGGAACCCCATCATACAAACCACCTGTGAATCAGCAGTTGTATTGTCATTTTAGATACAAATGTCCTACATAATAGCAAGCAGGCCATCTTCTAAGTTTCAGAAATACTCACCGTCAGGAACTGGATGTTAAACAGCGATGACATTCTTGCACTTATTTTACTTAAAGTCTTTCAACTGTGTTCTCTGCCAGATGTCATATGCTGCTCTACTTTGCAATGGCAGCTTCAGTTTATATAGAGAGGCCTGTTCGTGTAATTGACGTGGTGTAGGAGCATTTCCTGTGATTATTTCCCTCCTTTGATGGTACATCTCATGCATTGTCATATCAATGTGTCAGCAAAAATACCAGTTTAAGAGTATTGGGTCTCTATAATTACATATAACAATACTATTTCAATTCCATCATTAATGTAAATCTATTCACATGGGTTTTGACAACTCTAATGACTGATGAATGTTTTTTTAAACAATGCATTGATACATTTAGGCAATGTTCAATAAAGTTGGGTAATGCTATAGACGTTAAACCCCAACCCATAACTCTAACATTAAAGAAGTAGTAACAAATCTATAAAAACAATCACAGACATCTGGCACTGTATAACATTTAATTTGTGTCCTTAGTGCACCTTAACTTAACCCTAACTTTAGTGTCCTCGGCAACCATAATATACTATTATAACCTACTTTCATTGACATGTTTCTGGCATGTACTCCAATCATAAGGTATGAATAAGTATTTAGATTTAAACTCCTGCTGAATATGTTTCTTTCCACTATTGTTCAGCTCCCGCATTGCATTCTGTTAATGCTATTGACCTCAATTGACAGTTTGCATGTCATGTCAGCATATTTCCGCCCCCTGTCTATGGCAGCTCGCATTTTCCAGTGCTGGTTTACAATTACGTCAAATGTGGTGATATTTAGTGGTCTTACCCTGTCCTGTCCCATTCTGAATATTCTAAGGATTGAAGGGGAAACACTGAACCATATACACAACAAAATTATGACAAACAACAATACAACAAAAACATGATTTTTACATTTTATGAAGAAAATATTAGTGGTGTTTGTCTGTGCAAAAGTTGCCAAAATGATGCTAGGGCGATGTTGCTGCCAGGGCATTGCTATGCAGTTGCTAATGTGTTCCAGGGGTTGCTAGGGTGTTCTGGGTGGTTGCTTGGTCATTCAAGTCAAAAGAGACCACCAGTCTCTATATGATATCCTGGTCCTTAAATAGGCTTGGTTGCCACCATTAATATAAGGGCACATCCTCACCAATATATTTACATTTGAAAATGCATTCATTTGTCTATGTGTACTCTCATTAACTGAGAATTTAAAAAAAGCTCTCCATAACCGCATATTTTGGAAAACGGTAATGTATAACGACAATGAAAATGGAGTTTTCAAACTTAAAAAGATTAGTGTGGACATGGTCATACACGGAGCACGTTATTAGAAACATTTGTACACCTACTTACTGTATACATAAGATTATCTAATCAGCCAATCATGAGGCAGAAGTATATTGTATAAAATCATTCAGATATGGGTCAGGAGCTTCAGTTAATGTTCATATCCACCATCAGAATGGGGATATTTTTTTTATCTCAGTGGTTTCTACCTTTGCATGATTGTTGGTGCTATTGTTCTCTGAATGGAAATGCCTTGTTGATGAGGGAGGTCAACAGAGAATGGCCAGACTGGTTCGAGCTGACAGAAAGGCTACAGTAACTCAGATAACCACTCTGTACAATTGTAGTGAGCAGAATAGTAGAATCTTGAGGCGGATGGGCTACAACAGCAGAAGACCACGTTGGGCACTATATTAGGATCATAATGTTCCTAATAAAGTGCTAAGTGAGTGTATATACTATTGTACTATCATTTTTAAGGTTTGTTCATCTTCTTTGGTCATAAAACCCAAAGGGCAGCACCTTTTGTAAATGTGACGCATGCAACTGACCTACATTTGGGAGTTTCAAAAGGTCTAGGAATTGTAACAACTCCTACTTTCTTACTCACGAAAAATATTTCAGTTAACTGACATCCAAGAACAAGCAGGCTTTCATAGTGACCCACAAATGACCACAAATTTGAAGAATCTTTGAAAAAATAAGAGCAATTAATATTGCACACAACTGATCTTCATTTTCACAGTTCCACAACTTAGTTCAGATTAAATCAGCATCTTATTAGTGTTCCAATTTTTTTTTTCCATTATTGTTAAATTATCTTTTAAATGTTTGAGGTAAATAACTTGCGCCACTAGCTTAATATTACATTTCAAATCATTACAAACAGCAAGCCAAAAGAGAAAAATGGACCTTGGCCATTACTACACAAATAAAGCACTTGGATTTTAGGGAGTGGCCTAAACATTCTTTAATCTGCTTTCAGGTTTCATAGATCTTTAAGAAAAAAATAATAAAACAAATCACATGATCACATCTAAGGTTTCGTTTGTCTAATGCGATATGGAATACAGTATTTTGTCATTATAGTCTTTGTTTTTTTTTTTTCAGCCTCCGAGTAACTGGAATTCAACAATTAATAAATTTATTGTGGTGAAATCACACCAATGGTTACTATCATAAATGCATCTTTTCATTATTTTCTTGTATCAAAGGCAAAATGGGGAAATGAGGTCAGAGAACTGCTGAGTGGCTTCCGCTTGCTGACTGCAGGGTGGTGTAAATGGTGTATATCATCAGTCAATTTGAAAGTACGTAAAAAAAACAACATAAAGAGAGAGGATTCCCGCATAATGACTTACCACATTAAAGAAGTGCATAATATAGTGACATAACTGGGGTTAAGCCTCAAGGCAGCCATGATACAGCTGTCCATTAATGGAAGTCACACAACAATATCAACCATTTGCCTAATTTGCAAAGTTAATACTATTGCTCTATGATTTGTCATTGGCTTTTGATTGGATGCTTACTTAGATATTCCAAAAAAAATTATACCTATTATGGGCTGGGCCGTCGCTAAAATTCATAGGGTCCAGACAAAATATTTGTGGGTGGCCCCCTTCTCTCTCCTCTTTTAACAAACCATTTATTTATTTAGATAAGGATTACTGGATAAGGACTTTTAAAAATAATTTTATGGAGATCACATTCAGTATATGAGCAATTTCTAGCAAATGGGTATATTTTAGGGCAAAGCATAATTTTCTTTTAGAAATTCCCATTCCTTTTAAGATTTAATCCAAGTTCCATGACATTTCTGTGCCTGAAAATCCTATTTTTAAATGACCTGAAATTTCCAGGTTTTCCGTGGCTGTGAGAACCCTACTGAATGCAAGGTTGCAATCTGCCCCTTAAAAGTTCTTTGTATGGTATATTGCCCCCCCTCCCCCCAAAAAAGGAGCTGTCATCACAGCCAAATGTGAACGGTTATGTGGGTAGTAAAAATAGGTCGATTTTCACTAAAGCATATGATGTTGGTGATGTGACCACACAGAGATACTATATCAGTGAAAGCAATCTATCAAGAGCACTTCTCACTTTGATGCTGGGATAAGAATAAGAATAAAGCAACGTTTTGCCTTGATGCACTAGGAACAATGGAATTTACCGAAAACCTCTTGAGATGGCAAATGGCTAGATTATGGTTGATGATCATACATAATATACTTTCGTTTTTGATATTCTCTATGCATTTCCAAATGAATGAACCGCTTCATTTTTTTGCCTATTCATATGATTTAAAATATTTTTTTAGGCAGCATAATGTGATTTTTTTTCCTTATAACTGTATGTCTAGGCACTCAAACAGGCTGATTGCTTCATACATTCATTCTTCAACATTGCACTGGTGATTTAGCAGTCAAACAAGTACTGATCTGAATCAAAAGAGTTACAGTGGCATGCAAAAGTTTGGGCACCCCTGGTCAAAATGTATGCTGCTGTGAATAGTTAAGTGAGTAGAAGATGAACAGATCTCTAAAAGGAATACAGTTGAAGATGAAACATTCTTTTCAACATTTTAAGCAATATTAGTGTATTATTTTTATTTAGTAAAATTTTAGAGTGAAAAAAAGGAAAGGAACACCATGCAAAAGTTTGGACACCCCAAAAGATTTGAGCTCTCAGATGACTTTTACCAAGGTCTCAGACCTTAATTAGCTTGTTAGGGTTATGGCTTGTTCACAATCTTTATTTGGAAAGGCCAGGTGATGCAAATTTCAAAGCTTTACATGTACTCTGAATCCTCAAACCTTGTCCAAACAATCAGCAGCCATGGGCTCCTCTAAGCAGCTGCCTAGCACTCAATTAAAATAATTGATGCCCACAAAGCAGGAGAAGGCTATAAGATAGCAAAGTGTTTTCAGGTAGCCGTTTCCTCAGTTTGTAATGTAATTAAGAAATGGCAGTTAACAGGAATGGTGGAGTTCAAGTTGAGGTCTGGAAGACCAAGAAAACTGTCAGAGAGAACTCCTCGTAGAATTGCTAGAAATGCAAATCAAACCCCCTGTTTGACTGCAATAGACCTTAAGGAAGATTTAGCAGACTCTGCCCAAATATGACCTTCATGGATGAGTCATGAGAAGAAAACCTTTCCTGCATCCTCACAAGAAATTACAGTGTCAGAAGTTTGCAAATGAACATCTAAACAAGCCTGATGCATTTAGAAAGTTAAAATATAACTTTTTGGCCACACTGAGCAAATTTATGTTTGGAGAAAAAAGGGAGCAGAATTTCATGAAAAGAACACCTCTCCAACTGTTAAGCATGGGGGTGGATCGATCATGCTTTGGGCTTGTGTTGATGCCAGTGGTATAGGGTAACATTTCACTGGTAGCGGGAAGAATGGATTAAATTAAATACCAGCAAATTCTGGAAGCAAACATCACACCATCTATAAAAAAGCTGAAGATGATGAGAATTACTTCAACTGGATATTGATCCTAAACACAACTCAAAATCCACAATGGACGACCTCAAGAGGTGCAAGCTGAAGGTTTTGCCACGGCCCTCACAGTCCCCCGACCTAAACATCATCGAAAATATGTGGATAGATCTCAAAAGAGCAGTGCATGCAAGACGGCCCAAGAAACTCACAGAACTAGAAGCCATTTGCAAGGAAGAATGGGCAAAAATCCTGCAAACAAGAATTGAATGACATTTAGCTGGCTACAAAAAGCTTTTACAAGCTGGGATACTTTCCAGGGGGTGTTACTAAGTACTGATCATGCAGGGTGCCCAAACTTTATTTCTGGCACTTTTCCTTTTTTGTCACACTGTACTATTGTCTGTTCTTGCCAATATAACATAGAGGCCACAAACCCAGCTTCAACAATGTGCATATATTTCTATATACTTACTATTATACAATTGTTAAATCTTCTAAATATAGTCCTTTCTTTCTTTTGGTGTCCCAACCAAAAATACCACTGCTCCAGGCTGGTTTATGCTGGTCTGGTGATCTTGCTGGTAAACCAGTATAGACATGCGGTCCACCAGTAACATTTTCTGGGGAAGTTTGTTGACCAAGGTGGTCTTGTGGGCTTAGAAGTCTTTTGTCTCAGATACCTTGTGGGGACAAACAAAAACTCCAACCCATCCCATGCTGGGATACAAGCATCTAAAACATAATATTGGGTTATTCCATATCAAATTGACCAAATGACTGAAATTTCCCCAGCTGAATTTTACATAAATGATACGGAGTAATCCAATAATTTGTGGAAGGGGGCCGAAATAGCAATTTAAACACATGATTTTGGAGGAAAACAACAGGTAAAAATAAAGTAAAATTGTCTATTATTAAAATCAGTTGACTTTAACACCCCTTTGTTTAATGCTTATGGTGTGAGTCCAGAAATGGGACAGAAAATGGAACGCAAAATATTTTTTGTGTTGTTTTTCCAAAGCCGGAGTATTAAAGATATCTTAATATCCTTTATTTTAGTTTTTTTTAAAGCTCTTCTGTATATGGTTAAATGCCATAACATTATATTTGCTGCCTGATCAGATTACTTAAATTACTCAAATTACTTACTCAATTATAGAACATTTTGTCACAACTTGATTTTATTGTGTTCTATCCATTTAAATTAGTAAACTGGAAGTTAATCCATTTGAGTTGGGACAACATTATTACTTATTGTGGTGTTAATGTAGCATTGATGAAACTGGGTAGGGGATTTCATTTCACAGCCTGCTTTGCATGGGACTGCAAATGGAGAACAAGTGTTGAAATTAAGTGTTATTTTATGCATTTTTGAGCAAAACAATAAGAGGAGATTTGTTAATGTTTAATGTTCTTATTTTTTTTTTATTTATTTTTTTTTTTAAAGAGAGTCTGTAATGCCGGAGTTTTGAGGGTTACTATTGTGGTGAAGAATGGGGCTTGTGCGTAGGTTGAGGATGCAATTAAACAGTGTAACAGTTTCACTGTTATTACATTTGATCGCCTGGCATATTCTAATGATTACTAAAATAAATTAAGTTGGACAAACAAAAAAAAATGGTATAAAACTTTAGTAAATTGAGTTTGACGAACCTAATGTACACAGCTTGGCCAAAAAACGTTTCATACACTAACACTGCGTTGAGCGCCTTTGGCTTTGATTACACCGTGCATTCGATGTGGCATTGTTTCAACAACTTAATTTGGCCGAGATCTTGTGTCGATGACGGGAGAGTCGAACCACTCCGTAAAGTCTTCTCCAGCACATCACAAAGACTTTCAATGAGGTTCAGGTCAGGACTCTGTGGTGGCCAATTCATGTGTGGAAATGATTCCTCGTGCTCCCTGAACCACTGTTTCACAATTTGAGCCTGATTAATCTTAGCATTGTCGTTCTGGAATATGCCCGTGCTGTCAGGAAAGAAAAAATCCATTGATGGGATAACCTGGTCATTCAGTACATTCAGGTTGTCAGCTGACTTCATTTTATTGCCGCATAACATTGCTGAGCCTAGACTGACCAATCGAAGCAACCCCAGATCATAACCCTGCCTCCAGAGGCTTATACAGTGGGTAGGCACTATGTTTACATCGCTTCATGTGCTTCCCTTCTTACCCTGACACGGCCATCGCTTTGGAATAGGGTAAATCTGGAGTCCTCAGACCACATGACCTTTTTCCATTGCTTCACTGTCCAATCTTTATGCTCCCTAGCAAATTGTTGTTGCTTTTTTCCGATTAGCCTCACTAACAAGTGGCTTTCTTGTGGCCACACAGCTGTTTAGTCCCAATCCTATAAATTCTGGTTGCATTGTCGATGTGGAAATGCTCCTACTTTCACTATTAAACATAGCCTTGAGTACTATGTGAGATGTGACTTCATCAAGCCATTTAGTGATCTCCGATCACGATCATTCAAGATTTTTTTACAACCACATTTCTTCCACAAAGCTGACGGTTCACCACTATCCTTCCAGGTTTTAATAATGAGTTGGACAGTTCTTAATCCAATTCCAGGATTATCTTCTTCGTTGGTTTCTTTGCTTGATGAAGGTCAGTAATTTGCCCCTTCTGAAACACAGTAAGATCTTTTCCATGACCACAGGTTACGTCTTATGTCATGGTTGTTTAATAAATGAGAAGCTACACACTGCATCAGTTGGGGTTAAAATAATTGTTCCCAGCTGAAACATATTAATCACTGCAATAATAATCCAATCATAGGTTTTTAAGTATCTGCTTATTTCAATCCAAATGTTGACTTCTTTTTGGGCCAGGCAGTGTATGTTGTTTTGACCTAATCCATGTTGGCCCAATGAAACTGACCTGAACTCAATTGCTCCTAAAAACTTTATCAAATTAAATTAAGTAAGGGTACTGACTTAATGTTTTAATGTATGGGGCTCTCAATGAGCATACATACTTAAATAGTAAAATGTTACCTATTTTCAATGATGGTAAACCAAATGTGGGTCACATGGTATGAAGCTAGTTTTTCTTGTCAAATAAAATAAAAGTCTGACATGCAAATAATGTTGAAACTAGATATGTACATGTATTTAATCACATAAAAACAAAGTCTTGATTTTCTGAGACAAAAAAAATACTATTATTAAGAATAAGTAATACTTGTGTCTTCAGTTGGTGAAATACCTATACATAAGTTTTGGATTTCAGAAATGTACATCTACAAATCTCTGGAATGCATCATTAGTGGTCCAAGGACCAAAGATGCTGAAGCCAGCCTTAGCATTGGTGTCCTCTGTTAATAAGTTAGAAAGCATCTAATGCATGTTCACTCAAAAATTCTAATGTCTGGTAGATTTTTGGTTAATAGGTCTGTTTTCTCTAAGTCTGGTAGAAGTTTACTTGACCACGAGTCAACGTCATTTTGAATTTGCTGAAAGCAAATTCATCTATGCCATTCATTCAAATGTAAGGTGATGGATAAATTCGTCATCAAAAGGAAAACCAAGTTCAGTTGCTTTTCATTAAAAGTATACCAGACATTATACCATAACCTTGAAGAGTAAGAACCCTTACAGATAAAACCTGCATTCTTCATTAAAAATAATTCATCATTGTTCTTAAAAGAACAGAATTGATCTTGCATGTTAATAACCTTCACAATACATTTTTCTAGAAAAGTAAATTAACTTTCAATCAAAATTTCTGTAAATTTGTCCCCAACTGTAAAACCTTTACAAACCAGATACACCCAACAGAATTTCACGATTCTTAACAGAAAAAAACCCCGCCAAAATCTTGATAACTTACCCCAAAAGCCTGATTCGTCATATTCTTTTAATCGAAATTCTGTAAAATGGATCCGCAACCTTGCCAACGTAGACAAATCTTATGTCTGATATTAGGTCTGATTACAGGAAAATAAGTGGCAAATCTAGGTCTACGCAAAGCACCCCTCACCTATCAATTGATCTGATGATTCAATCCAGGTCAGTGGTAGGCCGTATTATCTATGCAATCGCAAAAAAACATTGTATAAATAGATGAGGTGAAAGAGAATCATTTTCACAGTGAAAGACACAAGAAGTGAACATTAAAGATGTTTCTGAACTACTTCAATGCTAAATACATGGTGAGAAGAACAAAAAGATAATTGAGATTTCGAAATAACGTGACTGTTAGCTTTATATTGATTAACTTTGGAAAATTGTATTTACTAAAGATTCATCTTAAAACTACACTTAAGATTAAATTTAGCACGTTGTGATAAAAAGAAGCTACACAATGAAAAATGGTCTCATAATTGCTAGATCCTAGTTCTTGCTAGGTCCTCGTTGATGAGTAAAATGTATCATCATAACTGATGATAAATGTTCTTTCTCTCAGGCTTTGCTGGGCTGTGTGCTGGTGAGCATTACGTACGCCAAACAAGGACAGAAACGAATATGCAACACTGATTTGGTGATTTCCAGTGACTACGATTCCTCTCAGGCAGTGAACACGGTTGGGAATGGCAACATACACAACCGCTCGCTATCTGCATGGACCTGGATGTAAGTTTTAAAATCACAAACTAGTACAAAATCATTAACCAGACAGAAGATTGAGGGAATTGATCTGTTTTTAAGCTACTAAGAGATAAACATTTGGTTCAGTCTGGAGCGATAACACTTGTTGATGCATATAATTTGCTTTACATCGCATCCACACAGTAAAGAAAGCAGATTTATTGTCATGATTTTAGAGGTTAGCATTAGCCTAGCTGCCATTGCTAAGTTGTACAATGATGTGAAAGTGGTTTTAAGGTACAGCAGGCCTTGTGACGTCAATATGAAACATCAAGCAAAGTGAATCTTAGTCAATTCTTTGAGTTTTGCCTCAGCGAAATACATTTTCTCTGCTTTCAGACCAAAGATTTCCTTCCACAGAATTCCACAAGTAATCTTTGAAGCCCAGTGTCAATCAGAGTATTGCAGCTATCCCAAAACCGGTGTGGACTCAAGATTTAACTCTTTGCCCATATATCAGGACATACTGGTGCTGAAACAGGATACGCAAGACAGAAAGTGCTTCAGGACTGTGTTTGAGAGAGTGATAGTGGGTTGTACATGTGTATGGGCCAAGATCTCTTAATTTGACTCTAAGTTTCAGTGTCTGAATGAACTGAGAATTTTTTTTAAGCAAATGTATTGTATATATAAATGTAACAAAGAGTCTTTGTGTACTGCAATTTTGCAATTTTAAATTATTATAATAAATTATATACTACAAGCTATACTTATATGTATTTATTAGCAGATGCTTATATTTGTCTGTATTCATGAATATTATAGTCTTTTACCATGATAAAATATATACATTTTTCATATAGTTCTTAGAAATATTTGACCAATTAACAATTGTAATTTGATCATAACCCTGATCTTTATCACTGATGCTTATTTGTGCATTCTCCGTGACCAAACATCTATTAAAGATGTTTTAAAGTTTTCCCCCAACTGTATTGGATGGTCTTTGGTTTTGGGAAAAAAAATAAAAATGTAATTAAATAAATGCCAATAACTACCAAGCTTGTCTCTGCTGTACTTTCATCATGTTCTGTAGCTTGTCGGGTGCTGCATAGGGAGAAATGCTCTATTTCCTGATAAGCTTAGCTATAGCCTATATGTTGGAATCTTTGGGACAACTCTATAATAATTTGAGCTAAACACAAAATATTGAGCTACAAAAGTCAGGTGACATTGAGCCAATGTTAGCTTGAGATAAATGAAAAGAGGGAACTAAACAGCCATTGAATGAGCTAAACACACAAATCCCTGCACATAGAGAGATAGATTGGTGTTTGCATTCTCGATTATTGAATAAAGTGTTACAGTAAAAAAAAGGGTCTTTTTCTTAATCCTGTCAGTGCTGTGTTTATGTCAAGAAAGTGTTTTAGTAAAGTTACTATTAGCAACAGTGGCATCATTTACCATCTGCTAATAGGGATGTGGGCGTGGTCGCTTGCACAGCTCTTACAAAAATTCACCATGGTAACAATAACGACTACAAAAACCCCATCGCGACTAAATTTATTGTTGCTACAACAAACCAGGGTAATTTGGTAATTTGGTTTTAGCAGACACTAACTAGCCTGAGATGATGCACTGGTATTAAAATGATTGGGAGAAATTGGAACGTCCAATATGCGGATGAACAAAAGAAAGTCCGGCCTTATAGTGTAAAATAGCCTTTTAGATACGGACATCGCCTGTCAGTTAAATTGAGAATGCACATGTGCATTTGCTGGACCGGCCTGTAAAATAGCATTTTTTAAAGGTGATCTGAGCTAAAGAACACAATTTATGATACAATTGTTGTCAAATTTAATTGCTGATTTGAAATATGGTCTTTGATAGTAATCTTCACCAAATGTTTTGGAGATTTGGTCTTTTCCCATTCAAGTAGACAAGAGCTGTACTTTTATGCCACTTTTATTGATAGACAATAGCTGCCGGGAATGTTCCAAAGATGGCCACCGAGTGAAAAAACATGTCTTAAACGAGACGTTGGCATTAGCAACTGCTGTGATCCAAAAATAAATGTAAAAAGACTGATTCTGAAACCATCTAAAGATTTTGAGTATCAAGAATTTCAGGGATGTGCACAAACACAAATATTTCTTACACATAAGCATAAAGAATACAGTACTTTGCAAAAGTTTTATTCACAAAAGATGTTTCACAAAAGCATTTGCCTTAAGATGGTTATTTATACCTTCAGATTTAGTGTGTCAATAGGAAATATAAATGTTAGATTCCCAAACCTTAATTTTGCAAATAGAAAAGATTAGAATAGAAGAACAGGGAGCCCTGCAACAGATGTCATGGCCCCCACAAAGCCCCCCACTGAACATCGTGTCAGTCTGTGATTACATAAAGAGACAGAAGCAATTGTGACAGCCAAAATAGATACAAGAACTGTAGCGAATTCTCCAAGAAGCTTGGAACATCCTATCTACCAACAACCAAAAAAAAACTGTGTCCAGGCGTACCTTAGGAGAATTGGTGCTGTTTAAAGGCAAAGGTGGTCACACCAAATATTGATTTCGATTTTTTTATGTTTACTGGACTTTGTATGACAGTAAGCGATAAATGAAAACTACTTATGTCATTATTTTTGAAGACATCCTCACTATGCAATATATTTCAAAAGTGAATAAAACTTTTGCACACTACTGTACATCAGTGCATTTCATCATAATATTTTGGAGAACTAAAAGATGCCTGTTGAATTGTATTTTGGAAGATTCTATGGTCACCCTGGTGAATTTTAGTAGTGGAAACAGACATTTTTACTACATCTTAATACAAAGTCTGAAAACACTGAGAAGATTCAGAATCAGAATCAGCTTTATTGCCAAGTATGCTTACACATACAAGGAATTTGTCTTGGTGACAAAAGCTTCCAGTGCACAAACAATACAATACAGCAACAAGACATAGATAATAATAATAATAATAATAATAATAATAATAAATAGAATAGAATAAAAATAAAAAATGAATAGAAAATAGAGTATTTACAGAACTACACAATAGGACAATATATATATGTGTATGTGTGTGTGTGTATATATATATATATATATATATATATATATATATATATATATATATATATAAGTGTGTTTTGCACATTATAATTGCACAATGGTGCAGTTTTAACTGTTCATGAGAAAACTGTTCCTGTTCCAGGAAGTGGGCTGGGTGAATGGGGTCCAGAGCAATTTTTCCAGCCCTTTTCCTCACTCTGGAAGTGTATAGTGCTTGAAGGGAGGGCAGGGGGCCACCAGTGATCCTCTCAGCAGTCTGAACTGTCTTTTGTAGTCTTCTGATATCCGATTTCATAGCTGCACCAAACCAGACAGTTAATGAAGTGCAGAGGACAGACTCAGTGACTGCTGACTAGAACTGTATCAGCAGCGCTGATGGATAAAAAGGATTAATGTAGTGTGTATGTGACTAGCTGACATTTAGGGGGGTGACATTAAATGTTTTAAAGAACAGACTTTATTCGTTTAGAGACCATTGGCTAATAATCTTTATGGGCCCATTTCTCTTCCAAGCCACTAAGTGGCGATATACAGTTTATGAAACGAAAGACAAATGATCTGTTACTGCCACCCAGTGTACGGGAGGTGAAATTACACTCAACAGCGTCAATCAACTGACTGTTTCCATACAAACAAACAGCAGTCTGGGCATGGCCAAAGTTCCTTAGATAACCACTTTTCCATCCTTATTTTATTAATTATTTCATAATTATCAAGCGATTAATTAAGTTTTTTTTAAGCTCATTAAAACAGTATTTTATCATCTCTGCACCGGGACAGATTGTCAAACTGTGGATTTACAGCTAGCCAAACGAGCTAGCTGGCCAAGGTAAGTATCAATAATATTATAATGATTTTATACAGCTATCCTGGTTAATAATCGTGCATAGGCTGTATGTTCATTCGTATGAAAGGTCGATGCTACTTAGCTACAGAGTTACATAATAACTGTATCTAAGCAAGAGCAATGAATGTACCATGTGTTTGTTTAGCACAGGGATTATGTAATTGCCATCCGTATTCCCTTATTTACCATTGTTTTACTAGGGTAAGAACTGATGAAACTATTGGATTTTGCCGCAAATGTTCACGTTTTAGTTTCTAACCGTGTTTATAAAAAATAGCATAGTTCGTTTATTAGAAACCACTAGACTAAAAGAGACTGTCGTGTTGTTTTTTACTTTAATTGATATTACAACGGTATTGAGGAAACATGTTTACTGTGTCTTCACAAATACTACAGTTAAATTATGTTTAATATGCAAAAAACAAACAAACATTTAAAAACAGTTGTACATTTTGCTCTGGGTCCGACAGGAGTTTATTGGGGAAATAATGTGTGGAATCTATCCCACAAAAATAATGAAAGCACAATATGAACTTTCTAATAAACTGTAAAGCAAGGTGCCAGTTTAGTATTGTTAGTTATGTCTTCAAAATGTGAGATGTAATGTTAACATTATTTATAGATAGGGATATAGATTATTTTAGTGACATAGTTTGGCTCAAAGGATTTGTTTATGTTTCCCTCCCCCTTCTAGTGGATTTTCTGACATTACATTCGACAGCATCTGCTGCATCCATATACTGTAAATGGGGAATAGCGCTTTGAAAGCTCATTTGGAAACATCCCAGAAGACTGGAGTGTTTCAGCTGACCGGAAAGGGTTTGATAGAGGTACTAATAGGCCTGTGGTAATTATGTTCACCACTCAAATGCACTTAGCAGTAATGATCTCGTGGATTATTGACAGGTTGTATATCTTTGTTTACAAAGTTCCCAGAGGAGCTACAGAAGCTCACTGGAAACCTGCGGACAGTCGATCTGTCCAACAACAAAATCGAGGTGCTTCCTGCATTCGTAGGAGGCTTCCAACAACTCAGAAGTCTCACCATAAGCGGAAATAAACTAAGTAGGTATTAACAATTTACTAAAATGGGTGGTGTTGAGAAAGTGTTCTATTATACTCTTCATAGATAATTAACACTTGGTTAATTGAGCGTTTTTTGTTGTTGTTTTTTTTATGTGAACAGGCAGTTTACCAAATGACATCGGAAAACTCAAGAAGCTGGAGACTCTTATTTTGAATGGCAACCTGTTGAAGCAGCTTCCTGCATCGGTGGGTCAGCTGAAGGCCTTGCGGACCCTCAACTTGTCTGGCAATCGGTTTAAGGTATTTCCCGGTGGACTCGGCTCGCTTCGCCAGCTTGATGTTCTCGACCTGTCCAAAAATCAAATCCAGGTGGTACCTGCAGAGGTCGCCGAACTGCAGGCCATTGAAATCAACCTCAATCAGAACCAGGTTTGTTTTTGTTTTGTAGGGGTGATGTAGCCTTATTTTTAATAGCTTTACATTTATCAGGATGACTTTTTGTGCTGTGTTCTGCTTCAGATATCAACCCTGTCTCCAGAGGTGTCTAGTACTCCCAGACTAAAGGTCTTACGTCTTGAGGAGAACTGTCTGGAGCTCACATCTATTCCCATCTCTATCCTCAAAGACTCCCAGTTGTCCTTGCTTTCTGTGGAGGGCAATCTGTTCGAAGTTAAAAATTTACGTGACCTGGAAGGGTATGATAAGGTAAGACTATGAAAAATCTATTTCATTTTATGCCAGACTCTACATTATACTTACAAAGCATCTTGTAAGAAGTTTTGAAAATGTTTCTGTTGTTGGTGTAATCCAGTCACAAAACCTATAGGATTTAAAATAACATGTTAACTTTAAGCTTATTTCTGTGCAAATATCATATGATTTTTCATGAATAAAATTATGTTAAAGTTTGAACGTTAAACAAAACTTGTGTACGTTTTTATTGTGCAAAGTCAAACCTGCCACTATTTTACCAGTCAGTGTCTCTCAGTGAGCTGTAGTAGGATTTTGTTTTAAATAATCTAGCTCTGAAATTAGCAATTTAGGTCAATTCATCTTCGTTCAGTTCAATTCATCTTAACTCCTGTAGCACATTTGTCTCAATACCGATTCTCAAAGTGGCTTTACAAAGATCAGTGCTTTAAAACACAAAGTGATTGCGCAAAGGGCTACAATAGCTGGGGTTCCCAAACAAATCAATATAAACCAATAAGCACAGTATTATAGCGATTGTATATTGCGAAGAACATGTATGCTAACTTAGTGTTGCACAGTAGCCATAGCACTACCATTGACTCATGCTTCATAATACCGCCAGTGCCACAATGTAGCGTTTGAATGTGTATTTTTGGCGTAAATTCGACGAATATTCGAATTTTGAATTAGACAGCCTCAGTCAGACTACTGTCATTTTACAGACTTCTGAAGACGATTTCAATAGAATAGTAAGTTTAGACTGTGCATTTTCATTCAACAAATTGATTGTTTTGAGAAAAATGTCATTTTAGGTGAAAGGAAGTTTTTGTTATGACCATGTTTTAAAGGATTTTTCCAGGTTCGGTACGTATTGAATGGCTCAATTGACATCATTCATGGAATTATGCTAATTACCACAAAAATAATAATTTGGACTTGTCTCTCATTTATTTACATGTATACACAAATCATCAATGTATGATGCTTGTGGCTGTATTTTTTAAACTTTGTATATAACATTTTTATGATACCTCATTCACTTTCATTGTAAGTGCCTTACTGTAACCAAGATTTTACTTAGTTTTTTACAAAGACATTTTTATCAAAATAAGAATGAAAAAGTGCTGTCGATTGAGCTTAACAATTGTACTGAACCTGGATCAGTCCTTTAAGTAGTGGTTTAATTTCTCACAACTGTCTCAAGAACGCTTCATTTTTTTAATCTTCCGTAGTTATGTAATTACATGCTTTTAACTTTGTGCCTCTCTTTTAGTACATGGAACGTTTTACCGCAACAAAGAAGAAATTTGCTTGAAGAGTTTGAGGCTTCCTCTAGTGCTGGTCCTCGGCGCTGGGCTTACTTTAGAGAAGTTACATCTGTGACCGCAATTGTAACTGGTTTGGCACGATGGGAATGAAGACTGGAAGAGTGGCTTGGATTGCATCAAAAGTCTGTAGAACAACGGCTTGGAGACCCCTGCTGATCAGTACCCTATCAGTACAGAGAGAAACTGTATGTGCATTACACTTTCTTTTGTGAGGATTTTATCAACAGAAATATAGTGCTGACACAGCTTTATGAGACTATTCACACTGGAGAATGGATTATTGTATATTCAAGCACACTAATGCCAGGTCTATTTATAGGAAGTATATCCTTCACAGGTGAATATAACAACTAATAAATTGTACATCCTATACCCTTAAAAGTATATGCTATTGCTAAGAATTTTATTTTAATGCTTTAGAGTTAGTAGACATTGTGTAGCCATTAAACCCATAACTGTTCTTTTATTTGCATCATTTTGTTCACATCTTCATTAGTTGATTGGAACATTTGTTTGGAGGAATGGTTTGGGCATCAGTGAGCTAATAAGTGGAAATCCATTATAGTATTTTGATTGTCCTTCATAATAGTAATCTCAACATTTCCGTTACAGATTATTTGCTCAATGTTATTTATGTAGGAACCATTTTTAATTCGATCAAAGCCTGCAAAAGATTTTTAAAGTTAATTACTGTCCAGTAAATAAATGCCAGTGTATATTTCTATGCACCGTGAATGCAATACATTTATTTATTTATACATGCTGCATATATTTCTTTCCCATCTTCAAGATGCATAACTCGAAATGGATTTTAGTTAAGGATAACGTAGCTTGATGCCATTTTCGAGACTTTGCTATGGCTCTGTTGAATTAATAATGTCTTACTTTCAAGCCTACAGTTTGTTTACCTTCTAATGCTTGCACACTTGAATGTTTCTTGCAGTGAATCTATGCACATTCATGTAAAAATGTTTATTTTAAACATCATGATGTAAATGTTTTTGGATTGTTGTGTAATCAGAATTTTAACATATTAACAAGTGGTCACGAGTGGCTCTTATTGAATCAGACCAGTGTGACATTGGTAAAAAAAAAAGAAAATCCTATAATCATCCATGTTCTTCTTAATGTACTGCGTCATCTTAATAATTGTTATTTGTCACAGCATTACTCACAAAATAAAGCTTGCATTGTATTAGAATTGTCATGCATTTTTTTTCAAAGATCTTATTTTCCCCATGTGGATCAATAAAGTACATCTATCTCTGTTTACATATTTGTACTCTTGATTTGTAACCCACCACGATTACCAACAGGCTAAAAATAGTTATATATTTTAGAGCATGTAGACGTTTAAGCACAACTCTGGACATCTCGTTGAGTCAAAATGTTTTCCTATGACACTAATGCATTTAAATTGGCACATTCTGGACATTGTGTGTGTGTATATAGATATATATATATATAAACAGGGCATGAAGTTAATAAAATAGCAGTAAAATACTGTTACTCCACTAACTAAACCAAAGTTTTGCAAGAAATAAATCTAGTCTTAAATACTTCCATAAAATGTACCTATAAAGATTAAATATGCAACATTTAATTACAGAAATATTCTCCCTTGTCCCTTCCTTTATGAGGTTTATCCATTTATATTCTAATTAGATTGTAGAAATAATACCATAACTTCCCAAGTGATTCATAAAAACAAGGATCTGTATATCTAAATATTGAAATTGAAAGTTTGTTCAATTTATTTTCATAAGAAAACACACACACACACAAAATACAAATACATTCAGTGCAGACTTATAAAAAAATGGCCACAGTTAAACAGAGGGTGGTGCTCTAACTACAAATGATAAGAACACTGAACTGAAATGCACACATTGTATTAATATAAAGTATTTACAACATTTATGGCTTGTTCAGACTTTAAATAGAGCTGTGTGACTCTAGAAGTTGCGATAATGTCATGTTTCTCTTATACTCCTAAAATGCATTGCACATCTGTTTTTCATTTTAAAATGTTGCAGAAATAAGATGCTTAATAACATCCTCAAAGAAAGCCACTTGATATGGCATTTGCAAAGTTGCAAAATGTCATTTTTATTGTAACACTGTGATGAGGCAGACATGTAAAAAGTAGGAAACATGTGGTGGGTAGATATGATATTACAAAATAATACACATCAGAATTTTGTTCAACTCCATTTGAATTAAGCAAGTTAAAGGGAAAGTTCACCCAAAAATAAAATTTCTCATTATTTACTCACCCTCATACCATCCCAGATGTGAATGTCTTTCTTTCTGCAGAACACAGACAAAGATTAATAGAAGAATATCTCAGCGCTGTAGGTCCATACAAAGCAAGTGAAAAGTGACCAAAATTTTGAAGCTCCAAAAAAGCACAAAGGCAGCATAAAATTAATCCATAAGACTCCAGAGGTTTAATCCATGTCTTCTGAAGTGATCCAATCAGTTTTGGGTGAGAACAGACCAAAATATTACTCCTTTTCACTATAAACCTTGACATCAGCAGTCTTTGGCAATTATGATTACAAGCTTGATTACACTTCCTGGCCTCATCTAGCACTCTGTGCATGTGTCAAGCACTAGGAAGTGTAATCGAGTTTGAAATCATGATCGTGCCTAGAGACTAAAGTGACAAGATGTACAGTGAAAAAGGAGTTATATTTTGGTCTATTCTCACCCAAAACTGATTGGATCACTTCAGAATACATGGATTAAACCTCTGGAGTCTTTTATGCTGCCTTTATGTGCTTTTTGGAGCATCAACATGTTGGTCACCATTCACTTGAATTTTATGGGCCTACAGAGCTGAAATATTCTACTAAATATATTCTTTTTTTTTTTTTTTTTGCAGAAGAAAGTCACATCTGGGGTGATGAGAGATTTTTCATTTTTGGTGAACTATCCCTTTATGTCAATTAACTGGAAATTCATCTTTGTTTTAAAAAGCAGAATTTTATTTTGTGGGTATAGGTAGCTCAGCAAGACATGTCCAGGATGTGCGGATTGACTCCAGCCACATCTCCTAAGCAACCAAATTGGCCCGGTTGCTAGGGAGGGTAGAGTCTCATGGGGTAACCTCCTCGTGGTCGCGATTAGTGGTTCTCGCTCTCAATGTGGCACATGGTAAATTGTGTGTGGATTGAGACAATCGATACTTGTCCTCTGCCAGCCGGATCGAGGAGAGTAACCGCGCAACCACGAGGACCTACTAAGTAGTGGGAATCGGGCATCCCAAATTGGGAGAAAAAAACAAACAAGCAGAATTTGAATGGAAAATGAACCCTACTGTCAAAAAAATAAGTATCACACCACATGACAGTAAACAAGCCTGTAATAACATTACATTTTTACCTTGTTCATAGTTATAATAATAATACAAACAGCATTGCATTGAAAATACAGTAAAGGAGCATCAACTCACATGTTGTCCTCACATACAGACAGACAATACACCAACATTTCTCAAGCAACATAAAAACATTATATACTGTACAAAAAGTGACACTATCAAAGGGATAGTTCACTTAAGATGAATGAATGTTAGCCTCAGTAATCATTCCCTTTCATTGTAAAGAAAAAAGATGATGCTAACATTCTGCCAAACATCTTGCTTTAGTGTTCCACGGAAGAAAGAATGTCATATGAATTTGGAACGACATGATAATGAATTTTAATTTTTGGGTGTACTATCCCTTTAGACCTTTCCGACTGGCACACTAAGATGATCTGAAGTAGATCAGCCATGTTTTATGGTGTATTTGCCTTTCTGAAGCTGTGTGATGTAGAGTTTTGACTTGCTCCCATCGACTCGTTTGAACCACACTTCATCGTGATTGATTGTAGTTATTATAGCACTGTTTGAAAAAGAAGACAATGGAGAAAAATAACTCTGGGCCAAAGTGCTGCAGAGCAATCAATATTAACTTGGCAATTCAGTACGTCTCAAAGTGAGTTACTCAAATCTCTCACCTTGTAGGATAATCGTCTTTCTTATCGATACATATGGCTTGCCCACGGCAGTACCATTCCCCATCGTAAAACAAGCGTCCATCTTCTGAGCGGGCATTGTGCTGATGTTTGTCACTCTTTGAAGAGGAGACTAATGTAACAAAAAACATGAATAAGGCTAGCAGCACCAGGAGGATGATGCAAAACAAACATTAATGAAGCTAATTAAACCTTAATCTTGTACAATATATTGGTGGCCATATCGGTATCAGCCAATATTCTCTGTCTGATTAGGCCCATATTGGAAGCAGATAATATCAATTCAGATTTCAGATTGTATACTCTTTTCCTGCGCTGTTTCAAAAGTACCTTTGATATAAATGTGATCTTACCATCAGTCTTTACTCTGTGAGGCCCTAATGTTGCCATGGCCTAAAAAGACATAAACAAGATAAACCATTTACATAGTACGATGACACTTTACATTTCACATAAAAGAGCAAAATGTAAGTATATGACAATCTTAACCTTTCTGATAGCCGTCCAGTCCTCCAGTATATCAAGGTCTTGCAGCATGTAAACAATATATGGGCGTGAACATGTTAAGAAACTAACAAGATATACTATTATTTAAGCTAATTCTATATAATTTTTTAGGTAGCTTCAGCAGCGTGTAGTAAAGGATATCCGACACAACCACAGGCTTTTTCTTTTTGTCTGGACTGAAGGGATCTTTCTTCTTGTTTTTCCTTGAATGTAACTCATCATTCCAGAGCTCTGTGGGTGAAATATAACAATGGTAACATAACTAACAAAAAATGTATGAAAAACATTGTGATTTTTACATGGTGACATTATTTTCATGACAGTTAGGAACTATTTCACTATAAAGGCATAATGATATGCTCATTACAGCAACATAAACATATATATATATATATATATATATATATATATATATATATATATATATATATATTTAAATTGTAACATTTATTCATTATTTTTGCTCTCCCTTGGTACCGACTTTCATTTTTGCTGGTGTTAATGTAGAAAATAATTGTACAACAGCATCTTTTTTATTGTAATACAGTAATAGTAATGACAATTACTATTGAAAAAGTAAATCTTTCGGACGTGTTACAGTAATGAGAATCAGCGGGTCAAATGTGCTCAAGTGCCACAATGTAACAATGTCATATCCTAATACGTATCCTAATTTTTGGGCTGCTGCCTCTTTGTTAGCATGTAATTCTTGGTTCTGTTCACACCATCTCCCTTATTTTGTTCCACTAGATTGCAGCGGGTACCAGAATTTTTATTTTTTTTCCATTACAAAATGCTGATCTGAAATGTAGTTGGTGCTTTAACACATTTTAGCCCTCAAAGATGTTCTCGTCCATAGACATTGTTTAATTTTCAGTTCATGCACCACCCCCATTGTTTCATCGGATATTTTGGCCTCTGAGTGGACTAGAAACGTAATCTAGGTGTCATTAGAAAGTGAAGAACCTCCCCTTTGCGATGGTGTAACCATCATACATAACTTTTTATCATCAATTGTGTAGATAAGATATATTTCTGACTACATACTTTTTTCTGGACATCAAATATATAACATTGGATTATTCACACAAGCAAGCTCATAGACAAGTAAATAATGGCTCATTTTGTAGAAAAATTCCTAAGGTAAGATCAGATACTGTATAAGGGTTTCAGCTATTTAGGGCTTAAAGATGCAGTGATCAGACATTTGTATATGATGTCTTATAGAAATCATATTTCACTTTATATTTCACTTAATCTTACAAACTGTGGTATTAGGGCAACAACATAACTGGGCAGTCACATTCCTGAGAATGAGAGCTTTCATTTGATATATGTCTTGTCTATTTAAGTGCTATGTGAAAATGTGAACAGGATTATTTCTAAACAATACCTGAGGTAATATCTATACTATGACGGTCTTCCTCCAAACGTCTGATCTTCTCCTCTAATTCACTTTGAACTGTATCAAATAACAACAGCTTCTCACTCTGGAAGAGATGACAAACATCATTGGAGTACATTATTAATATAGATACATAAATAAAAAGAGCATGTTTGAGGTAAATACATGCAATCTGAAAGCCAGTCCTTAACTGTTGTAACAGGCAGGCTTTTGGTGGTTCTGGAGCAAACAACTGCTTCAAACAACAATGAGTCTCTAACATACCTTTATGGTGATTCAGATGCATTTTGAAACATAGTAATGGATTAAATATTTTTCACCTCACCTCCCAGTGCTGTAAAGCTGCTTGAGTTTCACAGTCATATTTATTCTTCACGGAGTCCAGGCACAACTCTCTGTAGATACCTGTGAAAATATTTAATAATGAAATAAAAAAAGTCTTCTTATAGAATTCGAAGGTCGAAAATCATACTGACCTGCAACTTTTGTTCTAATTTGCATATTCTCCTGAAGATTTGCAAGAGGCTCCAGGTACTCAGGGGCCTTTCCTGACATCACTTCTTGGAGTTTGGCAGCAACTTGACTCAGTCTCTCTTTATATAACCTAATAAACGAATACACTTCCTGAGTTATAAAATGCATATGCACATATAAATTACATGATTGCTTGCACAAACTACTCTAATAAGATATTGAAAGATTATACAAACTGGTCCTTGAGGTCAATGAACTGTTTTTCCAGATTGGTCATTTCGTCAATGCACTCCAGTCTTCTCCTTTCACAGTCTTCGTCATCCATTTCTATAAATTGACATATATGTGTGAACAGAAATGACAAAAAATGTAATCAGAAGGATTATGTAAAGTAGGTTGTCATCTGTGCAAACATTACACAAATGACACTGTAACACATTATTGTGTAATATCACTGTGCACATATTAGCAGGCCCCTAATTTCACATAGATCTTCAATGGATCACTGAAGTTGTGTTAAGTTCCCTGCTGCTTTAAACGGTGCGGCCACAACTATCTTGAGCTGAACACGCTCAAAATAGGGGACATGATAGTGGACTTTAGGAGAAATCCCCCCGCACTCCCCAACCCCTCCCCACGCTGAACAATCATTGTGGCAGCAGTGGAGTCATTCAGGTTGCTGGGCTCTACAATCTCTTAGGACCTGAAATGGGACACCCACATAGACTCCATTGTGAAGAAGGCTAAGCAGAGGTTGTCCTTCCTTCGCAAGCTATGGAAGTTCCATCTGCCACAGGGGCTGTTGACACAGTTATACTCGGCCGTCATTGAGTCTGTCCTGTGTACATCTATAACTGTCTGGTTTGGTGGTTCAGCCACCAAATCAGACAGAAGGAGACTACAACGGACAGTCAAGAATGCTGAGTGCCCCTGCCCACACTCCAAGACCTGTACGTCTTCAAAGTGAGGAAACAAGCAGGCAGAATCACTCTGGTCTCCACTCACCCAGCCCACTCCATCTTTGAACTGTTGCCTTCTGGCCGGTGCTACAGAGCACTGAGTGCCAGGACACCCAGGTACAAGAACAGATTTTACCCTCAGGCCATTTTCCAAATGAACAATTAAACTACCTCAGGACTCCCCCATAATGCAATAATGTAAATACAAATCTCATGTACATATGTAAATTCACATATTTAATTCAATAACTGTACATACCCCTACCATGCAGATACATTACCACTTGCACATGTGCATACGCCATTCTATTATATGTCCTATTATTTGTCTGTCTATTTATCCTCTTACCTTGTTTTATATTCTGTCTCACTGTAATGTTCTGTGTGCACTTGCGAAAATCCTTTTGTAGGTGTGAACACATAGTAAAAAAAATCTCATTCCGATTCTGATTCATACCATGCACAATGCATATACACTGGCAACCAAACGTTCGGAATAATGTACAGATTTTGCTGTTTTGGAAGGTAATTGGTATTTTACTTTCAACTGGCATTCAACTGATCACAAAGTTTCATCAGGACATTACTGATGTAACAAACAGCACCATCACTATTTGAAAAAAGTCAAATCTAGACAGGCCCCATTTCCAGCAGCCATCACTCCAACACCTTATCCTTGAATAATCATGCTAAATTGCTAATTTGGTACTAGAAAAATCACTTGCCATTATATCAGACACAGTTGAAAGCTTTTTGGTTTGTTAAATGAAGCTTAACATTGTCTTTGTGTTTGTTTTTGAGTTGCCACAGTATGCAATAGACTGGCATGTCTTAAGGTCAATATTAGGCCAAAAAAGGCACACAAAACAGCTTTCTCTAGAAACTTGTAAGTCAGTCATTGTTTTGAGGAAAGAAGGCTATACAATGCTTGAAATTGCCAAATAACTGAAGGTTTCATACAAAGGTGTACAATACAGTCTTCAAAGACATACACGGCTCTAACAAGGACATAAAGAGATGTGGAAGGCCAGATGTACAACTAAACAAGAGGATAAGTACATCAGAGTCTCTACTTTGAGAAATAGACGCTTCACATGTCCTCAGCTGACAGCTTCAATTGAATTGAATTCTACCAACTCAACACCAGTTTCATGTACAACAGTAAAGAGAAGACTCAGGGGTGCAGGGCTTATGGGAAGAATTACAAAGAAAAAGCCACTTTTGTAACAGAAAATCAAAAAGAAAAGGTTAGAGTGGGCAAAAGAACAGACATTGGAAAACAGACAATTGGAAAAGAGTGTTATGGATCTTAACCCCATTGAGCTTTTGTGGGAGCAGCTAGACTGTAAGGTGCGTGACAAGACAACCACATCTACGGCAAGTGCTACAGGAAGTGTGTGGTGAAATGTCACCTGAGAATCTGGACAAACTGACAGCTAGAATGTCAAGGATCTGCAAAGCTGTCATTGCTGCACATGGAGGATTTTTTTTATGAGAACTCTGAAGTTGTTTAAGAAGTTCTGAATTTTTTTTCAAATTGTAATAGTAATTTTTCGTTATTAATGTACTGACTATACATTGTGATCAGTTGAATGCCACTTTGATGAATAAAAGTAGCAATTTCATTCTCCATGAGAGAAAAATCTATACATTATTCCTAACTTTTGGCAGCCAGTGTAGTTGCTGTTGTATTGCCAATTCCCACATGGTGTTAATAAAGTATGCATGTTACATGTGGGTAACTGACATTGACTACTTTTGGAAAGTACTCCACCTCAAACTGTTTTCAGGACATACCTTAATAAAAAAGGACACTTGCTTGTAAATGTAGATACATAAAAATTAGTCAGTCAATCTCTAACCTGAACTTTCTCCATCCTCAGACACAGATGAGCTTTCTGTTTCCTCATCTTCTGAACTGCTCCCTTCTTGCTCTGCAAAATCCACCTCCATTTCTTCATGATTGCTTTCTTTCTTTTCTCTCGAGTGCACTGGCATACCGTCTTATAAGAAAATAAGATGACCGAGAATTATATTGGCCTACTTTCTTTGAATGAGTCGCAAAAATAACGGTTTCTTATTTAAAAGTCTGCGTTAGAGTGTTACCTTCTTATTGCTAAAAACAAAATAAATAGACATAAGTCTAGGTATATCACGCTATCAAACGTTCAAACCATGCAATGAACATTAAATGTCATTTAAGTCTGAAAATAATCAAATCAAAGTGAGAAGCTATCATTTATTAACTCTCTTTAAGCTGTTTAAGTATTCTGATAAACCTGTTTCGTTCATTTAGCAATGCTACTCTGAAATGTTGCTATACTGGCGCGGAATGTGCGCTCATGTAGCGCTCTCTGGGGTTTGAAGTCTTTGTTGTGACACATGTCCCTCAGGCAGCGCGCTTTCTTGTGGGCAAAAGAACTACATTTCCATGTCGTCGCTCGTACTGAAAAAAAAATCATGTTTACAACGTTAAAAAGGCTGTATAATCTATCAACGATAGGGTGAAATGATTGTGCTTTCTTTTCTTTTTTATTATTTTATCCAATAAAAATCTACATTATACAAATGTTATAATTATAAATATAAACATTATATAATATGGTATGTTTAAAACCACGTATGAATCGAAAATAAAAGAAAAATGCCTGAGGAATTATTAATACAAAAGACAAAATACAAAGTACATTTACATACAGTATATAACACTTCACAAATATGTTTACTTTTATTTATTATAGATATTTTTTAAGTCTCAAATACATCTGTCAATATACAGCCTGACTTCAATTAATTTTTACTGGTAAATTTGCATATAAATATATTAATTTGGCCAGAATTATTTTGTTCTTCCTTTGGATATGATTATGTTTTTGTATAATGCCATAGCCATTCAAAGATGTTTATAAATCAACACTATTATGTCAGCACAATAAAAAATTTCACCTATATTTTTTTAAACAAATTTTATAACAAAATACGAAAGTCAACAGAAATGCATTATTAAATATGTAAATCACATAGATATATATGATTTTTTTTTTCTCCATGATGTTAATAATTTTGAAAGACACATTTAGAATTACTTTCACCAAAATGTCACACTATTTTACAATCAAATAGGAAATAAAATAGAAATCAATCCTTTAATATTTAAATAATAATAATAATAGTATATTCAATCTTCCAAACACAGTAAAACGGTAAAAAATAAAAATCCCGAGATTTATGCCTGCGCTCGAGAAAAGGTGTTTTTAAAAATCGACCGATTTTTCAAAATATTTTTTAATTAAAATAATATTTTTGTGATTTATTTATATATATAAACACTATTTATTTATTACTACATTTCACAGTTCAAAACCCAAAGTGCAACAATAAAAGGGTTAGACAAAAAGTACATTAAACGACAACCACAACTGTTGTAAACATGTGGAATTTCAGGAATTAAGCTCTTTAATTGTGATATATTGTTTAATTTCACTCTTATAAACCAAATACGTCGACGTTTGGTCAGTAAATGAAATAAAGTAAATTAAATAAGATTTCGGAGATGTGATTGAATGCGTTGAATGGCTCCGGCATCGATGAAGGTGTTTTTCATGTCGCGTCCTCCGCCATGTTTTCGATCTCCACCAGAGAGGTGTGTAGTTCACAAGACGAACACACACAGATGAGGGCTGTCTGCTCTTTTGTCTAAAAATGCACGCCTCACTTCTAATTCCTCATGTGTACTTACAACCCATGACACATTTTGGGCAGTGAACTTGACAGACCCGTCCATGTTTAAGTAAATTATCTGAAGATTAGCGCTTCAAAACACCTCGGAATGTTCTCTAAAAAGCCACACGGAGATGTCAGGAAATCGACACAGAAAGTGTTGGACCCCAAGAAGGACGTGCTGACAAGATTGAAACACCTTAGAATCGTCATAGGTGAGAAATTACATTGTTATTATTATTTTTGTTGGGTTAATGTTGCACTGATTAGAGCTAGCATACTAGACATGGAGAGGAGGATCAATGCATTATCAGTAGTCATGGAGTTTTACAATTGTTTTCTTGTTATAAAGCAACATTGCAACGGTTGACATACAGTGATTACACAGGGTTATGTGTCTTTCAATTGTATTGTTGAGTGTCTGTGTCTGTGCAGTGTTGTTAGGCTATGCCATATGATATAATAAGAGGGATTACTGCACACAAATGCATAAGTATGGACAAATATAAGATACAAGTATTGGTTTCCCTTCAAAGATTTTTCATTGGAAGCTCTGTATCTGGTGCTGAGTTGATGTTTGACATAAATTAGTGCATGGAGATCAAGAGTTTTAGGATGCAGTCCATTTATACGTTTGTATGCAATACTTGAGTATTTGTTGGCATATTTGGCCCTTCTAAGATCAGTAAGGTGTTTCTTATGTATTTAGATACAGTTGTTTTTGCTCTACTGACTTAAAACGAGTAAGAACTATGTCAACAGTGCAATATAATATTTGTTGTGTCATGGTCAGTCAGTCCATGGTGAAATAATGCAATATAAGTGAAAAGATGCCACTGGAGATAAATTCTTGTTTTGGGTGGGGGACGGCAAATATTTGGTTCTACAGGACTAGGTGTGACATGTTAGTGAATAACAGAAATAAACCAGCACTTCCTTTGGGATCATTTGAGCACTTGCATGGAGATTGTTTTGACCCATTACCATAGATTACTGAGTTGTTTTGTTTAAACTGCACATACGCCCTTGTGTAAAATGTTTTCATGTTCAACATATTGAGGTTTTACTTTGAAGGTGCAGTTTAATTTTTGATTTTTATGTGGCTCAGGAGCTTATTGCAATTGGCTGAAGTTGGCTTGTGCAGCTACTGTCCAATCATGACCCCATTTCCTGTATTGCGCTCTGTGACATTCTTGGGCTTCCTGGTGCCATTGTGTTACTGTAATGATTGTTTTGAAACTGAAATCTGTGTGATGTTGCCATGCGGGGTAAGCAAGCTGCCTCCATCACAGTATAGAATGAGTATCAAAAGATAGCATTTAAAGCTGAGGTGTATTTTCTGTACCACTAGTGTCACCAAACGGTTTTTGTTCATGAACAGATTATACAAACACTCTCCCCTTCTTCCATTGGGCGAATGTAATGTAATTGGGTGAACCAATATTGCTTTGTCGGGTTGGGTGGAATGCTCACACAAACACAGCAATGTTTTTATCGTGTCACTTTTTGGGGAAATCAACCTAAAAATGGCTTAAATATTGTTGTCTCTGTGCGAGAGTTTAATAACAGAAAAAATTACACACTTCAGCTTTAAGAGATGTGTACAAAAAAAATAAAAAAATTAAGCCTGCATTATGCACCTATGGGGCCATTTAAATGCCGCTAAACTTCTTTGAAAAGTAATAGGCTATTCGTTGTTCACATATTTTAAACCATACATTCACACATCCACATATTGTGGCCTAAATGTGCTCAACACAACATTTGTGCATTGGTAGAACTTGGGACGTAGTGTAAATAAACGGAAGGGTGTGTTTGCAGAGAAACTGCAAAGTCTGATAGAATCACACAATAACATCCAGTTATTCAAATGGTGGCACCCTGTAACCATAACTGTTTGACATGATTCCTTCTTATGTGAGAACATAGGATATATAGTCTATATTTAGAGTTCTAACTCTGTGTATACCCTCTGAAAGCCAGTATCACTACATTAGCCTTTCTGTACAGGAGATCAATCCCTGGGCTCCAGACTAAAAAATTACTTGGGAGCCATTGGCTCCTAAACTGGAACATTAAGCAGCCAAATGGCTGTTTTTAGTAGCAAAATCACAGAATTGCTCGATTTAGATTGTTGTTCAGAAACAAGATAGAAAGCCAAAGAAAAATAAGTCATCTGATAACCCATTCATCGAAAGTTTAATGAAAAGTATATAGGTAAGATAAGATTACATTCCCTTTTGTCTCATAAATATTCACACTCCCTTTCATAATTTATAAAAATATAATTGTATTTTTTAATGTAGTACTGCTCTTCAGAAACTACGTTACAGATATTTACATAAAGTACAGTATGCATATAGTTGTGTGTTGTCTTCTTGAGCATCAATGAATGTTTGCACCTTGTGTAATAGTTATGTAAGTCCCTCAATTGCCATAAGTGTCAAAAGCTTGATTACACACACACACACACACACACACACACACACATATATATATATATATATATATATATATATATTATAAAACAATTAAAATAATATACACACACACATATGTATATTTTAATTGTTTTAAAATATTGCCTTATTCTTTCTTTACTGTAACCAGATGGTCCAGACACAGAGAGTACAAGAGTGTAAATTGAATGAAATCCCAGAAGCAGTTTATTGTGCTACTCCAATCCCAATCAATAATTCCCAGAAGAAAGAAATTGGTACACAATATGGGACTTTTAAGTATAAAGAAGCCCGAAATATGCATGGGACTCTTATTTTGAAATGTTTGTACTCCCAGTTGTGAGCTCACTGACAGCTGATTCCCTGAGAAAGTGAATCTGATAGAAACTGCAAACTTGCACTCCTGAGTTCAAACACTCAGTTCTTTTCGGGTGATTTGTGAAAATGATCCGGTTCAAAAGAGTCATTTGTTCACAACTCTCGCTAACAATTATGGTTAATAAACAGACAACGCATGTGATCATGTCAATGCAATATAAACCGTTCCATTATCAGTGTAAGGTCATAAACAGCATGAGAATACACAATATAATGAACAAACAGGAGAAGCATCTGTTTTTAGAAGAAGGATCGGAACATCTAGAAATAATTTATTAACCTAATTCAGTAATCTAGTATGCTGTGTATTTCCCATCTTAAGATGAATTGACACAGAGCTCAACATCGGCAAAATGAACCACTTTATGAAGAAGTTAATTACTTAAAAGAGGTAATGAAATGCTCTTTTTTAAATGGCTTCATTATCTTCCCTAAGGTTCACTGATAATGTTTTTTTTTTTTTTTTTTTGCAACAAAATAGGCATAATTTAGTATATAGGATTATTTTCCACCCTGTCTGTGGCCCTCTGTCTGAATCGCTCGGTTTTGGCCAAAGCGCCTCCTTAAAACTTCAACGTAAAAGCCCACTGTTGTGATTGGCTAACATCATGCAGCCCCTCAAATACAGCCATATTTGAATTAAATCATAAGAGAATGAACAAGCTCCACAACATAAAACAAAATTTCAGGGTTTACACATAACACAAATCCAACACATTGTATCCGAATATATTAAGCTGGTCATCTCAAGCACAACTGTTAACACTCACACCCTGTCTACACCGGACACAGAGGCTTGGGACATTGCATCAAAAGCAATAGAGAACCCATTATAATCAATAATACTGTCTACTGTGTAAGCATCACACGTGCTCTGTGTGTATAGTTGATGACAGAGGGGAGAACACTTACTTTGAAGCATCCAGCACAAGCAGACTACATTAGGCCATATAGCGAACTGTTTATCCAGAGGTGAGACACTGCTGTCAAAGACACGTGAAATGTTTAACCGCGGTTAATAGTGAAACTGTATAATCGGGCATCCCTAGAGTAGTAACTCTATAGAGAAATTTAATATATCAATAATAATTAGATAAGATCTGCTGTGTAGCATTTGATAAATGATCATTTGATAAAATAATGCAATATTGAAAATTAATTGTTCTATTTTCATTGGAATTCATTTTCATAATTTGAATAGAAAACCTTTTCAGAATTTTTTTTTTATTTGGAATTTGGGGGAAAAAAAATGTAACTTAATTTGGGAAAAAATAAAACTGATTTAATTGGGCCTTTGAAACCGTTCAGACTGAATGTGCTCTTGCTTTGAAAATAAAGAAAAGCTTGGTAGAGTGTAACCAATGGAATAGTACGCTGGTGTCATGCATTTATTTTAAATTAAGTTCTTTTAACTTGACACGGCATCTTTTTTGCATAGTGCTCATGTGCGAGGTAGGGCTGCACGGGGGAAAATGTCATATTGCGATTATTGAGGTTAATATTGCGAAACAAATGGTATCATGAGTCAACTTGCTTGGTTATCAAGGAAAATGCTCAAATAGATTACTGATAATGCTGAAATGTTTATTTCTCTACTTAAACATACAAACTAGCAACAACAACAACTATAAATGTGCAGTGTTTATAAATTAAATTAATTATTTTAACAAAATTAAATATCTTTGCATTACTGAAAATTTGTTATTTTCTCAATATTACACCTAAATAAAATAGCACAATAAATACAAATTTTCATGAAAATAAGTTTGTCCAAACAAACAGGTATATTTAAGCAGGATGTAACATGTACTTTGCATAAACTCTTTTGAAAAGGAAACTGGATATACAAGTGTGGTTCACTCAATCAAACCACTAAAACGGTTGTTGTTGTTGTGGTTTTTTTTGTTGTTTGTTTTTTTAAATGACCAACTGGTATTTCCAAATCCTCTTTCTAAAAATGTCTACTTATCGCTGGTATCTCTTGTCCATGTGTGGATAATTTCCTGAAATCCCACTTTGCTAGCGGTGCATCATGTCTCTTGCCAAGCAGTGCATTATGGAGTCAGTGACTTCTTTATATCTCTGTGAAGACTTGTCATATAGTACTAATCTGGCCTTTCACCGTCATGCATTCATAATACTTTTCTCTGTGCTGTTTCAGGTGCTGATATAAATGTGTCGTGTTGCCATGTGATGTAGCAACTTTCATTTTGCACAGTACCTCTCTCTGCTCAGCGTCGGGTATCTTAAAGCCAAAATATCGGCATATAACCAGGGTTTTTCCTGGCTTAAAATGAGGCGGAGGTGGTACCATACTGATCAAAAAAGTGACGTTAAAAACACGTAAATGTTGGTTTTGTATTAATGCACTACTAATGACCTCGCAGCATTTTGCCATCATATAATCGGACAGGCTGACATCGCGATTGCTATATGATTAATCGTACGGCACTAGTGCGAGGCTAAAAAAACAGCTAGCCATTTGTCTAAAGCATGTTCATTTACATGGACATTTAAAAAAAAAAAAAAAACAGTGCAGATGGACGCAAAAATGCAGTCGGTGAGAACAGCCCCTAAGGCTGATATTAGGATGGTAAATTCTATGCAAACTGAAGCCTTTGAACAAAAGTCAATATTGGCGCATTTACTGAAGTCCTCCGCTGCACAAGGTCCAGCTCCACTCATCATTTCTGCTACAGCCTGCTCTGGTCACATGTTCCCTCAGCATCCAGCGACTTTAGTCAAGTAGGCTCCCTGCCCAGGTCTGTTTATAGAGCTGTTGGCTGGCACAAAAACCAGAGCCAACAAAGTGCCTGACACAGACCTGGTCCAGATAAATGCTGATAAACATGTGGGCCAAGGTTCACATTTTTAGGATAAAGACAAGTGCTGGAGGAGTTATACTTGTTTGGCAAGTACCTCTAGGCCTGAACACGGTTATCCAAACAGACTACTTGGGTACAGCAGTAAGCAAGAGCTCTAGAGATCCTACAGATTCTGGTCCACTTCAAATAGGACATACAGATTGGTGGGAATTTGATGTGAAAGAACAGTCCGGTTGATGTGAAACTGGCAGTTGGAAATATTTTTGATCTAAAATGGAATATGGCACTGAGAGCCTTAGTGCTTTACATTTTATTTGAATCACTTAAGATAATGGGCCCTCATTTGTAAAGATGAACTGAATACCATGGAAATAAATACAAACTGACATTCGCAGACTATGTATGCATGCATGAATATGCATCTTAAATGCAGAAGAACTAGCTTTTGTTTTTTTGTTGTTGTTATTGCTGAGGAAAAGGTGAGTCTTAACCATATCCCTCCACTCAATCTCTCTATGCCATCAGCTTATGAAATATCTTCCTCCAAACACAATCTCAAACTTTGTAAGTTACAACACATAACTGCATCTCCCCTCTTCTCTTTGGTCTCATCTCCTGAATGCCCGAGATCGGTCTAACGTTAAAATACCTGATGTTGACCCCATCAGTTCTCACCCTGTCTTTAATTATCACATAGTGATGTTTAATTAGTGGCTCTGTGAAAACACTTCACAGATGGCCATCATATCAATTGTGCCCTTGAGCAAGACCCAAAAGCTTAGATGCTACAGGTTAACCGTCCCTGTAAAAGAAGGAAAGTTTGTGCTCTACATTGATGGCATTAAAATGTTAACTTTAATTCTCTAATGATTTAATATATTTATATAAGGTAAAGATCTAATGGGTGCTCTAATGATGCTTTATATAGTTCATTGTTCAGATAAGACCTTGTGCCTACAACAGTGTTTGGATTTAAAGACATGTGTTTGATGTTGTTGAACTTTTAGCTAATAGCTATCAGTTCATACTTCATAGCTTGGTTATATAAGAAACCAAACATTATTTGAACATAATTTGTCTTTTTGTTTAACCAGCTTACTCTTTGTTTACAAATGTTTTAGGCCTAGCTCTTTTCCACCATGGGGCTGAATGATTTTGAGCAGGGTGAAGAAAGGTTCCAGGAGCATTTTCACTAGACCATGGTTCGGTATGGTTCAATTACAGACTGTTCCCAGACCATATTTCTCACCATAATTAACTAACCGTATGCAGGACAGAAAACCGCTCTGATGGAACACACGTACTGATGTGGCGACTCACGATTGGTCACTTGCTCACAATCGTCAGTCAGACCATTCGAATGCTGATTTTGCAGCACTACAGTAAAAAAAAAAAAAAACTTAACCATGCCAACAAGCCCAGATTGGTATGGAATTACAGGGTCGCGGGGTGGAGCCTATCCCAGCTAACATTGGGCGAAAGGCGGGGTACACCCTGGACAGGTCGCCAGTCCATCACAGGGCCACACATAGACAGACAACCACTCACACTCACATCCACACCTAGGACAATTTTTTGGAGACATCAATTAACCTAGCCTGCATGTCTTTGGATGGTGGGAGGAAAGAGCACCTGGAGAGGACCCACGTAGACACGGGGAGAACATGCAAACTCCACAAAGAAAGGCCGGGGCAACCAGGGTTTGAACCCACAACCTTCTTGCTGTGAGGCAACAGTGCTAACCGCTGCACCACCGTGCCGCCCTGCAAAAAGAACCATTCAGCCCAATGGTGGAAAGCTCATCACGTGGGGCCCTAGGATTTCCACAATGCGGAAAACACAAACGGAATAGCGGAATCCAGTCATAAAAACTGAACAAACTATAAAATGCGGAATGTCATGGAATTCGACATATTTAAGATTAAATGAATATATTAAAGCACAAATAATCAAATTAAAATTGTGATACAGCCTCGTGTGATGATTAAACCCAAGGCTGCAATTTAATTAAATAAATATTAACTCTGCATGTGCTGTACTTCAAAATGTATTTAGCTGGCCTTAAAGCACACAGCCTATGCAGATGATATATATATATATATATATATAATGTATTGCTGCCTTTTGCTGTTTAATAAGTACATTAAGCCATATTGCGAACTGTTTATCCGGAAGTGTGAAGCTGTCGTCAAAGACATACAAACTAAAAGCGCTTAATTCAGTTTTTCGCCAAAATAAAATATTTTTAATTAGACATGTAAAATGAAAGAAATTGCAACAGAAATATGTCACTACTATACTATATAGTAAAATGCATATTAAAGATACTAGTAATAATAATCTAATACTAATAATAATATCAATAATAATTACATTATATGTTGTACATTAAATGTAAGAAATCTCTCACAAGCAAGTGTGCTTTTGTAATGAATAAGTTTTCATCAATGATTTCAGAATAAAATGGAATTTGGAAAAAATAAAACTGATTTCATAGGGCCCTACTCATGTTTCTCTTGATTTTAAAAACCTTAATCTTTGTACCTTGTACTTCAATGATTGAAATAGTTTGTGGAAAAAATATAAATTGTTGTTGTGTTTGAATTTCTTTGACAAAACTGACATTGAAATGACTCATTTGCATATGTTGTACCAGTTGGTAGGGAAAAAAAATCTGCCAACAAGTACATATTTATGGGAACTCTTTTAATAAAGCCTTCCAGGTGCAGCTCACATGGTCACTGCATAATTTCCAATTTCAATTTGTGTTATTTCAATGTATTGATGACTTTGCTATTACTCTAATATGTAGATAATGTCCATTAGGTGTTTTAGGTGTGTGTAAACTTTTGTTTGGCACTTTACCTACTCCGAGTTTGTCTAGCCTAGCGTGCAAATGCCTGTCCTGGTAACCAAAAGGTATAGGGTCAAATCCCACAAGCATTAAATCTGAAACTATTACTATCTTGAGCAAGACCCTTAACCCCAGGTTACTTTTGGGACTGTTCTTGTAATAAGTGAACTGTGAGTTGTTTTGGAAAATGACTAATTAGTAATCTATTAATTGTTTTGTTTTTTGTAGAAAATGCAGAGCCTGTTGAACTCAAACACATTTTTGAGCAGAATTATTCTCACATCTACTACGTGTTCTTTGAAAACTTTGTCACCATCGAGGTTAACCTGAAACAGAAAGGTAAGACCTGGATCTTTTTATCTTTCGCCTGCTTTGCTATGGTGTTTTTGTCTGAAGTTTGACAGCTTAATGTTTCACGAGGTAGTACTATAGTGTTTTTCTCTCATAACAGCTGACCTACTCGTATGTGCCCTCTGCATACACACAGTCAGAAGTCAAAATGTTAATGAGCAAGTTTCCATAAAGATGCTGACTACCACACCTGGAGTCACAAGTTGGAATCCAGGGCATGCTGAGTGACTCCAGTCAGGCTGCCTAAGCAACCAATTGGCCCAGTTGCTAGGGTGGGTAGAGTCACGTTGGGTTAACCTCCTCGTGGTCGCTATAATGTGGTTCTCGCTCTCATAGGGGCGCTTGTGAATGCTGCAGAGAATAGCGTGAGTCTCCACATGCAATAGGTCTCTGCGGTAATGCGCTCAACAAGCCACATGATCAGTTGCGCGGATTGAAGGTCTCAGATGCGGAGGCAACTGAGATTCGTCCTCTACCACCCGGATTAAGGCGAGTCACTACGCCACCACAAGGACTTCGAGCTCATTGGTAATTGGGCATTCCAAATTGAGGAGAAAAGTGGAGAAAATGGTTTATGGTCATGACGGAAATTAGCCAGTGCCCAGTTACCCATGCCTGGGTGAACAGGCTCATTATAGTGCAAAGAGAGAGCAGCCAGTGTTTTGGAACACTACACAGTTGCTCATTGAGTATTCAAAGAGCTGCTTACTGCTTTTGACCTTTCATTTGAAGTAGAATGAGTCTAGAAGTTTTTTTGTTGTGCTTTTTATATTCTACTGCAATTCATAATTCTTCCATAGTATCAAAATGAACTGAATCTCGTCTCTAAACTTTCAAGAATTGTCACCCCAAAATCAAAAGAAAAAATATATAATTCTTTAGAATAGATCAGATTACATTTTTTTTGCATTGTGCCAAGTACAGGTACATATCCAGTGAAACAGAAGGATCCATCCAGAAGTACAAATATCAATATAGATATATTTAATATATATAAAAATAGATTATGATTAAGTGCAAATTTTAAAAGTTGCAAATGGCAGAATGGTCAGTGCAAATTAATTAAAGGAATATTCTGGGTTCAAAACAAGTTAAGTTCAATCAACAGCGTTTGTGCCATAATTCTTTTGACGTGTTGGTCCTTTTCTTTAAAACAAAAAATCAAAAGCAAAAATCAAAGTTACATTAAGGCACTTACAATGGAAGTGAATGGGGCCAATGTTTTGACAGTTTAAAGGCAGAAATGTGAAGCTTATAATTTTATAAAAGTACATACATTAAATCTTCTGTTAAAACTAGTCTATTATTTGAGCTGTAAAGTTGTTTAAATCGTAATTTTTACAGTCATTTTAGGGTTTGTTGACATTACATCGTCATGTCAATGGAATATATAGCTATATAGCCTTACACAGAAAAGGTTAGTAAGCGATTTTATCACTCTAAAATCATGTCGACGTTCATATTGTTTATGTCTTGTGGCTATACTTTTGAAATGGTGAGTATTTTAACATTTACATATTGGCCCCATTCACTTCATTGTAAGTGGCTCACTGTAACCCAGATTTTTGCAATTTTTAAAGAAAAGAAGTGGCAAGTCAAATAATGGTCATGAAAAGAACAATTACAACCACGCAATGCAAAAAAAAAAAAGAAAACTTTATTTTTAGTTAAGCAAATTATTTATTTCTTTTGATTTTGGGGTGAAATATGATCCGGACCATACTTTGTGAGATTCACCAAAACAAAAAAACTAGCCTATACAATCAAAAACTAGCAGATGAAATATCCAGCCTTAGAAAAAAAGTTAAAAGCCTTTCTTTAAAAGTGCACAAGGATTGTTGTAAACTTGTCTCAAAATCACATGTTGAGTGCACCATGTTTCCATGTACTACAGAGCAGATATGTAATCCTTGTTTGTTGAGCTATAAATAGCAGCACTGCGCGTCTCTGTTATCCCTTGGTGACGTTCTGTGTTCATCTTCACTTGCTGGCAGGTCACAAATCACAACGAGAGGAGCTTGACTCTATTCTGTTCATATTTGAGGTGAGAAATGTATATAATCATTATCTAAGGAAGTACACATTGGCTTTCTGGAGAGGAAAGTGTTAGAATTATTGCATGAACAAGATGAACAATTATCAATGCAACTCTCTTAGAATGCCGACTAATTCGTTTTTTATATAATGTCATTAGTAATTTCTGTGCATCTTACATATAATTGATGCATCTTTTATAGAGACCCACATACAGACATGTATCGGTTATCAACACACTGATAAAACAGGTGTTCCTTGCCGCACCCAACAGTGAGTCATGTATTTAGCTTTTACTCACCTGGCATGCCCCCATGGGCCTGATTTCGTAGTGGTGAAGACTTAAGACACTTTGGCACGTCTCTTTAAGTGCACCATCATGACGAGACAAGTGATGTCTTCATGTGGGAGAGCTATTGCAACATTCCAGACTGTTGTAAAGAAGCCCTGAAATGCATGCTAGCACAAATCTGCTCACCAGTTTTGAAATGTAAATACGTGCTGAACTCTTAACACATTTTAATATCTTGTTGCTGTAAGAGACATGTTTAAATGCTGTTATTAATAACATTCATGAATCAAATACATGCGCTTCCATTGCAGAAAATCTTACAGCTCTTACCAGAGCGAATACAAGGAAGATGGCAGTTCCACAGCATAGGTAAACATATTTATTTTTTTGATTTCTTTAGTTTTGGTTTTTTTAACTAAATTTGTAGTATAAGCTTTCCATATTGTCCTTAAAGCATACATTGTTTTCCAAACAATGAAAGTGAACTGGCTGGCCAGTTCAATGTCCTATATTGGAAGGTGGTCTCTCCTTTTCCTCTGCGCTGAAGTCTGTTAGCAGAAGGATACACAGACCACCAAGAGAAACATAGAGATTGCCAAGGACCTGGGGCCACAGCAGACCCAGATCTGACCGAGAACTCTGACATTATAGTCCTTAATCGCTGACGGACAGACTTAGTCAGATAAACAGTTCATAAACCACATTTACAATTACATCTAAATATTTTTTTATTTAACTTTGTATTGTGCTTTACACTATACCTATTGTTCTAAAGAAGCTTTTCAATTAATAGTGCCTTACAAACCCCCAGTGAGCAAAGTGAAGGTGAATCAACATAAAAAAGACATGCAAACAAACCTAAACATTGCAGATTATAAAGAGAAAGCATAGTGGATCCATGTTTGGGAGGTTTTACAGAATTATCTGTCTAGATCAGTAAGCCAGGTCTGCTACCATAAGTTTGAATGTGATGGTTTTGTAAACATGGATTGTCAGGTTAATCTGTTTATTTTCCTCATAGGTCTTATTCTGAAAAAAATACTACATACTGGAAACTCCTTAAAGGTATGTAATATCTATACATCAATGATAACTGTCAGTTTAATCTTAAATGCAACATCAAATCAAAATTGACCCTATTTACTTTCTTTATGTGTGATTTACTGTGCACATTTCATCAGTGCACATTATTTTATAGAAATAAGTTATTTTCATAATCTTTCATCAAAATGCAATATGATTATATGCCTTTGAAACAATGTTTATTTTCTGCTGACATAACCAGGTCCATGTGGATGAGGAAAAATAATATTAACCAATAATATCACAGTACACTTTCATGATTAAATCAAATCTCATTGGATAAAAACAAGACACATATCCCATTATTTCCTGCCCATCACTTTGATTTATTCTAATTTGATTGAAATATGTTTTGCTTTATGTAAGTTAAAGTGTTAATTCACCCAAAAAATTTAATTATCTTATAATTTACTCACCCTTATGCCATCCCAGATGTGTATGACTATTTCTTCTGCAGAACACAAATTAAGATTTTTAAAAGAATTTTTCAGCTCTGTAGGTCCACGCAATGCACGTGAATGGTGATCAGGCCTTTTGAAGCTCCAAAAAGGAAATAAAGTCAGCATAAAAGTAATCCATATGACCCCAGTGGGTTTTATCCATGTCTTCTGAAGCGATCCAGTTGGTTTTGGGTGAGAACAGACCAAAATTGAGCTCCTCTTTCACTGTATATCTTGACAGTAGTCTCCTTGGCAATCATGATTTCTAGCTTGATTACACTTCCTATAGTGCCATCTAGCGCTCTGCACATGCGTCAAGCGCTAGGAAGTGTAATTGAGCTTGAAATCATGATCATGCCTAGAGACTCCAATGGCAAGGTGTACAGTAGAAAACAGAAACAAACGGTTTCATTTTGGTCTGCTCTTACCCAAAACCAATTGGATCGCTTCAGAAGAGATTGATTAAACCACTGGAGTCTTATGGCTTAATTTTACGCTGACTTGATCTCATTTTTGGAGCTTTTGGAGTTCTGTTCACCATTCACTTGCATTGTATGGACATACAGTGCTGAAAAATTCTTCTAAAAATCGTAATTTCTGTTCAGCAGAAGAAAGAAAGTCATACACATATGGGATGGCATGAAGGTGAGTAAACGATGAGGGAATTTCCATTTTTGGGTGAACTATTCCTTGAAATGTGTTTCATGCTGTTCCTTGTTTTCTGTAAAAGTAGATGTTTTCTAATGTCAATGATGATTTGTTAATGTGCATCCAGCTTGTGCATTGACTTTTTTTGTCTATGCGGTCGTATCCTGTAGATCCGAAGGGAAGGAGTTCGTCTGTTTCTTCTTTGGATGCAAGCTCTGCAGCACAATGCCCTGAAAGAACAGCTCTGGATTTTTGCCTGTCTGATTCCTGGATTCCCTCCTCCTCAGTGCGAATTAGGCCCTCGCACCCTGGATAATCTGATCAGCCCTCCCTTAAACTATCAAGAGTGTTAGTATTTATTCTCAGTGCTTACTGCTATCTCGCACTCCTTGACCATAGCTACTTAAAGGGTCCATATTATACACTTTTGTTGTAGCATTTTGTTTTTAACTGTTGTAAGCAGTTGTAATTTTGTGTTACATGATTTTACCCTATTTTACTGACCCTTACACCGTGTCCTAACAAGGCACAATGCAACAAGTTTCCAATGACAAGCATATTGTCTGTCCATACTGAACTGCTGTGTGACATGATACAATCGCAGCCAATCAGAAGATATTTAATGATTAATGTAGTTACTCTGCAGAAAATTTGGTTGTGGTGTTGTTGTAATATCTTGCATTTGAAGGTGGTCTCTCCTTTTCCTCTGCGGTGAAGTCTGTTAGCAGAAGGATACAGAGACCACCAAGAGAAACACAGAGAATGCCAAGGATCTGGGGCCACAGCAGACCCAGATCTGACCGAGAACTCTGACATTACAGTCCAATTGTGCATGTCACAGTCGCAGCTTGTTACTTATTCATGTGATTATCTAATCAGCCAATCTTGTGGCAGCAGTTTATATCAACCATCAGAATGGGGAGAAATTTTGCTCTCTGGGATTTCGACCATTGCATGAATGTTGGTGCCAGATGGGCGGGTTTGAGTATTTCTGTAACTGTTGATCTTTTGGGATTTTCATGCACAGCAGTCTCTAGAGTGTAAAGAGAAAGGTACGAAAAACAAAAAATATACAGCGAGTGACAGTTCTGTGGGCAAAAATGGCTTGTTAATGACATAGATCAGAGGAGAATAGCCAGACTAGACCAAGCTGACAACAGTTCTATGCAGAAAAGCATTTCTGAAAATACAACATGTGGAACATCGAGACGGCTGGGCTACAGCAGCAGAAGAACCCTCCGGTTACCAGTATTGTCAGCTTAGAACAGGAGACTGAGGCTGCAGTGGGCACCAGCTCTCCAAAACTGGACCGTTGACGATTGGAAAGACATCGCCTGGTCTGACAAATCTAGGTTTCTACTGATGTACACAAATGGAAGGTCTACTGTAGCCTCAGTATTCTGTTCTTGGCTGACAGATGTGTAACCCAACGGGGTCTTCTTCTGTTGTCTGAGATGCTATTCTGTTCACTACAATTGAACAGAGGGGTTATCTGAGTTACCATAGCCTTTCTGTCAGCTCGAACCAGTCTGGCCATTCTCTGTTGACCTCCCTCATTAACAAGGTGCTTTCGTCCACTGAACTGCCACTCTCTTGTTGATTTTAGTTTTTCGCACTATTCTCTTTACACTCTAGAGACTGTTGTGCGTGAAAATGCCAGGAGATCAGCAGTTACTGAAATACTCGACACCAACAATCATGCCACGGTCTAGATTACTGAGATCACATTTTTCCCCATTCTGATGGTTGATGTGATAATTAACTGAAGCTCCTGACCCATATCTGATTTTATTCATTACACTGTTGCCACACGATTGGGTGATTAGATAATTGCATGAATAAGCAGATGTACAGGTGTATAGTATAAAGTTGCCAGTGAGTGTATATCAATGTGTTAAATTTTTTTCACAATTTCATTTTAATGAGCCATATTTTTTGCAGAGTAGTCTCCATAAATGTTCTGGGTAAAGTGAGGAGGGAGTTTTGCGTTGTGACCATTATTGTATATCTACAAAGTACATTGCACTCCAGAAATTTTAAAGAGCAAGGAAAGCCTTTTTTTTTATTAAATATTCCCTGTCAACAGCATCTTTCCTTTGTCCTTTCTTGCAGCTCAAGTTACTCCAGAGGAGATCAGTCCACTGGTGCCACCCCAATCAGGAGATAAATCCCAGGAGGATCTCACGGGATACTTTTTGGAGGCTCTACTAAAATACATGGTAAACCAGGTACTCCCCTCCTCCTACTAACACTGCTGATGCTAACATGGCTGGAGCAGTCAAGACAACAAACCTGCATGAGCAAGCTTATGTGGCACTGACCCCAGATCTGTATGCAGCTGATGCAAGATACCCTTGCTGCAGTTGTGTTTTGGACACTCACACTCCCTGGCACTGCATTGGCTGCCCTGTTGCTCTGCTTCTCACTAGAACATTCAAACATTCAGGCAGATGGGCTACAACAGCAGAATACCTCGTTGTGTTCCACTTCTCTCAGCTAAGAACAGAAAACTGATGCTGCAGTGGTCCTACCATTTGTAGACCTAAGCAGAAATTCAGTTTTGTCTAGGCAATGTTTTTCAATTTTTTCCAATGTCCAGTTTTGGTGATCCTGTGCCCACTGCAGCCTCATTTCCTGTTCTAAGCTGACAGTAGTGGACCCAAAGGGGTCTTCTGCTGCTGTAGCCCATCTGCCTCAATGTTCTACTTGTTGTAATGTTCAGAAATTCTTTTCTGCATTGAACTGTTGTTATGAGTGTTTGTTTGGGTTACTGTCACCATCCTGTCTGCTTGGACCAGGACCATAATGTTTCTATTTTTGGGGTGTGGGGTTTGCAGTTAATTACACAATTTTTCACAGGTACTGTAAATATCTTTAATACAAGTACTTGTATACATGCCATAAATTAAGTGGACATGCTTTAAAGGAATAGTTCACCCATAAATGAAAATTCTCTCATAATTTACTCACCCTCATGCCATCCATTTCTTCAGCAGAACACATTTGAAGAAAAATAGAAAAATATCTCTGCTCAGTTGGTTCTTATAATGGAAGTGGACGGTAATACAATTTATGATGCTCAAAAAAGCAAATACAATCAGCATTAATGTCATCCATTCGACTCCATTGGTTAAATCAATGTCTTATATGCGGAAAAAGATCAATACAAGTCCTTTTTTTTTTTTTTGGAATTTCTCCCCTTTTCTCCCCAATTCGTAATGCCCAATTCACAATGCGCTCTAAATCCTCGTGGTGGCATAGTGTCTCACATCAATCCGGGTGGCAAAGGACTAATCTCAGTTGCCCCCGCGTCTGAGACCGTCAATCCGCGCATCTTATAACGTGGCTTGTTGAGCGTGTTACCACAGAGACCTAGTGCATGTGGAGACTCACACTATTCTCTGCGGCATCCACGCACAACTCACCACGTGCCCCACTGAGAGCGAGAACCACATTATAGCGACCATGAGGAGGTTAACCCAATGTGAAGAGTACCCACCCTAGCAACTGGGCGAACTGGTTGCTTTGGAAGCCTGACTGGGGTCACTCAGCGATCGAACTTGCAACTCCAGGTGTGGTAGTCTGTGTCTTTATTTATTTATTTATTTATTAGTTTATTTAACAATGCAGAAACATTGCTACAATTTCAAGCAGCCAATGCTCCACATACAGGCTTCTAGCCAAAGAAAGCTGGTAGTCTGTTCCAAAGCAGTGTACCTTGAACTGAACATGTGGATTGTGCAAATTTAGTTTTTCTCCTCGGTACTGAGCAATTGTTATAAGTTGTACCTCTTGTAGCAATCCCCTTACTACTGTGTTTTGCTATTAATTGGCATTGAAATTTGGAGCAAGATTACTTACACATTTAAAAACTATTTTAATGAGAGACAAATTTATACAATTTTCAAAGCTAAGCAAACTATTTATGTAAATATTACAATGATGCCACCTAATTGTTTTTTGTCCAAAATGTTTAGTGTTTGTTTATATAAAGATCTAACAGGTTTGATGGTCAGTTGAGAAACCTGACTCCGGACAGTCACACAGTATAAAATGTGAGAAGACCATTGAATGCATGTATAATTTGGCTGCTTTTAGGGATATATACGGTCTACTCATATAAAAACAGTTAAGGTTTGTTCTGATTGTTCTACACAGCCTCTTTACATGCACATCAAATTTCAATTGAGAATCTAAAATAACACCTAAATATTTAAAATCATTAACTGTCTCTATTGCCATTTCATTGATCTTAATTATAAAACCATTCATTTCTTTCCTTCTAATTGAAAAACACATTGAGACAGTTTTAGAACAATGCCACTGTGACATGCCAGTCATTTCATTTGTTAATATATCTGCAGCTAAGCATGGCGTCTGTGCTGATACATAAATGACTGTGTCATCTGCATATAACTGACATTTAGTTTCCTTTCAACAATTTGGTAAATCGTTGTCATATAAGGAAAACAACAGTGGACCTAAAATTGACCCTTGTGGGAGACCCATCTCATTGTTTTGTAAAGATGATCTTGAATTATTTATTTTAACACTCTGATCTCGAGATTCTAAATATGATCTAAACCAAGGTATTGCCTGCTGGGAGAAACTAAACAGATTTAATTTATGCAGGAGCATTTCATGATTCACAGTATCAAATGCCTTTTTGAGGTCTAAAAATACTGCGCTTACAACATTATCATTATTTAAAGCTCCCTTAATAAACTCTGTGAGAAAGCAGTTTGCCATTTCTGTTGAATACTTAGGCCTAAAACCAAACGGTTTAGAGTGAAGTAAAAAAAAAATTATTCTAGATAGTTGATAAGTTGTTCAGCTACCAACTTTTCCAGAATTTTTGAAATTGCAGGGAGTATAGAAATTGGTCTATAATTCTGATCCTCATCAATTGATCCTGCCTTAAAAATTGGGGTTATAATAGAAGTTTTTCAATTTGAAGGGAATTTATTTTCTCTAATAGATAAATGTATCAAATTTACCAAGGGCTTTAGCAAATAAGCACTATATTTTTTTTTACAAATGCGGTATCCATTCCAAATATGTCCTTAGCCCTTGATTTATTCAGTTGATTCATAATTTGGAGTATCTTATCTTCATCAATCTCAGAGATATAAAAGTATGCGGTTGTGTCTTTTATTGCATATTGAGGTAATTGTACAGGTTCAAAACATATAGCAAGTTCTTCCACAGACTGAATAAAATATCTAGTAAATTCTTTAGCAATTTCAGTGCTATCAGTTCTAAATCTTCCATTTATGTGCAGCTCCAACAATGGTTTTCTTTGTATACCTTCTCGTTTAGAAAGTTTGTTAATGCACTTCCAAAGAGATGAGATATTTCCTCCTGATTCTGCAATCAATGGTCCCAAATATGCAGTTTTCGCCTTTCTCATTTCACTAACTACTTTAATTCTTAACGACTTAAAGCTTAGACTATCTGTCTGTGTTTTTGTAAGCAAAGACTTTTTCAAAGCAAGATCTCTCTTTTTCATTAGTTGATGGATATCTGAATTTAGCCATAACAAGGATCCACTATTTTGTCTCTTTTACTTGCTGAGCTACCCAGGCCACCTATTTAAGTACTTTTTATCTTTAAATCATTGCTTCCGGTAAGCAGCAGTATGAACGTTCACAAGAGGTTTGAGGTCACATGATCTGTCGTGTGACATATTGGCGTTGGCATGCGCGATACACCCAGAAGAGCAGCGCTGTAGGAGAAATGCTTAACAAACCGAATGCTGTAAACAAATTTAAACAAAGAGGATATACAAGTTTTTGCACAGGGATATTTATTTGACCCTGAGTACTCTGACCAGGAGCACAGGAAGAATTAGGAGGCTAGACCAAAAAGCCTCAGAGGGAGAGAGAGCTCAGCAGACGTGGTGGTGCACATGTAGGCAATGCCATCAGAGATAGAGAGCGTCTTGCTGCAATGCATGGAACGTTGCCATACCATCATTGGAAAGACCGCTTGACCATAGCCCACTCATGAACACGCATACTGCTGTTTACCGGAAGTAACGATTTAGTTAAAAAGTACTTAAATATTTATATTTTTCACAGCAAAAACAATCGTATCCTTTTATAAGACATTAATGTAACCACTGGAGTCATATGGATTACGTTAATGCTTGTTGTCTGTACTTTTTGAGCATCAAAAAATCGTGTTACCATCCACATTCATTATAAGGAAGTTTTGAGCTGAGATATTTTTCTGTTTTTCTTCAAATGTGTTCTGCTGAAGAAAGAAAGTCATAAACACCTTGGATGGTATGAGGGTGAGTAAATGATGAGAGAATTTGAATTTTTGGGTGAACTAACTCTTCAATTAAAAGTTGGGCCAAACCTTCTGTCGTTTTCCAGTGGACTTTTTTTAATAATAGGTTCAAATGGGTAGATTAATTTCATATCAAGCTATATTGGCAAGAGAAAATTAAGTGTATATTTCCAATGCATTATTAGAGACTAGGTACAGATATAAAACAAATTAATTGCTGAAGTTTAATTTGCTGAACGGCCAAATCCTTCACAGTCTGTATCACGCAGTTTAGTTTTTGATACTGGTTCAGGTAAGAGGGAGTGAGCATTTTTGGGCGATGCGAAAAGATACACCAGTATCTCTCCCACAACTGGTCAAGTCTCCATACAGTAAATGCATTCCCGTGTTTATTGTACCCGGACATGTTTCCCCGCACGTAATGAATAAGTGTGCACTGCCGCATGCATCAGTTTCTGTGCTAGCATGTGCAGCTGAGTCGAGCGTGTACCTCCTGGAAATTTATATATGGTCATTTTAACCACAGGAATTTGGGGAAAACATTGCAGTTTCAGGATGTGAAAAAAAGCATACTGTAACTTTACTGTAACTGTAACATACTGGAGCCCTGAATATAATTTTTTTTAACTATTGTATATTGCCCAGTCCCACTTCACCCCCCACATAAACAGCACCATGCACTGCTTGACTCCACTAACCCACTGTCTTTCACGAAAAAACAATCAGACTGCTTTGTCCCTGCTGCTGTGTTTGAGCTCAGCTTGTTGTGTGCTCTGTTTCACTACAGGCCAAAAGTCTGGAGTGGAAGTATAAGGAAAATCACGAGAAGGGTTTCGCCTTCCTGTTTGCAAATTTCAAAAAGTATTACCTGCCCCATATCTTCCCCAACTTCTCCAAAGAGACCAGTTTGTACAATCCTATTCTTGGTAAGACTATATGACAATGCCAAATTCTCTGATTTTAGGATATTAAACTTTATTCTGTGGCAACACCAGATTCAGTTGCTCGAGATGCTCTGAGGTCTAATTTGGAATTGTGTTTTGTTTTATAATAGATGTTCCAGCCATGAGACCAAAGCCTTACTACATAGTTGTTAAAAGAGACCCAGAGACCAATGAAGCCCTGTACTGCACTAAAGAGAACTTCCTTAATGCCAGAGTCATATTTATTCGCTGGCTGGTCTCCTTTTGGCTGGAGCCCAGGCCCAACACTAGAACACACATCCCTGGCATGGAAGGAGAAAACGTGCCAAAGAACATCCAGGTTAAAATAAACCCATACATGTTTCGTTGCATCCCCTCTGTCATAATTTACTCACCCACATTGTGCCAAACATGTATGAATTTTCTTTCTTTGTGAAACTCGAGCAGGGTCTGTTTTTTTTCCATACAATTAAAGTAGATACAATGAATGTGATTGGTGACAGGCTCGTATTCTGCCAAATATTTAGTGTTTCACGGAAGTAATAAGTAATACAGGTTTTGAACATCACGAGGGGTGAGTAAATTACAGGATTTTAATTTACCGTATCTCTTTAATTTGTTAACTAATTCAGTGTCAAAGATTTTTTTAATGCACATTTGTGATGCTGTTGCTGTTTTAGAGAGCAGCGGCGGGCCTAGCTGCACGTGGTGAGGATGGCGGTCTAAGACCAGATGGTTTGGATGGGGGATGTGCTAGTGAACCTGAGCAGTCACACTCCAACACCAGCACGCTGACGGAGAGAGAACCCAGCTCCTCCAGTCTCTGCAGCATGGATGAGGAACATCTCACTGATATTGAGGTGGTCCGACGGGTCCTGTGCTCCTCCAGAACCAATGTCAACTTCATCACAGAGATCTTTCGTCAGGTAACTCACCCATGAGGACAAAGAGCAAGAGAAGCGCTTTAACAAACCTAAACTTTAAATAAAGAGAAAGGAGAAGTCTGAGCCTTATTGCAGAAGTGGTAATGAGAACGGCTAATTGTTTTGTTGTCAGGGATTGTCCTCATGTGAGAAGTATGTTTGATATGTGTTTATAAAGAGGAATTGGTATGTGTATTATCTTTTGTCAAGGCTATTGGTTGAGTTGGAACTGCCATAAGAGGGAAGTCATATAATTAATCTCCCAGTCATTAACCTGTATTGTTGGGAACTCTACAATTTACATAGATTGAAATTGAAGAATCTTTTTGTGTTGGAATGCTTATTTAATATTAGGTACGTTAAGTGATGAGAATCTGATGGAACCATGCAACGTTGGTTTGACCTTATTAATATTCATTAGCAACACTTTCACCATAATATAATCTATAAATGTGCTTCCTGGATTGCAATGGCTACTTTTTGTTATTTATTAAAAGATTCCAAAGATTGTTCCAGAACCGTTAACAGAACGGTGTGTCATGAAGTTCATTTGGCTCCAGGTTTAAAAAAACTAAAAACATTCTGAACCCTTCTGGGTCCCCAACTCTTTTATCCCCTGTAACGTGTTGGCCCTGCCTCAGATTTAGTCCCAAATTTTTTATATACTATCTATATACTGATTCTGTCTGTGTCTACAAAAGAATGTGTTAAATTCCGCAGGCATTTCTGTTGCCCATGTGTGAAGCTGCAGCGATGCGTAAGGTGGTACGGGTGTATCAGGAGTGGATCTCTCAGCAGGATAAGCCCGTGTTTATGAGAGAACAAGAGGAAGACCAATTCTCAGGCCAGCTGGACTCTGCCCACAAGCAAGGAGCTGATAAAGAGGAGGAGGTGGGACACAAGAATGTTGAAGCTGTTATTACACTTTCAGTCAGACAGCCTGGTCCCCCTACATTCTTCGCATGAGATATATTTGTGACCATATCTGTGTTGGCCAATATCAGCGTATATTTTTAATTATCAGGCTGACTTTTCAAACCATATACTCACATCCATTAATGTTGCACGAAGTAAGATTTAAATCACAATATGGCCTTGTGCAATTACTTAACCTTAAAAGGCTTCATTTCTGCATTGAGCGCTTTAGTCAGCACTGTGTGAGCAAGTTGCGCCCTCTAGCGGTCTGGACAGCATTATCCATATACCACTATAATACCGAATTTAAAAGGGGTTTTATTCCTTTGGTTTAAACATAGTTATTTTTCCATGATGTGGTTGACATTTCATTGGAATTGTCCAACATATGAATAGTATGAATTTGTAATGTTCTATCTTGTATAGTACACACATGTAAAATGTGAGTTCTATTATTTAAACTGCAAAAACATATTTACTTATTTTTCATCTTTTTATCTTGTATTAAACTATGTTTGGTAAAATGCAATGTGTGTGGGTGGGTTTGGGTGTTTTTTGAGGACGTTTTTTATTAGGTTACAAACTGGTAATTACAAGGATCTTATGCTATAAATGTGGTTTATGAGGACATTTCTAGTGTCCCCATAATTCAAATAGCTTAAAAAAAAAACAATGTTTTTTTTATTTTTATGTAATAATGCAAACAGTTTTTTTGTGAGGTTTAGGTGTAGGGTCAGGGATAGAATCTATAGTTCGTACAGTATAAAAATCATTGTCTATGGACAGTCCTCATAAGGATAGCGCACCAACGTGTGTGTGTGTGTGTGTGTATGTGTAGGATATGGGGCTCACAGTTTCCATTCACAATCGAAGCCCTAATTGGTGCAGGAGTAAGTCATCTGACACTGAAGTCCTGGAGTACAATGTACATGCTGGAGTCCAGGCCACACTACAGGTAAACACAGTCCCAGCCACTACATGTCATATTTGACTTATTCTCTTGGTGATGCAGAAACTGATTTAGGGTAGAATTTGTTATAAATGTCTGCACTGTAGTCTAATCTACTCTTCAACATCTCTTCCTCACAGGTTTTCATCACCAACTCCTCTAACGTCTTCCTTCTGGAGGCAGCCAATGAGCTGAAGTCACTTCTGGAAGAACATGTCGACATGTCCAAGCGTGTGCTGAACATATACCGCAGTCTGGTCATGCATGAAACCATGAACCAGAAGACCTGGTATGATCTTTGAATCAAATCAGTGTATCATTGAGTTGAGTTTAGGATTTAGACGCAGCTTGAAATGAACAGTGATATTATTATAAAGAAGCTATACTAAAATATTCTTATATTAATAATTAAAATAATCTCAGTATGCATTCATTTTGAATTACCTTTGAAACATTTCTGCTCACATAAGTCAAGGTCAAACAAATGCCATTGAAATAAATCACATTATGGAAGTTAAATGCATTGTAAAATTTCTACTCATGTTTATGTTGATTTAGGAAGGCCTTGATTAACAAACTCTTCCTGTGTGTGTGTCTCTCTCTCTCTCTCCCTCTCTCTCTCTCAGGGAGCAGATCCTGCTGGTGTTGCTAAGAGTAACAGAGTGTGTGATGAAGAGGCCACCATCCATCATGCCTCATGGGAAGAAGAGTAACACTTTATCAGGCCGACTGGCTGCAGCCATTTTTCAGGTGCCACCTACCAACACACCACAACAGCTAGCGTGCAAAACCACTGTTTGCAGCACCCAAGTTTTCATATAGATCAACTCTAATCAGTTTTGACAGATTCTTCAGTTTTCTAAAACTGGGTGGGCTGTACAATCAAGAGGAAAATAAATTACTGGATATGATTTTACTTATTTATCCCCTGGGGTAATATAAATAATATGAATTAATATTATTAATAAATAAGTAATGTGTGTTGTGATGTGATTTTCTCTTAATATTACCATTAGAGCATGTTCTAACCAGGTGTGACGCAAGAAAGCGAATACATCTGCATGTTATTCTAATTTTTGTCCAAACCAGCCATGTCTTAGAGAATTGTAAAAATGTTCCTGCATGGTTCTGGTTAACTCTGCCCACAGTGAAATCTGATTAGCCTAAAACCCACCTCCACACATCTTTTGATTCACTCTGATTTTGTTACTTTGTGTATTATTTTACTTTCACTTACTGGATGCTGGAACCTTTTTAAAACACCAGTGTCAGTCAGTAGATATGCGTACTTTAATAGTTTTTTCTCAGTGTGGTCTTTCTCTTTAAACAGACTCTGATTGTGGCCTGGATCAAAGGGAATCTGAACGTGTACATCCCTCGAGAATTATGGGATGACCTGCTGTCTGTACTCTCCTCTCTTACCTGTTGGGAAGAGCTGGTCACCGAGTGGTCCCTCACCATGGAAACACTTACCAAGGTATTAGCACGCAACCTTTATAGCCTGGACCTGAACGAGCTGCCCCTGAACAAACTCAGTGAGCAGAAACAGAAGAAACACAAAGGCAAAGGTGAGTTTACTGAATAAAATATACTTTCATGCACAGACAAGTTGTATCAAAACAACAAAATTAATTCAAAGCTAACATTGTTAAAGTTTTTTTTTCTTTGGTGACATCTAGGTGGCATCCACGAGGGGCAGAAAATCGCTGTGGATCGGTCGTTCTCCAAAGGCTGGAGTCGAGACCCACCAGGCCAAGCAGCTGCCATGAGGCAGCGCAGTGCCACCACAGCTGGCTCACCTGGCATAGAGAAGGCGAGGAGCAACGTCAGACAGAAGACAGTGGGTGAGTCCAGAGGCCAGACCCCTCCTCCTCTCTCTTCATGCCAGTCTAAAGCTAGTTTAGTCAATAACTTTTAAATAGTACAGCTTTGTCTCATTGTGTTTTTATCTGAATTAAAAAAGATGAGCTAAAATGAGATATTAACTACAAGAGAATATGACATGTTGAAGCTGACATCCTTTCTTGGGCTGCATCCCAGTTTGCATACTTTGGCACCATTAGTATGAACTTCACTAATCATAAGAAAGTGCATCATTTTGAGAATGTAGTAACAAAGTAAAGGGACATACTCACATTTCACATTTTATAAAACTGTCTTGATACCATAGACTCTTCACCTGGCATATAGTTAAATTAGTGATTTAAGGAAATGTACTTTTTACAACTTTAACGATCTCACATTCCTTGCCACTTCAACTGAATATGTTGAAATACAAACGTTCCAACTTGTGGGCAATATAGATCAAAAATATGTAAGGAAGCACACATTGAGTAGTAGCACATAAGCAGTGTTCTGATTGAGATGCATGATTCCCTGTCTCCCTTATCACTAATCTTGCATACTATATTATAGTATTGATAGTATACAAATTGGAATGTAGCCTTAGCTTAAAAAAAAAAATGTTGTTCCTGCAGTTTGACTCAATTGCAATTGGAACATGATGGATTTGTTGTAACATATGGCATGTTTCTCTAATACAATTTTACCCCTCATGAATATCAAACTCTAGTTTTTTCAGATATTTGATGTTTGTGTATGTAGTCAGTGCTGATTTGAAAAACACTAATTGCGTAAAGCAAATGCATTTCTTTACTGAATCTCTTCTTTGAAATGCTCACCTCTTTCATCCATCACTTTCTCTATTTCTCTTACCTCTTACATCATGTCCTCCTGTTCTGTTTGAACATCACTCCTCATATCTCTTTCTACCCCACTTCCTTCTTTTTCTCACTGTCCGTCGTATTGTCCTTTCTCTTTTTCTCTCTCTGGGTGTGTGTGTGTACTGTAGCTCTGCGTAGTTGCTCTACGGGGGACAGCCTGCTGTCCTCAGTCTTTATTCGCAGTGCTAAAAGCGCACCTGTACTGATCCAACCCATACACCCTCTCCTGCCTGACTATGTCCTCACTCCCCTAGCTGATGAGCTGTCAGGTAGAGCCCTTTACGCCAGTATCGGTACTCTCGCCTCTGACTGCGTTAATGGCCCCGATTGTGCATGTATGTGTATAGAATGTATGTCTGTATATCCACTTCCTGTAAAAAGCATTCCCTACCTGCCCCTCATAGTATTGCATATATAAAGTGATTTTCATTTAATAGACCTAGTAGTAGTAGTGTGTGTGTGTGTGTGTGTGTGTGTGTGTGTGTGTGTGGTTATCTCAGTAGATTTTAATATGTTTGTGTGAATGAAAATGCCCTTCCTGGTTATATTTCTTCCCATGATCAAAAGAACAAAATAAGAAATGTTACCCAGGCATTTCTCATGAGATTCACTCAACCACCCTTTTGAGTCTTGTGTGTGTTTGAATCTGTGCCTGATTGTTTTCTTATCCTTCTTTATTATAGCATTATTCCTTTTGCACTTTGCATCACCTCTAGAATTCTAACCCCTCTTCACACCCAGATCTTTTGAGAAAAACACTCTCTAACAGTTTAACTTTTGTCTGCATTTCTTTGCTATCATGTTTGTTTGGATGGTTAGATTTTTATCTGGTGAAATATCACGATGGATAAAATGTTTTATTTGTCTTGTGGTTTGATATGTTAAGTTTAACTTTTGAGTTTAAGTTTGTAAATGTATTTTGATTTACAGCTGGTGTTATCTGTGTGTTTTTGTGCATGTACTGTATGTATTTTGCATGTACAGTGGTGTTGTATATGGATCAGTTAATATTATAATACTTGCTAGGTATTTTCACAACCATATAGGTATCTGAAATTAAAATAGTGGACTTCAGTTGCTTGTTACCAAAAGGGTTAGTTCACCTAAAAATGTAAATTCTGTCATAATTTATTCACCCTCCAAGCCTGTATGACTTTTTCTTCTGTGGAATGTAAAATGAGATGTTAAGCAGAATGTTAGCCTCAGTCGCCATTCAGTTTTATGAAAAAAATTTCCCCCGTACTCTGAAAGTGAGTGACTGAGGCTAAGTCATAGGGGTTTTTGGGGCAAAATTAGGTTGAGTAAATGGTGATAAAATTTCAGAAACCTGGGTAAACTACCCTTTGAACACAATTTATTTTGCAGACAATATCGGTCTGCGCTTAGTTATATTGCCAAATCTATGCATAAACACACACCTTGTATCTATGAACACATTCTGATTGTCGTTTATGTTCATGTTCAGATATGGAGGAACTTCCTATCGCCCCGCGCGTTCAGCGGATTCGGCACTGCTCTCAGAGCGAGAGGACTCCGTCGTCAGAGGTGTTCTCTGCCTCTGGAGACTTGGAACAGCCCCCTCTTCCCCGCAGCAGCAGCGCCTCTGACATCATGGAGCCCTTCATTGCTGAGCGTGTCAAAGGTGCACTTCCTGTCTCTGACAGTCCCTCTAACTCCACCCACATTACCACCACCAATTCCCCCCACTGCTCCCCATCCCCACACCAGCTCACTGACCCACCCCCTGACAGCCAAGCATCCCTGGAGGTGGGCGAAAGCATCTATGACCATCTCTGCCAGATGCCAGGGCAGCAACCTCCCTTTATCCCTGATTGGTCCTGTCCAGCTGCAGCCGAGACAATTCAGATCGAGGGAGAAGGCGAGGAGGATGTCTTCAGCGTTTTCAAGGAGTTTTGTAGCAGGGAGTTCGTGGTAGGCGAAATTGGGGTGTTTGGAGAGAAAGTTGAGTCAGGTTCAGATAGTAGACAAGCGCAGTTTGGGGAAAGTGGGGATTGGGCATTAGAATGGGATCGAGAAATGGAACAAAGCGAGAAGAGTTTGTACGAGTGTTTAGAGCAGTGCGATTGGGATTTGAGTATTATGCAGAAAAGTTCTAGTACAGAGGGTCCAGTAGAGGTCAGTAAAGCCAAACAGTTACAACGCCAGAATGCTACAGACAGGGCGAGCGAAAGTGAACACAGCCCATCACCAACCCAACTTGCAGCAAGGTCCAAGCTCTCCCATCCTGACCCCAAAAAGCGGCACAGCGGTGGGGTCCATGTCAGTTTCCGCCCGTCCACGGAGTCCGTGCAGTTTCACAACCCCCTGGACCCCAAAGAGGCACACTGGAAGACCCGACTTCGCCGTCTCGGCCACTTTAGCACCCACTCGGTTGGTGGGAGTGGGGCAGCAGCAAAGGTCAAAGAGGGCATGGGGGAAGGGGTCGCCTGTTGCGAACCTGTGGAGCCGGATAGATGCTCCAACAGTGGGGCTAGACGTGGGCGACTCAGCCGCCCGTCTCTCCGCCCGCGGAGTTCCCGCTCCAGATCTCAGGAATCAGGGTGTAGCCCCTCACGGCAGCAGCAGGTGGCACTGTTGGGTGGGGTGTACAAGTCTATGGTCCATGCTCTCTCCAAACCCAAGGCCCAGGCGGTGTCGCCCCAGCGCCATGGCAAAACACCTGCCACTGAGGCACACCTGAAGGATCTATACACTCAAGTAATGGGCTATTTTGGAAGAAAAACCTCAGGTGAGCACTCAAAAGGCTCAATTCCCTCTCACAACATGGAAGACATGAAAAAAGTGAAAAAAGCGCCTGTCCGTCTTCCCTTCTTTTTTCTTTTCTTGTGACTGTTTGATTTTAGCTGAATGCTGATTGATTTGAAACCTATTTTTGTATTTTCTTTTCAAGTAGCTCAATTCCAAAAAAACAGACTCAAAAAAGACCAACGGTCCCTCACCTTTGAGACGGCTTCCCCTCCTCCTCAAGCTTCTGGGACCTAATCTCTGCTGCCCCTCTTCCCCTGGATGCTGCATGCGACCTCATGCCTACCTCCCCACCCCCTCTCTCTCTATCTCTCTCTCACACACACACACACACACACACACACACACACACACACACGTTCACACATTCACATTTACACAAACTTAATATCTGACTCTTTAGAGATGAACAGATGTTTTCTAATCTAATATTATGTTTTCTAATCTGTGTGATTATTAATATTGCCATTTCAACATATAGAATTATTACGGTTTCTATACAAGTTAAGCTCTATTGAAGACATCTGTAGCATGAGTAAAAACAAACATAATTCACATTTACAGTAATGCACTTATAATGGATATCGTAAGGGCTCATTTTGCAATAATACTCATTTAATTGCACACTATTTCGGAGTATACTCACAAGTCTAGAGATTAAATTATAATATTTCAACTCATGTCATGACCATGTAAAGCCAGAAGAACTGGGAACTTTTGCATGGTAAGTACAAGGATACTGAAAAAGGGGGGACCTGGGTAGCTCAGTGGTAAAAGACACTGGCTACCACCCCTGAGGTTCGCTAGTTTGAATCCCAGGGCATGCTGAGTGACTCCAGCCAGGTCTCCTAAGCAACCAAATTGGCCCGGTTGCTAGGGAGGGTAGAGTCACTTGGGGTAACCTCCTCGTGGTTAGTTCTCGTGGGGTGTAGATGGTGAGTTGAACGTGGATGCTGCGGTGGATGGCGTGAAGCATCCACATGTGCTATGTCTCTGTGGCAACGCGCTCAACAAGCCACGTGATAAGATGCACAGGTTGACGGTCTCAGACACGGAGGCAACTGGGATTCGTCCTCCACCATCCGGATTGAGATCACTACGTGACCACAAGGACTTAAAAACACATTGGGAATTGTAGAAAAAGGGAAAAATAAAAGGATACAGAATAAAATTAAGTGACAATACAATCCTTAAAGCACTTTGTAATGGGGGAAGTAACGGCTATAAAAGTAGGTCCATGGCTAAAAGATTGATCTTGACAGCTTTACAACTCATATACCAGAAACAAATATTTTTGTATGGAAGAATTTAAGCAAGTTAACAAAAATTCTAAATGCACATCTGCTTTTAAACCCTCTGGAATGTCTTGCCCCATAGACTTCCATTGTAAGTGCATTACTGTAAACAAGATTTTTGTTTGTTTTTACAAATTGAAGGGTGATTTAAAAAAAAAAATAGTTGGTTATCTGGTAATAATTTCACAGATGCGGTTGATGGAGCTTAACTTGAACTCTGAATTTTTCTTAGCGCATTCTGCAGCCACAGTTTTTTTTAATGCCAGTAGAGGGCAGCACTATCCCTTTGAAAGAGAACTGTGTTAGTGCTCGCCTTGTCTTCTGATGGTAAAAATATTACATTATTTGAGATTTTAGCTTGTGTTACTATGCGTTTAAAGCTTGCCAGCTTGTCAGTAGCATAGTAGCAGTTATTACAATAGGAATGCCACTGTTAGATTGGCTCCCGTGGACAATTTGATTGTGCAAGCTTTTAGTTAATGACTTGAGACACAGCTTGTAGTCTGAACTAACCAGATATCTAGGTGAATACAAAGCCAAGTCACAGTCCCCACAATGCATCATACCCAGAAAGAGTTTGAATGATTTTTAACAAGTTGCCGCCTAACTCTTTGCTTTTGGAATGAAGGCTGCCTTGTCTTACTGTGGGTGACTCTAACATACTCACTGCTGTCTCACTTTAACCACGGTCACCTCACTAACTCCTAGGTTTGGACTTCCAGGGTTTGCTCTGTCTGTCTTTCTGTCTGTCTATGTTTGAGGACTGCATGAACTGTGAGTAACTGCATTGCTTCGCTGGATGAAATCAGTTTTGTGGTTGGCTTCAATTCAGAATGTTATTTTTCTTTGTGTTCTGGTTTAGTATTTTATGTTTTTTGATGCCCAAGGAATTTATATTGTTTTTCAAGGACAATAGTGCTGAATTTTCCCCCCACTCCTCGTTTTCATTACCACAAGCAAGTTTTTCAGGCTTGTTGAAGCCGTAGATTATTGACACAGGTTTCAGCAAACTCTTACTACCCACAGTTTATACAGTAATATCTTTTAATAAGTGCTTTCCTGTCAAAAAGATTGATGATATAGGGAGTTGGCATATCCATGAACATTTTTTATTCAACATCTGGATTTTTGGTTAAAGTTTACCTGTTTAAGGAAAATTGTATATCTTTGATCCTGTAACTGGACCATTTCTTTTTCTCAAGTTTTTACCACCTAAATAACTGTTTTACCTGCACTAGTTTACTTTAAATGGTCATGTGATGTGACATGCATTTTTAAAAGTTCCACACAGTACTTTAATATGGCTATACATTTTTTTTTAAATAGTTTTCGACGATTGTCACATTTCAGAACATTGCTGAAACTGCTTGAAATTTCATGTCAGCTATCAACTGAACAGGAATGGTTGGTCACAATGTAATCTATGCCTTTAAATCAGTTGCTTTTTTGGATGTCAAAGAAGATGCTAAAAAAAGACTAATGTAAAGCTTGAGCAAAATCTCATGGCACTATTGTCCTTTAAGAAAGTTACATTTATTTACTCACTGTCCCCAAACTAAAATTAATTATGTATAATTACATTCGAGAGATGTATACAGATACAGAAGTTACTACTAAGAGAAAATCAGTCAGTACATGGTCCACTAGGTCATTTGTGTTTGCATTATATGTAATGTGTTGCATGTGTCATACTGCAAAATTACTGATATGGTAACCTGTTGTATATCTGTAATACAGCCAATAAAGATGAGCTGACGCCAAAAATGAGGCCCATGTCCAATGATGCTGGCAGCAGCAACCCAAACGTCAGTGACCTCATGGACGAGTTTATCCAAGAGAGGCTGAGGGCTAGGGGAACTTCTGTATGTCTACACTATGTTACACTACCATTTTATCCTTCTGTTCAATCATAACACATCTAAATAAAATGTCATTTTGCACACATGGAGCCTGCTATTTATGTATACAAGCTTTCAAAGACAACATGCTATTGGTACCACAATGTTCAACAGAATATTCTTAAGGTTCACATTTTGATGACTATGAAAACTTTTAGAGTAACTAATAATTTTCTTCAGAATAACATACACAGATGAACATCAACGTGGTCAATGTGTTTACCATTAATAGAGCATGACAAGGCGTGGCAGTAGCCCAGGCAGTCTTGAGATTCCCAAAGATCTACCAGAGCTCCTGAACCGTCAGAACGCCACACGACCTGCAGATGACCCCGGCGTACCCTCTGAGTGGACTTCACCAGCCAGTGCCAGTGGAAGTGACCTTATAAGCTCAGACAGTCAATCAGATTCCTTCAATGCCTTTCAGTATGAAAACAAGTTTGAAAGTAAGTGCATCAACACAGGTTTTAATTGAGTTGAAAATGACAAGTTGACAACTGCTGAGGCTGATAACGTGTTTTTGTATTTGTGTGCAGATTTCAGTTTCCCACCCGAGACTTGTGCTCTTGGCTCTACCGATCAGGACAGTTTGAGTGGAACTGGGCAAACTGCAGAGGAACAAGAGCTTTCTAGCCTCACCATACTTCACATCGACTCGGAGACCAGCAGCCTCAGTCAGCATGGCCTCTCTGCTGATACAGTCACCATTACTGGTACACTCTTACGCACACAAGCATGCAAAGGGGTGTTGTGTCATATGAGTTAGAGATCTGTGATGGTATCTGAAAGGTTTAATATTTGAACCCCTTTAAGGGTGATCCATGAGCCATCACCATTGTAAGCATGGATCTTGGGGGAATATAGGTTAATCCAATAATAAGTTCACACAATTGGTCCAAACCTTAGTTCGATTTCAGATCCTGTCCCTGCAAGTCTCTTTCACAATGTATTATTTGCAGCAATGAGAATTGCATAGTACTATAATAAGCAAATTATACATAATTAATAATGATGGTTCCCTCTGGCAATTACACTGGATTGATTTCATTCCCATTTTAATTTGTACTGTTCCACATCAAGATGGGAAATTAATGGGGGCTCGAGGCAAAAATGCCACCGAGATGGTTAAAAACACGTGAAATTCAAAATGTTGTGGCAAAAAAGGCTCCTGTTTTAGTTAATATCATCTGATATAGTTATAATTAGTGGTGATCGATACAGGTTTTTTTAATGTCTATGCCAAAACCCATCTGGAGAGCAGGGTGGCTGAAGGATGATAGAAATGCCAATAATCATAATACAATTTAACAACATCAAATCAGATGTACACAAAATTTGTAAAGTAATACAAACACTTATTTTATGCAATATGTACTCAGATTTGAAAACAAAGTGTTGACTATCATTTTACAAATCTTTTGGTAGATTTTGTAGCTGACATGAGGGAAAGTTGACACTTATGTTAATGGTCCAAGTGAACACTGTTATTGGTCAATGCCGATAATTGCAAAATGGCTGAAATGTATGACCAATATATCAGTCTATCACTAGTTATAAAACATGCATCGGAATCTTCATTTGAACGATTCCATATGGATTCTTAAAATCCCATAATCATTCTTTTAATCTGCCTGTTTTCAGTGGACAAGGGAACATTTTTGCTGAACATTATTTGTAGCTTGCCGTCAACCCTACAGATGTTGCACTGTTAATGGCAGATCCTCGTGCCATCAACCCGCACAGACGGGCACTCCGCTTTTATCGCTCTGCATCAGTTCACTGTCATGCTCTTTAATTCTGTGAAAGTTTGCTCAGTTCACTGAAAATAAACTGTCACAATGTTATTTTCCCCTGTACTATACTTCCTTGCCCATTGGCCCACCTCACTTATGCTGCTATTTATCTATCTGGGAGGGATGGATGATATATAGCCTATTTAGTAAGTTAAGCAGGCCTGAGAAATCACAAAATATAATGTAACCTAATGCTACAAGATTTACTTAATATGTTAACTAAGGATGCTATTCTCATGTTTTAAAGTTGTAAATGAACTAATATATAATGTAATATCCACAGGTTCAGAAAGTGCATCTCCCATGCACTCTCTGGGAGGTTCTCGATCACAGACACCATCCCCTGCCACACTGACCGCCGAACACGTCCAGCACAAAGACCTGCAGCTGGATGAGAAAATGCACCATTCTGTCCTCCAGACCCCTGATGACCTTGGTAAAAAAAACACATTCACTCACACATACTGTATATTAGATGGTGTGTGTGATCTGTTGTTCTTATTTAGTATTTTGCAATCTTTGTAAAGACTCTGCTTGTTTGCACTTTTCAGAAACCAGTGAGTTTCCGACAGAGGACTGTAGTGTGATGGCTGGAGGCAGTCTGACCGGCTGGCACGCTGATGTCGCCACAGTGATGTGGAGGAGAATGCTCGGCATTCTGGGAGATGTCAACATCATCAAGGACCCTGAGATTCATGCACAGGTCTTTGACTACCTCTGTGAACTCTGGCAAAACTTGGCCAAGGTGAGCACACGCACACACACACACACACACAGGCAGAGTCCTTCAGAGTGCTCTCAAAGGATGATTTACAGTTCAGTTGATAATCAAATTCCACTGGAAAAAACGTCCTTGTGTCTCTCTTTTTCCGTCTCTGTAGATCAGAGACAATCTCGGGATCTCCCTCGACAACCAGTCGTCTCCACCACCGCCAGATCTGATTCCACCCCTGCGGATTCTGACTCCCTGGCTTTTCAAAGTAAATTCCTGTATAAACCTCCTTTCCCTAAAAATCTATCTATCATTCTATCATTCGATCTATCCATCGTTCTGTTCTTCATTGTGTCCATCTATCTATCTGTTGTTTTATTTATTTATTGTTCAATCTATCGTTCTTACTATCTATCATTCTGTCCATCAAACTATCGTTCTGTCGCTCGATCTATCCATCGTTCTGTTCATCATTCTATCCATCTATCTTGCTGTTATTTATTTATTTATCGTTCAATCTATTGCCCTCACTATCTATCATTTTGTCCATCTATCTATCATTCTATCTATAGTTCTGTCCATCTATCTATCTATCTATCTATCTATTGTTTTATCTACACTGATCAACCACAACATTAAAACCACTGACAAGTGAAGTTAATAACATTGATTATATTGTTACAATGGCACCTGTCAAGGGGTGGGGTATATGAGGCAGCAAGTGAACAGTCAGTTCTCGAATTTCATGTGTTGGAAGCTGGAAAAATGGGCAAGTGTAAGGATCTGAGCTTCTTTGACAAGGGCCAAATTGTGATGGCTAGACGACTGGGTCAGAGCTCCAAAATCTCCAAAACGGCAGGTCTTGTGGGGTGTTCCCGGTATACAGTGGTTAGTGCACAAACCACATTTAAATATCACCATCACAATAATAAAATAATATACGTCCCTCGGGATGTAACATACCTACCAAAAGTGGTCCTAGTGAGGACAACCGGTGACAGGATCACGGGCACCCAAGGCCCACTGATGCGTATGGGAAGCGAAGGCTAGCCCCGTCTGGTCCAATCCCACAGAAGAGCTACTGTAGCACAAATTGCTGAAAAACGTAATGCTGGCTTGATAGAAAGGTGTCAGAACACACAGTGCATCGCTCGCATCTTGCTGCATATGTGGCTGCGTAGCCGCAGACCGGTGAGGGTGCCCATGCTGACCACCGGAAGCGCCTACAATGGGCATGTGAGTGTCTAAACTGTACCATGGAGCAATGGAAGAAGGTGACCTGGTCTGGTGAATCACGTTTTCTTTTAGATCATGTGGATGGCTGGGTGTGTATGCATTGTTTACCTGGGGAAGTGATGGCAGCAGGATGCACTATGGGAAGAAGGCAGGCCGGCGGAGGTAGTGTGATGCTCTGGGCAATGTTCTGCTGGGAAACCTTGGATTCTGGCATTCATGTGAATGTTACTTTGACACGTACCATCTGCCTAAAGATAGTTGTAGACCACATACACCCCATCATGGCAACGGTATACCCTGATGGCAGTGACCTCTTTTAGTAGGTTAATGTGCCCTGCCATACTGCACACAGTGTTCGGGAATGGTTTGAGGAACATGTCAAAAGTTTAAGGTGTTGATTGGGCTCCAATTTCCAACAAGTCAGATCCATGGAGGCCCCACCTCGCAACTTACAGGACTTAAAGGATCTGCTGCTAACGTCTTGGTTCCAGATACCACAGGACACCTTCAGAGTGGAGTCCATGCCTTGACGGGTCAGAACTGTTTTGGCTGCATGAGGGGACCAACATGATATTAGGCAGGTGGTTTTAATGTTGTGGCTAATCAGTGTATCTGTGTCTCTATCCAATCATTCTGTCCATGTATCTGTTATGCTATCTATCATTCTGTCCATCTATCTATCATTCTATCCATATTATCTATCGTTTTGTCTGTCGTTCTGGCTATCTATCATTCTATCGAACGTTCTGTCTGTCTATTGTTCTGTCCATCTATCTTTCATTCTGTCCATTGTTCTTTCTGTTTATCTATTGTTTTGTCTATCTATCTATCGTATTATCTGTCGTTCTGTCCATCTATCTATAATCTGTCCATCTATCTATCGTTCTGTTGTCTATCTGTCATTCCATCTATCGTTCTATCGTTCTTTCTGACCATCGTTCCATCTATCATTGTCCATCTATCGATCGTTCTATCTATAATTCTTTCCATTTATCTATCGTTCTTTATATCATTCTGTCCATCTATATATCGTTCTGTCCATCTATCATCATTCTGTCCATCGTTCTGTTCATCTATCTATCGTTCTATATATCGTTCTGTCCATCTATCATCATTCTGTCCATCGTTCTGTTCATCTATCTATCGTTCTATATATAGTTCTGTCCATCTATCATCATTCTGTCCATCGTTCTGTCCATCTATCATTCTTTCTGTCCATCGTTCTGTTCATCTATCTCTCTTTCTGTCCATCTATCTCATTCTGTCTATCATTCTGTCCATCTATCTATTGTTCTAACTATTATTCTGTAAATCTATCTTATCATTCTAACAATCGTTCTGTCCATCTATCTATCGTTCTGTCCATCGTAATGTGCATCTATCTATCGTTCTATCTGTCATTCTGTCCATCTATCTATCATTCTTTCTGTCTATCTATCATTCTTTTTGTCTATATATCATTCTGTCCATCTATCTGTCTTTCTGTCCGTCGTTCTATCTATCATTATGTCCAACTATCCATCGTTCTATCTTTCGTTCTGTCCATCTATCTATGCAACGTTCTATCTATTTATTGTTCTGCTCTCTGTCTATCTATCATTCTGTCTATCAATTCGACCATCTATCTATTGTTCTGTCTTTCTATCGTCTAACTATATCATTCTAACCAATTATAGATCTATCTACTTTTCATTTTCTCTCATGTGATCAATAACGTGACTATCTGACTGTCTTCCTTTCTATTAATCTATATAGTCTCTCTAACCCCCTCCTTTATACATTTCTATTTTCAGCTGCATAACTACATTCTTAACTTTCCGCTGCATAACTACATTCTTAGATTATAATGTTTTTTTTCTTCTTCTTTTTGATCTGTAGTTCTCTGTTATGTGGTATCTGTTGATAATGGTTTTAATCAGTCATTCTATCTGTGTGCAGGCCACTATGTTGGGAGAACGCTATAAGCAAGGAAAACTCCATGCCTATAAGCTCATATGTAAGATCATGAAGCGGAGGCAGGATGTTTCCCCATACTCTGACTTTCTTACACACTTCTACAACATCATGCACAATGGCCTGCTTCACCAAGACCAGGTGAGGGTTTGCGTGGTATCTGTCAGTGCCTCTGTATGTGTGTGTGAACATCTTTTGTTTAAAAGTAAAAATGTAAAAGTTCTGGTGTAATTTGGCAGATTTTTTTAAAAGTATTTTTATTTGTCTCACAGGACATCGTGAACACCATCATCAAGCACTGCTCTCCACGCTTCTTCTCTATAGGACTTCCTGGAGCCACTATGCTCATCCTGGACTTCATTGTGGCAGCGAGCCGTGTGACTGCCTGCTCATCCCTCAATGTGAGAAACCAGCAAACTGTTTCCAGATATCATTGTCCCTACACACAAACATCCATGCAAATGTGCCCACAATGTCTCTACAAAGATGTATCCACAATGCCTGTAACTTTTGTAAATTATAATTTCAGCCATAGTTCAATGAATGCACTCAGTCTTATGTCTTCCAATCGCTTTTGTGTTTCTCTGGATCTTGGTTTCTCCCTTAGGCTCCTCGTGTAGAGGCTCAGATCTTGTTGGGCTCCTTGGTGTGTCTCCCAAACCTGTACAAGGAACTTCCTGCCTTGCACCCCACAACAACCGACATCATCATAACAAAATTCACAGATGTCAAGGTATAATATCCTGTTCCAGGATTACACGCAAACCAGTTAAACTTTTTAAAATGTGTTTCAAGACCCCTGCATTTTGTTTTGATTAATTGTGCTCTATCCAGTTGTTATATTATATTTGTTATGCTATTATATTTTTTCACTTAATAAATAAAATATTTGTTTTAGATTTTGTTATAAGAAACATTTCCAGCTAGCTGTAAATTCTGTAAATGTACTTTTCAGACAAAAGCAAACAAAATTAACTGTGCTTGACAGTCCATTCTCGTTGGAAAATGTACATGTTTTTCATAAGAAACAAATATTTAAAGAATTACAAAAACATCGGCAGATATATCAAAATGCGTTTCTATTGTAGTAATCCTATTGCATTTCAAAACATGCGCACAGTACATGCTAGGATATGAATCAGAGGTGATAATTGGTGAGAAAATTGCATTTTAAATTGCACCTGCAAAAATAGGACGGGAGATTTCAAGTGTTATAATTCATGAAATACTATTCATTAAATTGGCTGACAAGATCACATTGCGAGAGAAAAATAAAAATCCACACAGTGCTTGACTTGAGCTCTTGGGTACAGATCAACATCTTGTTAAGTTTGTTATAGAGTGATTTAAACTTTTGACTTTACAATTCTAATGTTTTTGTGGCCAAATGATTAAATAGAACTTCCCTGTTTCTCTGAACTCACGCTTGTAATCCGTCTGTGATTTTAGTTATTTAACCTTCCCATTCAGTCAAAATGACAGATTTTAGCACAACCTTTGAAAGGTGCCATACTGATTTTAAAATGGAATGATTGACATCCGCACATTCTCCTCAGCATGTGTTAAATCTTACCACAAATAGTTTACATGTATAATTTTATCATAAGGAAAGAAAGAGACATAATTGACCACCTCACGCAGGCCACTAAATATTGGGCTGCCAGGTGAATACGACTGCCCTAAACCAACATAATTATACAGGGCTCTTAAAAGGCATTATTCACCCTCAAAAGAGAATTCTGTCATCATTTACTCACCCTCGTGTTGTTCCAACCACATTTGCCTTACTTTCTTCCATAAAAAATGCAAAATAGATGTTTAGCAGAATGTTAGCCTTAGTCACTATTCACTTTTGTTGCATCTTGTTTCTATACAACGAAAGTGAATGGTGACTGAGGATAACATTCTGCCTGACATCTCCTTTTGTGTTCCACAGAAGAATATATGATGTTTTGAACATCCCTGTTCAAAATAATCTCTTGACATTTCATACTGTTACAATTAGACCACCCACCTTCAATCAGGACTTCCTTGTGTGCTTCTATGTGTGGCCTGTGTTTAACCGCTGATCCACCACTTGCTTTTATGAAGATCCATGTAGCTGAATATATGCTGCTCCCTCGTTTGTTTAGAGTGCATGGAAATGTGCTGTAATTGTTCCTGTGGACACTAATGTGCTAATGGGTGATCAGTTATGCAGGCAGCATTGAGGCAGGCTCCACAGGGCTGTTGTTACTGTGTTGCCGTGTTGTTCTGAGCGATGGTAAGGACCTTATGTCATGCAAAGAGGCGTCTGTCACTTGCATGTAGAAATTCACATGATGGCATCTGATAACCAGGAGCAGGCGGTGAATGACAAGACTGTGGTTAAAGTGATCATCTTTCCTTGTGTGTGTGTGTGTGTGTGTGTGTGTGTGTGTGTGTGTGTGTGTTTGTGAAAGCACAGATGCTTCTTTTCCAGATGGTTAGATCTATCATGTCTAGAGTTGACAGATTGCTGGTTTTATGTCAGATTTTGTGTTTGTTGTGAGCGTTTTGCTCTGTATCTGATGATTCTGATCATTATCTCTTTGTCTGTCTGCATCTGTGTCTCTGGTGGGAGAGTGTTTGGTGGAGTGTATATTTCTGTGTGAGAATGCGCTGTGTAAAAGTCTGTGAGGCCCAAGAAATGGATGTTTTATAATCTGACTCCCTAGATGGAATGAAATTGATCAGAATCAGGATGTTGTCAGTTTTCTGAACAGGGTTTTAATGCAGCCGATATTTGTTTGGTAAATTGTATGTATTAATGAATAGTCATTCTGTATTTTTCTTTTTGCCTGTTTCAGGAGCACATAATCAAGCACATCTTGTCTTCTGCCAGAGACGAGCCTTCTGCCCCAGCAAGGTGCAAACCCAAACACACTCACTATGAACATTTACACCAATGTGAGGTTAAAGCAGCAGTGACCACTCGCTTTTTTAGCACATAGAACTCTTTGAGGAATTTTTCTGAAATGTCTAAGCCTTGAACGAAACCAACCAGGCATTACAGCAAATATAAAAATATATATATATACATTAAATAAACATTTTATTGATTGTCCTATAATTTTATCTGTAATAGTTTAATAGTCTTCCTCTTTAATCCATTGTTTGTAGTGCCAAATGTAAGCCTCTTATTTATCATATTTTAATGTTATTGTATTTTCCAGGTCAGTGCATGCACCTCGTAAGATATGGCTTTGTAAAAGCAAACATGCCCCGTGCTAGACAGATTAATAACTAAGTGAAATCTCAAAAACGAAAAAATCAGTGCAGGACTGTGTCTGGACAGATTAGGAGCAGTGTCATTTAAAGTAATCTAGATCTCAGAGGGATTAGAGTGTATTCTTAAGGGGCTCAATCAATAGAAGCCCCCATAACTCCCTGTAGAAAAGGTCTGGGTGTTTTTGGAAAGCCAAGGAAAGCCTTGGGTTATTGAAGTGGCAGACAGGAGACGGGATTAAACATTTAACAGTCAGAGCCATAGCCAAATTATGCTCTAACACGTTGAGCTCAACCCCTTCTGTGTACACCACTGACAACAATAAATGTCTGAGTTTTTTTAGTGAAGTAAATTCATTTCGTATAATGTTTCTCTGTCTGTCATTCAGACGTGTTCACTGATTTGTTCAGTGACAATTTTTGTAACTCACACCATAACTTGTAGGTAGCAAAAAATGAACCTATCTTATGTGTTTTATGAGCCTGGTTTTATGAGTCATAAAATTTTAATAAAGCACCAGGTTGTTCACAGCTGAAACAAGTCTAATTATACTTGTGCATCTACACATACTGTACACTTAGAGTGTTTAAACATCATAAGTGTTTTCCCCACAAATGACAACAAAGTATAGCTAACAGTTTGTTAAATGCTGTACATGACTATACAAAAAGACAACATTAGCCTAAATTTTAATTTTAGTCATTTAATTATGTCCTTATTTCATTGTAATTTCATCAGCCAGTTTTACTCATATGTCATCAGCCCTCTTTCTCTCCTTTCTCTCCTCATGTGCATGACATGAGTAATTTTTCCAGCCATTGTTTATAGACAGATCATTTAATTTTTAATGGACCATTTCACAATTCCAATGGGTCAGAAGTTTACATACACTAAGTTAACTGTACCTTTCAGCAGCTTGGAAAATTCCAGAAAATTATGTCAAGCCTTTAGACAAGTAGGCAATTAGCTTCTGATCGGAGGTGTACTGAATTGGAGGTGTACCTGTGGATGTATTTTATGGCCTACATTCAAACTCAGTGCCAAAAAGTGCAAATCAATACCAGAACAACAGCAAAGGACCTTGTGAAGATGCTGGAGGAAACAGGTTGACAAGTATCTATATCCACAGTAAAATTTGTCCTATATCAAAATAACCTGAAAGACTGCTCAGCAAGGAAGAAGCCACTGCTACAAAACCACCATAGTAAATCCAGACTACAGTTTGCATGTGCACATGGGGCCAAAGATCTTACTTTTTGGAGAAATGTCCTCTGGTCTGATGAAACAAAAATTGAACTGTTTGGCCATAATGTCCATTGTTATGTTCGGAGGAAAAAGGGTGAAGCTTATAAGCCAAAGAACACCTGCTCCAAAGCACTCTGGACCTCAGACTGTGGCGAATTTTCATCTTCCAACAGGACAACAACCCTAAGCACACAGCCAAGATGACAAAGGAGTGGCTATGGGACAACTCTGTGAATGTCCTTGAGTGGCCCAGCCAGAGCCCAGACTTGAACCCGATTGAACATCTCTGGAGAGATCTGAAATGGCTGTGCACTGATGTTCCCCATCCAACCTGATGGAGCTTGAGAGGTCCTGCAAAGAAGAATGGGAGAAACTGCCCAAAAATGGTTGTGCCAAGCTTGTAGCAGCACACACACACAAAAAAAAGAGTCTGTAATTGGTGCCAAAGGTGCTTCAACAAAGTATTGAGCAAAGGCTGTGAATACTTATGTACATGTGATTTATTTATTTTTTCGAGTTTTTTATTTTTAATACATTTGCAAAGATTTCAAACAAACTTCTTTGACATTGTCATTATGGGGTATTGTTTGTAGAATTTTGAGGAAAATAATTAATTTAATCCATTTTGGAATGAGGCTTTAACGTAACAAAATGTGGAAAAGGTGAAGCGCTGTGAATACTTTCCAAATGTACTGTATATACTGTATACATATTATGTGTGTGAAACAATTTTTTATGCGAGTGATACAAGAAACATGAAACTAGCACACAATGTACAAAATTATTTTCCTGAAGATATGGTCAGTTATTTCGTTTATTAAAATATGTGACCACAGATTGCCATGTTAGCCAGTCAGAACCAACTTTTTCAGAGAGCTGTATAATAAATAATATACAGTATATTTTTAAATTGTGTGCACATACTTTAGATATATGACTTTTCAGCTGTTTAGACTTTAAGCCTCTTGACAGGATCCAAGAGTCCATAATAGTGACTCACAAAGGTTATCACTTTTTCTCTGTTTCAGGTGTGTGGCTCTCTGTAGTCTGGGAATCTGGCTCTGTGAAGAGCTTGTTAATGGCACTCAACACCCACAGATCAAAGAAGCCCTTAATGTCATCTGTGTCACTCTCAAGGTAATGGATGCTTGGTTATACAACAAAATAAATGTCTATATATTGCTTTTAAGCATTGATTAAAAAAAGGAATAGCAGCAGCTGTGTTGTAAAATAGCCTTCACTGGCAATGAAAGTGGTCATAGCTGAGAAATTATGGCATTGCTCTTGGCCTGACTCTTCTGAAGCCATTCCTGATGCCTGGGCTCAATGCACTGGCACAAGTTTGTTCTGTTCATCCAGAAGATTATTCCATACTCCCGGCACCCACCCCAACCAGCCTTCCTAAATCTGGACCGTCAACATGTTTGGCTTCTCTGATCCTCACAGACAGAGGGCTAATCCACTGAAGAATGCATGCTTCAGAGACTTCAAGGAATTATTACATTTCTTTCTGAAATCAAGGCTAGGGCCAACAAACACACTCACATACACAAACTCTCCACCGATCCAAGTCAAATCATTTTATTTGTATTGCGCTTTTTACAACAGACATCATTTCAAAGCAGCTTTAAAGAAAATTATGCTGTAATGTTTATAATGTCTTAATATCCTCATTGAGCATTTTAAATAAAAAAAAAACGTGATTGAAAATCAGGCTTTAAAAATTATTTGTCTTAAGGCCCCCAGTGAGCAATCCAGAGTCAACTGTGGTAAGGAGTCAGACGGTGATCGAGTTGATTCTTTAGGCTTAGATTCTTGATGGATAGACATGAGTGTCTCTATCTTTCTCTCACCATTATGTTTGTTCCATGATGCAGAATTAGGCAAAGCCTTCATCCCAGGTCTTAATCAGCTCAGATGAGGCCCACGACACAATTTGCTGATTTGTTCCACACATATGTCTGAGCACATTAATGTTGCTGACAGGTCTGTTTTTAACTGTTATTACGTTCTTTTGCAGTTTTCTAATAAAACTGTAGCCCTGGTGGCCTCGGATATCCTGCACCTGCTCATAAACAACGTGGATGATCTGCAGAAGTTTCCACCCAACACTCCAAAGAAAATAGTGGAGGTAAAGTCGGTCGCGGACTGTCAAGCATGTCTTTGAATGTTAAAGGTTAAGGATGTAACCTTAGACTTAAAAAAGGTGATTTTGCGGTTAAGTATATACAGCAGAAAATATTAAGTACTTTCTACACTAAATAAGTTAGTTTAAGCTTGAACTTGAAAATATTAAGTACATTTGTACTCAGTTCAAACATGTATAAAATAAATGCTCTTGCTTTTAAGTAAATACTATTTATTATTGTTTGTTATCTTTAAAATGCGTAATCATGTACCAATCCTAAAGTAGAAAACCTTGTCATATTTATTTGCTATTTTGAGTCAATTTCACAGGTAAATTAAATAAGTAAATTTTACTTAATTTTTACTTAATCTTAAAAAACTGGTTTTCCCAGCATGCTTGAATAGTTATAATTTATACAACTTTGTTTTTATTGTTGAGTTTGTTGTTACATTTAAAAACTTCTTGTTTTGTGAAGCCTGAAGTTCATTTTCTACTCAAAATGACCTGTTCATGATAAAAAAAAAATTATCTGTTCATTTTTACCACCATCTTGTTTTGTGGACCTGGTGTTCTGGTCTGCTTGCACAGTTCTGGATCTTGTTTCTGTCGTCATTAAAGCAAGTTGATGTTGTCAAATAGACTACATAGCATGCATTAAGCTACCCTGTGGAAGGCTTCCGTGTGTCATGTGGTACATGACTAAGTATGCTAAAAAAGCATTGAAATGGTAGTACACTATTAAAAGTATGGCTTAATTCAGTGCCACATCACTTGAGTAAAATGTAAAAACAAAGAGTGAGTTAAATTTACTTGAGAATTTCTAATTAAAGCCACCAATAATTGTGTGGAGCCTTAAACTTGAAAAGATGGTCTGTTACATTTTTCGAGCAATTTCCATGTGAAAATTGTTTCCTATGTTTTTAAGTTAACCCCACTCCTGATTTTTTTTTTTTTTTTCCGGTGTACGCAACTGGTGGCACCAAACAGAATTGCTAACATTTATGAAAAATATGTTTTCAAAAATACTCCCTCCATCTTCTCTGTTCATTCAGACAAACTCATGCCACTGATTGATCCAGTGTTGGCCCAGTCAGACCACTCAGATTGCAATTCCATTTGGTGCTATTAGTGATGCAGAAAATGCACAGTTCTCTTTTAAATTAAGTAACATTACATTCAATTTTTTTAGGTCCTTATTGCAACCATCACTTATCTTCTTCCAGCCACAGAGTCCTCCCCTCACGAGCTGGACAAGAGGGTACGTCTTTACACATAAACAAGTGCACCTCGACAAATCAAAATCAAAACACTCACAACTGGATACAAATGTAAATGAAAGCTTGTCCACATTTAAACGACAGCTCCATGCTATTACTAGCTCTGTTTATTAAAGGGACAGTTCACCCAAAAAAGTCCATTCTGTCATCATCTACTCCCTTCTTGTCTTTCAAGACCTGAATGATTTTTTTTTCTCTCTCATGGAACAAAAAGAGTTGAGAATTTGTAAGTATTCACTGAGAATCTTTCCTCAAAAGGAGGGGCTTGGACATTCTTCTAAATTTCTCCTTTTTTCTTCGAAGAAAAAAAAAACTCAATGTTTTGGTGTGACATGAGTGTGAGTAGGTAATGACTGAAGTTTTCTTTTTGGCTGAACAGTTGCTTTATATTGGCCACTAAATTCGCTGGCTAATCACATAATTATTAACCAGAATGTTTAAGCACCCATGCTGTTTGTATATAAAATCCTAACTCTCTCCCTTCCTGTCTCTCTAGCTGGTTGTATCTCTGCTGCTATGTTTGCTGGACTGGGTGATGGCTCTGCCTCCAAAAACCCTCCTGCAGCCGGTTCAAGGAGTCTCTGACAAAGAGAAAACCGACAAATCTGTTCTCAGCTGCATCTATAAAGTAGGCCATATTACAGAGAACTCAGGGCAAAGAATTGTACTGATTATGTAATATGAAATGTCAAAACAACTAAAGGTATTGCGTTATTTAGTGTTAGTCAATCTGAAAGAACCCTCTTTCAAAGATGCTACTTGGAATTGGCTTTACATGGAAAGTCCATGTAAAGCCAATTTTTCAAACCCCTATGTCCATCTCTCAGGTCCTCCATGGCTGCGTGTATGGTGCTCAGAGCTTCAGTAATCCCAACTACTTCCCCATTCACCTGTCAGATTTGAGCAGCCCAGAATATGACCCCTTTCTACTACTGGAGAACCTTAAGGAGCCAGAGCCCCTTCACTCACCGGACTCTGAACGCTCCTCCAAACTGCAGCCTGTCACTGAAGGTGAGCATATATCATCTGCTTGTCTCTTCTACTTGTTTTTCCCTTTCTTTTTATCTATGATGTGTTTATCAGGGATGTGATTTTTCCAATTAATCCTGAATTCAGGTTTTTCCGAACTAAAAATGTGATGCATGAATTGTGTAAATCTGTAAAAAAAAAAATAAAATTCTAGAGGGGGAGTGGGCATTAATATCTCATCTGAAGTTAATATTTTATGGAGAATGCCCTGTCCTGTGCATTGTCGATAAGCACTTGACAGCAAAAAAAGCACCATTCAGCATTCGCTTGGAAGGCACCACTGCTGATTATGCGTCATGCATGTGAGAGCTGAGAACACACAAGGTGGAGGCTTCTGATTTTTACCGTTAGGACTTTATTCAGATAATGCAGGTTTATTTTAATTATTCAAGAGAAATAAAAGCATATAAATGGTTGGATATAAAGCAGGTTTGTATCACTGCCAAAGTTGCTGACCAAAAAAATAAAACACAAATATATAGATTTTCAATGTGCAATTCCAGTATTATGGACGTGACATTTGCAGTGAAACTTGAAATTTAACTTCACATACAAAGTACTCATTGCCAGTAAATTGAACCATTTGTATGTATAATCAAACCCCTGCAATCAGAGAATCTTCTGTCTAGACAAGCTTTTTCCTGTTTAAAATGATAGTATTGTTTTGGGAGACCACACTCTTTATAAACTCTTGATATGCATAATCCAAAAATAATTATTGCCATGTAATGCAGAAGTGTTGGCACTCATAAGCACATGTGCTGTTTAAATTGTATTCATTGTCGTTTTCACATTAATGGGAAAAAACTTTACAGACGTGATAGTTGTGAAAGCAGCATTTTCATGATAAGGGTTAAACCACCCAAAATGCTTTGAAACCTGCTGAATTTGACCTCTGAGACAGCAGCATGATATCTATCAAGGCAGCATTATGAATCGAATTAAGATAAAATCCAGATATTGCCTTGCATGATTACCAAACTGCAAAATGCTGCTTTTTAAAACATTCTGCGTAATGCATCACAGTTTCTGTCAGTGCTGCGTCCACTAGTGGGTGTCAGCCAGTCAGCACTATGCCACAGGACCATCAAGGAGAGTCTTGTTAATGTCCCACTGCTGCACTGTCAGGACTGGGTGGTTTTGTGCTGATCAATGACTGTCTTTGTCAAGAATTAATTCAATAAAATTGATGTTTGCTGTGTCGCAGTCTTTGCACGGTTCATTTTCCTGCTTTTTTATCCTTTGCTGATAACATGCCTGGTTTTGCATCCGAAATTTCTATGTCCTAGCCAGGTGAATCGTGACAAGATGTTTAATATGAAGCAACATTCATGAGAATTTTGGACCCATGTAATTTCATTCTGGGTGAAGCTACACAGCATGACCAACAATATGAACCAAGTGACTAATAAAATGTGTTTTCTTGTCAATGTTTATCGCATTGTGGCTTTTTAGAACAAATACTCAGATTAACATGGAATTGGATTTATCGCTTGTCGCTTTATCACGTCGTGCCTGGTTATACATGTTCTAATTGGGCACAACTCTGCCAAAGTGTAAAACTATGAATAGGTATCTTATGTTTTCATGACTTCCATTATGCTTTTCTTGCCGGCATTCTTTTTATGGTTAATAACTGTTAATATCTTTTTATATGTAATTTTTCTGAACTTTCACAGAAACAGAAGCCTAGTACAGTAAATGTCACAAAATGTAGTTTTGCTCATCACTTGTCGGTGTGGCAGCTGGTTAGGACAAAAATCTGGATTTTCACCAGGTTATGGCCCCTTTTTAGGACACCATGTTAACCACCACCCATACCTTTTTCTTCCACCTTTGAAACCTTTGGAATTAAAGTAGAAGAACACTACTAGAACATATTGAAAGAGCAAGAATGAGTGATTGAACAAACTAAATGTCTTTATCACTGAATCAGTTTGCTCCATCATGCGGGTTTCAGTGTGTATGTGGAAGTAGGGGGGGGGGGGCTTTGGGGTTGACAGCAGGGGGCTGGTTTCCTGTGCTGCTGGTGCTATGTCTCGCTCCATCAGTTGAAAATACCTAATCATTACATCCCTGAGTGAGACATGTGTCCACCACTTTCCTACCTCCATTACTCTTGAAATTACTCCTAGCGCTGGATTCTCGCTAGATCGAGGGCACTCAGCAGATGAGGTGGTCCATATTTCTCTTCATCAGAGTAAAATCCCACCATCCTCACCTCTCTACCCCCCGAGAGCTCAGGTCTAAGAATGTTTTGGCTCATTTAGGCACCGGAGAGTTTCGCTGAATGCGACTGGTGTGGTGTGTTGATTGGGGGGGAGTAGGCCTCTGACACGTCATGTGTGCTGGTATTGGGCTGCTCTCTGCATGGTTACTGTTTAAGTTCTGGCAATGCAGGAAAGGGAGTGTCTTGATTGGGAGCTTCTTATCAGTATTGAGGGATCTGCAGCACTCCCAGTGTATCCTGCATTCTTCATCACACCTTAATGTCTCCGTATTCACACCAGCCGTCCGCACCTTCTCTCATCCCAGCTCTGCTGGAGTTTAACACTGATAGATCTGAAAATCACTACATCCCTGATCAACCGAGTCCCTCAACCCTTTTTTTTTTTTTTTTTTTTACTTGTTTCTAGTGTCTTTTCATCATTGCAGCAGTCTCCTTTTCTCACCCTCATACCAAAGTCCCTTTAAAGGGATAGTTCACCCAAAAATGAATATTTGGTCGTCGTAAACTTTTCCTCATATTGTTTCAAATATTCATTACTTTCTTCTGTGGAGCACAAGAGGCGAAATTATTTTATTTTGTTAATGTTGCTTTTTTTTCTCCATACTATGAAAGTGAATGGTGACTGAGACTTCTATTTTTTGTCCAAGGTTTAGAAACACATGAAGGTGAGTAAATGATAACAGAATTTACATTTTTGTGTGAACTGTCTCTTTAAGGCAAGTCCATTCACTTGGTGGGCGTCTTGGTATTTTCAATGTAGGTAATAGGCGTACAATTACAGTTTCTGTCTTGTGTAGGGAAAGACAGACATTTTTACTTAATTCAATTCAACTGTAAAATCTGATCAATTTAATACAAGTAATTATCAAATAATATAAAGTGTTATTTGTTTAGGCTGGTCCAGTTAATGTGCATGCAAATTCTTGAGTAAGCAAACTATAAAACTGACAAAATGACAATTGGTCCTTTAAATTGAAGGTCTTCCATTCCTACAGCTGGCAGATTTAGTGTTACAATTGAACCTGTATATCTGTTTGTGAGTAGTCCGTCTCCTCGCTCTTTATTCTGTCTTCGGCTTATACATAGACTTAGACAGAATATGCAGACTTTATCCACATGGTGGAATTCTGTGGGATGGATTTATGTTGCAGATTCCATTTCCACTTATACCCATTCTTACATATCTTTACTTTTCTGTGTGTTTGTAGTGAGGAGCCGTATTCAGCAAGGCCTGATCTCAATTGCGGCACGCACAGTCATATCCCACCTGGTCAACCACTTAGGTCACTATCCGATGAGTGGTGGTCCAGCCACTCTGACCAGCCAGGTGTGCGAAAACCAGGATAATCCATACAGCGAAAGTGCAGACCTCACCCCTGAACTGTTTGATGCGCCCAACTTGCAGTTCTTCGTGCTTAACGGCACCACACTGCTGTCCTATCTACAGATAAGGGCGGAGGATGGCCTGCCTGGAGGCGGCATGTCAGTTGGCCTCACCACCACCAGTGCCTGCATACGAGTCATTGTGAGGGACATTTCGGGCAAACACTCCTGGGACTCAGCTGTACTGTATGGTCCACCCCATTGCATTACTCCAAGTCAACCTTTACACCTTTATACTTCATTAAATACCTCAGGGGATGGCAGAGAACATGGCCGAGATGTGGACAGTCTAGACCAAGTTAGTCAAGAGGATTCAGAGGATGGAGCGTTTCAGGAGAATGAGGAGAGCCTGGAAGAGCATGAAGAGGATGTGAAAGAGCACAAGGAAGAGGGAGATTTTGAGGATGAGGATGTAGAACCAAAGATGGCCCCACAGGCCAAGCGACGGTGCCGAGAGGTCATCCCGAGCTGGGACTCCCTGCAGGATGGGGAGGATGCTCTGGATGAGATGCTGCAGTACCTGGGAAACTCCAGCCCGGAGTGCCTGCAGCGTACCGGTGCACCGCTCAACATCCCAGCTCCACCACCAACCTGTGTGTCTGAGAAGCAGGAGAATGATGTCATTAATGCCATCCTGAAGCAGTGTGCTGAAGAGCAGGACTTCACAGTGCATTGGGGGAATGACCTGAACATGAGGGCGGTAGTGCAGCAAGAGCCAAGCCCGCAGAGACCTCAATCGGCCTTCTACTACTGCAAACTACTCCTTAACATACTGGGCATGAACTCCTGGGAAAAGAGGTAAGATTTCATATAAGAAACATTGATATAGACACTGCCAAGTGCAAACACCTGCTTTCACATTGGGCGAAAGGTTAAGGCATTGGATTTGATATCCCATGGAGTTTCCCCACAATCGTACTGGTTTTGATAGACTTTTTTTCAGGGGGTTGAGCCTAGGTTCCCAACCCTGTTCCAGGAGGCCCTCAAACACTGTATATTTTGTATATCTACCTTTTCTCACACCCAATTCAGGTCTTGGAGTCTCCACTAATGAGCTGATGAGTTGAATCAGGTGTGTTTGATTAGGGAGATATCCAAAATGTGTTTTGTTGGGGGGCCTCCAGGAACAGGGTTGGGAACCACTGTGGTTAGGTGGCTTGGTATGGTACCTCGAGGGACAATCCTTGAGAAGATGACTAGTTACAAAAAGGTGACCAAGACCTAAGGCCAAAGTATACTTCGGTTTTCCTCCTGTAACTTAAGGCCATTACACATGGGTTGTGGCAAGTGTAAGTGTCTAGTTAATTTTAGGAAAGCGGCAAATCACAGGTGTGTTTGCTAGTATTGCACGGCTCTTTACGACAGGGGTTGCGAGAGATACAAAAATAATGTGGCAGCCATGTCTGGCTTAGCCAAAAATCGAAATGCTTTATATACAGCCAAGAGGAATTTCCAGAGTTATATTATGCATCAACATTCTCATAGAGATTTAAAAAAGCCAGCACTTGGGAACTTGTGTGTGCACAAGTTGGTTTGCCAGGAAAAATAAAGTTCAAAATTAAATGTAACAAAAATAAAGGAAGTACACAGATCTCGGTGGGTGTCAGGAAAGTCTATGCTAGTTCTAACCCATATTCAAAGTATTTTACACAGTTCTAATGAAATTATAAATAAAAACAAAATAATAAATGATTGTGGATTGTTAAATGATGCACAAAATAAGCAAATTAATTAATAAATCATGTTCTCTTGTAAGCAGGCCACAGACAGACACAAACCACCAAAAAGCGCAAATGCCATTTTTGCTTAATCGTTTATCTCGTTTTATCTAACATTTTAAGTTCTCAACTGATTATGATTTAACCAACCAACTACTGGTTTATTTTATCTACTATAGTGCAGTGCTTTTTTTCATTATTTTTTTTTTCACTGTTGTGCAATTCATTAAAAAAAACTCCCGGTTGTGTTGCATTAAAAACGATTAAATTGTCTACATTTGCATTTAATTGGCTAGCCATCACATTCACTCTTTCACCAAATTAAAAGTGTTCAACACTCCATCAAACCATCACACAATATCTTTGCCCCTAGAAAATCACCACATTGTTTTGCTACTTTGTGAGTTTTAGCTTGTTTGCATGAAGCTGCGTGTTGCTGTTGTTGAAGTCCGATAATGCATGTAAACATCCTGTTTGTCCGCACCTCTGCCTGATTGTGCAGAGCTGCAGTAATCTGCTTAAAACCATCAACATCTTTCTGATTAGCTTATTCGTCAATAGACTGCTGCTCCGTTACATCCCACCAACCCCCCCCCCCCCCCCCCCCATGCACAACAGTCTCCCTCATTGCATTTCTATGTGAGGGTCCAATCCTATTCCATTTTGTGGTATACTACAGGCAATGGTTAAATATTTCCAGATGATGTATAATTGGAAAATTGGGGTTATTTTTCCACCATGAATGTAATGGCATTAATTTTCATGATATACATGTTCCTGCGTTATGAGATTAATGACAGAAAATTGTTTCTGCACCATTCCCTCATGGAGTCGAGAGCAAAAAACCTTTCTTTAACAGCTCCTACTGTGTGTGCGCCCACTTGTGTGTGTGTGTGTGTGTGTGTGTGTGTGTCTGTGCACGCACGCAGCTTTTATGGGGGGATTAATTCTTGAGGGGTCTGTTATCTGCTAAGCAGCCGCGGTACTTTTCATTCTTTCCTGATATGCCGGGTGAAAATAAAAGGCTGCTACCTTTCGAATGTGGCTGCAGGGTTATTATGAGTTGGAGAACTGAGAGAGAAAATGCATAGGGGCTGTTTAATGAGGAATTGTCCTGCTGCCGCTCTCCAGGCATTCATGTATCATTTATTCGTGGTCAGAGACTAAGGCATTGCAATTCGCCAGGCCATTGTGTGTGTGAGCGCACACCTAATGCCGGCCTTTTATGCCATCCGCATGTTTGCCTCCTGAAATGGCTCACTTACAATGGAGAAAATGAAGACCATTACATTGCAACAAGCTAATAAAGAGACTACTGCTCAAAGAAAGGAGAACAAAACAAAAAGTCCTTTTAGAGAGTATCGTGTGGCTTTTCCACATGACTCACGGGTCCACTTGGACGGAGGGAAAAGATAGAGAGAGTGTCTGAACTAATAAAAGCTTTACACAAAAAGATGTTGCAGTATCTCATGAATTTTTCTTTTCATGGCATTGTGAGTCATTTGCTGTTTTGTTTTACGTTATTAATCCTTGTGAGATGCTTTTCCGCTAAGGATAATCCATTGTTTATTTTTGTATGTGTTTCCATCATGGGCTTCAGTTTTCTCAGAGTCTGTGAGAAAAACAAGGAGGTTGATAATTAAGCAAACAGGCTCTTAATGAAAGGGAAAGATCTGACACACAGTCCAGAGTGCCTGCAGAAGTCTCTTTTGTCTGTCTGTCTGTCGATGTATTTTCTGTCTGTCTGTCCTTTGACTTGTTTTTACTTTCTTTGACATTATTGTATGTTCTTTCTTTCTTTTGCTTGTTTTTTTAATATTTTTTCTTAATTTTTTTAGATTGTTTGTCCTTTTGATTAATTGTTTTTTATTTGCTTTAGATTTCTTTCTTTTGCTTGCCTTTTTCTTTTGCTTGTTCCTTCTTTTTTATTTGTTAATTTGTTTATATCTTGTTTAAACAGTTGTTATTTCTCTTGTTAAATTCATGACAAAAAAGAAAGAACAATTCTTTTTTTTGTCATGAATTTATTCTTCTTGTCCGGCTGTTTGTTTGTTCTTTCTTTCTCATTTGTGCACTCATTCTTTTGCTTGTGTGTTTCTATCCATTACTTGTTTGTATCCTTTTCTTTTTTCTCTCAGTAACAAGTCAGTATAGTATGTTGCATCTGTTGGGCAAGGTGTCCTAATTTAACTTGTGTTGCCTTACATAGAGGATGGTTGGGTCATTTTTATAGCCATTGCTGTTGGCCTCTTTGTGTCAGAGCTTTTTATCAAAGTCTGGGTGATCTAAGATCAGTTAACTTCAGAATATTCCCTTGCATATGCTCTAATATTTATATATCCTATCTCCAGGAACAGTTTCCACCTGCTGAAGAAGAATGAAAAACTACTGAGAGAGCTGAAGAATCTAGATTCAAGACAATGGTGTGATGCTCAAACCTTTCATACAGTTATCTATACCTTCTTAATTTGAGCATTTAGGACTTTGTTGTCTGTCAGTATAAATGCTCTCTTCGTTGATTTCTAAATGTACATTCTTTACTGATGTCCAGTCGTGAAACACACAAGATTGCCGTGTTTTACGTAGCAGAGGGGCAAGAGGACAAGCACTCCATTCTGTCCAATACTGCCGGGAGTCAGGCGTATGAAGACTTGGTGTCAGGCCTGGGCTGGGAGGTAAAATTGAATTGCTCATCACTTGTATGTCTTTCTTGCATGTGTAAAAGTATTCAGAGCATAACATCAATGCAGTATACCTATCCTAATTTATATCTGTCTCCGGAAGCTAAACTTGAGCGTTTTGCAACATGGTGCTACAATAAATTTTAGTAAAAAACTCGTTCTTTTATTTTAGGTGAACTTAGCAAGTCACTGTGGTTTCATGGGTGGCCTGCAGCGGAACAAGAGCACGGGTTTGACCATGCCCTATTTCGCCACCTCTACTGTAGAGGTGATGTTCCATGTGTCCACACGTATGCCGCCGGACTCCGATGACTCGCTCACTAAAAAGGTGAGCTCGCAACAGATGCTGTCTGGCTGTTTTCTGACTTTTAAAGGGGTTAATATTTTACACTTTTGTAGTATTGTATTTCTTTCCCTGAAATCTAATTAAAATGTTAGTCAAGTTTTCTTGCACCAAAACAGTCATTTAATTTTACCTGACCATTTTCCTCCACCACTCTAACCCTTACAATTAAACCTTTTTGTTTTACTACTCTACCCTGAGGTCTACCATATGTAAATGACTTCATTATGATTGGCAAACTTCATCATATTGGCAAACTTCATCATAGTGGCATAGTTAACTCTGCATAGTGCCAATCATCAGGGCAAACCAAGTTGTTAAATGCTGAAAAGCTATTGATATGTAAGCATGAACAGTCATATGCTATCTTGGACAACAAAACCGTGACCATTTTTAATGATCCGTTTTTGCTTAGTTTGGGTGGTTTCGGATGGATTGGGTATGGAGTTTAGCATTGTGAATGTAGGGTATGTTTTTATAGAAGTCTAATTTAATTTCTTTCCACGGAAGAAAGTCATTGGGGTTTGGAACAATATGAGGGTGAGTAAATGACAAATGTACATTTTTGAGTGAACTATCCCTTTAAAGACAATTACAATCTAGCTTTGTCCTCACACTACAATATCAATATCCCATAACCTTTCATGTCTCAGCATACCTGCTCGGCCTGTTCAGCTCAGCTCATAAAAACAGAGAAGACAATATAAGCTGTAGGCAAGACCATTTCAGACTAAACGTGGTAATCTAATTAGGGTCACCCCAACAAAACCCCCCTTAAATTTCCATGTAAGGTCCACTGTCGAACCCTCCCCACCTTCACTTGCCTCGATATTACATTTCCATCAGCACTCATTAATAAGTCGTTGGGGCGCATTAGCACCTTATCGCCTTCTCTTTTGCAGACACAGAAGATGTATGAGTGAGGGGACAGCTGTAATGACAAGTGATTGGTCATTTGGCACGGGGCTGGCCGCTCCACAAATGTCTCTATATCACAGCCTTCAAGCTAAGCTCATTAAGGATAATGCGCCACATTATTAGATTTGTGCTGCCCATGTGAGTTGAAAAAATGCCCATGCAGACACATGTTTGTTTAAAAAAATTAAATAAAATTGAGGCAAAAACTAAAGAGTGATGCTTCTATGTGAGGTCACAATGAATGTGGGAGAAGAGTGAGAAAAAGAGAGAGATAGAAAAGGTTTGGCATTGCTTTAAAATAAAAGAGAGACAGAGATAAAAGCCAGTGGGTGAGATAGAAAAGGAGAATAAAGTATGGCTGTTAGGAGTTATTATTTTCTCCTTTTCTCTGCTCTTATAGCACAGAGGACCTGTTCTCTCAATGGGGAATCCAGAAACACAAAGTGCAGCTATCTGCAGCTATAAGTATCCCACCCCTCCGATTAGCTTGGGTTAGGTTTAATGATGAGGTGTGAAGGCTTGGGTCAGTGAGGTACTATAACCCACTTCACCCAAGCACAGCTGCACCACTTGAGAGTACTCAGGACAGAGTTATAAAAAGAACAATTGCCTACAATCTAAAAGGCCTTCCACAGGTGTGTGGACAGAGGGAAAGTTTAACTCTTTAGGGAATCAAATCAAACTTTGCAAATTTATTAAAAAGAAAAAACTGAAATATCATATTCAGACCCTTAACTTAGTACTTAGTTGAAGCACCTTTGGCAGATATTACAGCCTCAAGTATTTTGGGGATTTTCAATGCAATTACAATGCATTACAAAAGAAAACGCGTCAAAACATAAACAGGCATACGCACAACATATGCGCATGTTTGTTAAGCCAGTAACAATGCCGGTAAAGGAGTCGACATGCAACAGGAAATCCAGGTATTGGGCAAAATTCTATGTTTGACGTTCGCTTTATGATTAAAACCGTTTATGTCCTTAACCCAAAAAAGGAAAGCCGTTTAAGGCATTTACATGACTGTAAACATTGTTGGCTTATTATGCATAATCAGTGTAAAGTTGTTCATGTAAATGCACTCAATCAGACATTTCTTTCCTGCACATTTTTACAAAATGAAATTTTTGTTGTTGTTTCATTGAGGTGACTTAGCTGTTAAAACATACCATACAGTGTTTAAAGCAATATAATGCAGATCTATAGCTTCTTATCAGAATGAGCACATGTTGTTTGCTGTATGAATGTCTGCCATGGCGTTGCCACACTCTGCACTGCCAAACAAATGTGGCATTTCTCAGAATGATATTACATGATTTAAACAAAGATGGCTGAAATGAAAGAGAATCTCTCTGTCCAGATCACCTTATCGTCCAATAAAACTTCAATCATTTTGTCACACAGACACACACCCTCAAACAAAATGGCATCCCCTTTTTGCGACAGTACGCTGAAGGCTGTATGTAATTCATTGCTGTAATTTGAACAAGATGCGTGGGGTGAAGTGACTTGCGGTGTGCTTTGGCCCATTGGAGGGTTTTGGACCATCGTCTTGCCCTGCAGGGGACCTGAGGGGACCTGAGGGGACCTCCACACCAAACACGGCTATATTCCACCCAAATTAGATTGGGATCCGTCCCTGTGATGCATTGCCTATCATGACTTCTCAGAGGCTAATTGGATTTGCAAGAGCTGCTGGAGAGGCTATCGAGAGCAAGATCTTACAATAGCAACTCTAAACCATGTTAACTAGACACTAAAGCGTGTCAGCGCGGCCAGCCGTGCCACAGTACGCACACATTTATTTTTCAGCTTTGGCTTTTTTATTATTTTTTTTCCTGGCTTGCTGGTCCATACACTGTTTATTGTCTTAAAAGGTACACCCAAGGTTATAAATGCAGGTAACTTTTTGTCACACCTGCCATTGGCAAGTGAACTGAGAAAATATACTGCCCATTAATATTCTTAACCAGACATGAAACTGTATCTTTTAATATAGTCTATTTTTTATTTTTTTATTCAGCTGTTCATGTATCATTCACAACATTGATATTTTTTTTAACATCATAACAAGCCAATTATAAGTATTATTTAGTTTACTGAGTAAATTTTGAGTAAAATTTTCTGCTCTAATTAAGGGCTTGGCTAGTGTCAATTTCGGTCTCTTGGTACACCTGTCCAACTTAAGGCTTATTTAATAGCCTTTCTATTTATCAGCACTGGTTTAAATTGCTTCACCTGTAGCTACAGAAGAGATCTCAGTGGTTAAAGAAATGAACAATGTCCATTGCAGAGACAAAAGGACAGAGTTTGTGATTGGTTACATAAAGGTTGTGTGTATCGCTTGGGAGAGTTGACGGGTCGCTGTGTCCATGGCAGAGGCAGTGATTGAGCAAGTCCTGGGAAGATGGAGTGATCGGGGAAAGATAGACGAGAGGAGAGAAAGACAGAGCAGGCCTACTCAAGACTGTCATGGTCCAAGGTTAATAACGCTGTAGTGGATAGCTCTGGACCACGACTCACGACAAAATTCAATGTCTTGCATGTCATACAGAGACCGTGATGGTCAGAAAATATAACATATGATATGGTACTGAATTTCAATAACACTACATGCTCAAGGCTGAAGTTTTTGCACATTTGAAGGATAAACGCTGCATGGAAATTGTATTTTATGCGCACATATGCTTCCATCAAAATCTGGTTGTGTAGCTTTAGATCATGGTTGGAAAGTAAAAGGTTACAGGTTTGAACCCCAACAAAGGAGTGATCTATAAGCTAACATTAGGTCCTTGAGTAAGTACCTCGGGTTCCTCTAGTTGAACTATCCCTTAAATTATTATACATTTAGCCTCTTCAACTGGGGCATTTTTGTTGCCGCCTGCAATTTTTCACACTCAAATTTAAAAGCTCACCATTTACACATAATGGGAAATAATTCCCAAAACTTGGTCTAATTTTTTTCTCCCAATTTAAAAAAAGACAAATTATTCGTGAATAATATTATATATGTTTACAATTTTATAATGAATAGATTTTTTTTATCCTTATTTTTTTGTCCTAATTAAGCATATAATTATGTTTCTGTTCACTCCATCTACCTCCAAAAAGTCTTTATTTTATTCCAATTGCTGACAGCAAATACTAGAACTTTTCCTCTTATCACCTTCTGTAGCAAAATGCAGATCTAAAATGTTGGTAGTGCTCTAATGCATTGTAGCCCTCACAGATGTGCTTGTCCATAGACATTCAGTCTAATTTTCAGTTCATGCACAAACCCCATTGTTTTATCGAATATTGTGGCCTCTGAGTGGATTAGCTCAATCTAGGTGTCATTAGAAAGCTGAAAGCCTCCATGATGATTTATAACATTTTATCATCAATAGTCAATAACAAATATTTCATGTTATTTGTTAAGCATGCTTTTCCTACTGCATATTTTGTTTGTGGACTTCTAATATGTAACATTGGATTATTCACAGAAGAAAGCATGAGAATACTATCTAAGGTAAAAGCAGATATAAAGTTTTTAGATATTTGGGGCTTACAGCAGCAGTGATTGGGGCATAAAAGAGATGTTTGTGTTTGATTTCTTACAATTAGCATTTTTCACTTTGTTATTCTTTTGAAAATCTTTCAAACTGTGGTATTAGTGCAACAAAATAACTTGTCAATAGCATTACTGAGAATGAGAGCTTTCATTTGATATATAATTTGTCTATTTTTGTGCTATTTGAAAAACTATTATATATTCATAATAATATTTCTACCACATGACCGCTAGGTGGCGCTGATGGTTTTCAGGCCTTTTGTTATTTTATGCAAAATAAATGCAGAAGTGATGGTTATTTATAAATAAAATCAGTTCTCAATGCCTGACTTGTTTTTGGAGACTTGAACATTTTAAATGTAAACTTTTTTTTTGCGACATAGGGCCCCCTTTTGCTGGTGGGTCCGCAGAGTTGAAGAGGTTAAGAAAGTAGCACAGTATTTATCATATGTTCCCTCTCTCTCTCCATATAGTTAAGACACCTGGGGAATGATGAAGTGCACATAGTGTGGTCAGAGCACTCGCGGGACTATCGGAGAGGCATCATTCCGACTGAATTTGGAGATGTGCTGATCATCATCTACCCCATGAAAAACCACATGTACAGCATCCAGATCATCAAAAAGCCTGAGGTGAGTTGGACAAAGCTGTGTTTAATTATACCTCATTCCTGTCTATAATAGGTAAGTTATATTATAATCCTTTTTATTTTATTTATTTTATTATTATTCATTCATTCAAACCGATTTGCAAATAATGTTCTAAATCACTTGACTCCAAGAGTAAAATTTTGGGATGGAGTGACATTTTAGAATATGTAACAATACAACATTTGATACAATCTATACCAAGGATCTTCAAAAGGGGGTCTGTGGTTGTACCGCTGGGGGTCCGCCAATTATTGTTTGATCCACCATTGGTGGCATTTGTAATAATCACTCACTCGCACGCGAGTGACAGGAGTATGAATTATCGACATGTTGAAGTCCTTCGCAGCTGCATGCCAAATCTTAAAGTGTGACTAAACAGCGCTAGTCTGCAGAAGCACACAGCCCGGACAAATCCTTCACACAACCACTGCTTATCACAAGCCTCTCAAAGCGCAACACACATCAGGTTCAGCAGCTCTGCAGTGGAGGGTCGTGTGAGTAAATGCATCTGCTTTGCATTGGTCGCGCTCTGTGGTTGAGCAGATGACAGCCTGGTTTCAGAACAATAGCGTACTTGCCTGGTGTAAATAAATAGTTACAGCTGAGATTATAAAACTGGCATACAGTGTCCTTGACCTTCCACACACACAATATGGTGACTCTCAAATCAACATAATTTAAGGTACATTGCTCATTTTTCCTCTTTGCAGATTTTTACTTAAGGAAATCATTTTTAAATGTATGTATGAAATCGATGACTCACATGAGATGAAGACTCAATTTTAGTCACCTTATAAAAGTTGTTTTATTCTGCATGGACAGGGTCTGTCTGTTTTTTCTGTCTATCTGTTTTTTCTTTCATTTTTGGAGGTTTGGCACAGGGATTTACAGAGGAATTTAAGCTGGTTGGCTGGTTTTAGCTGGTCACCCAGCCTAGCAAGGCTGGTCAGTTAGCTGGTTTCAGAGGGGGTTTGAACATTTTTAGCTGGTCAGTTTGGGAGACTAGCTAAGACCATCCTGACTAGCCTAGACCACCCTGACTAGCTAAGACCAGTCTGACCAGCTAAGACCAGTCTGACCAACTAAGACCACCCTGACTAGCTAAGATCAGCATGACCAGCTAAGACCAGTCTGACCAGCTAAAAATAGGGTTCAAAACCCCTTTAAAGCCATCCTGACCATCTATGACCAGGTTGGACGACCAGCTAAAACCAGCCAACAAGCTTATGCTGGTTTTAGCTGGTCTTTTCAGCAGGGCAGCATTTAATGATTATTTCAATGGCTTTGCAAGTTAAGCATTATGAAGTATACATACAATAATTTGGCAGCCTACCATCCACGTTTTTATAGACAAACCGCAACACTCAGTTTTATACAATATGTAATGGGGGTCCTGGCTCCATCTCTCTACTCATCTTAGGGGTCCTTGGCCTGACAATTGTTGAAGACCCCTGATCTATACAGTTAAAAACCGAATGATAAACGGCATCAGCTAAGTAAATGTTTTTTCACTACCAAAAATAATTTAAAGCCACATTAAAATACATTTGTAAATCCATTTTTGAATCAATTGAAGCAAATTGTCTGAACAGACAATAATTTTTTCGCTAAAAATAATCTGAATTTCCTGTAACCATTGTCCATAATTTGAAAGGGAGAATGATTTAAATTACTCTGCAAATTGGTATAAAGTGAAGAAAAATATTTGTGTTACACCCATTTGTTTTTCTGTAAATTGCCTCAATATGTAGTGCAAGAGACAGTAGAAGCATATCTGTCTTTGGTCACTAGCAGTCTTTACATCCTGCTCAGTTATGTCATGTCTAATTGAATGAATGGGATTCTCAGAATCGAATTCGCTGTGAATCCGAGACGAGACAAGAGGCTCTGTCTTTCATGCAGTCTGAGGAAATGTAGAAAGATGGTGAGATAAAGCAAGAGGCCTGGCTTTTATGAAAGTCCATTTAAGCTCCATTTCAATGCACATGGACTATTCACTGTATCTTTTTTGCCTTAATGTCAGGTTTCAAAGAGCAGACCAAAATACGTCTGCAGATTTGCCACTGCCACGTCTCCTTTCATTTAAAGAAATGCTTTGTTTACTGGTTTATGATCATGATTTAGAGGCTACTACTGTAGCTTATATGGTGTCTAAGTCCAATGCAACAATAAATAGTAGCAAGCAACTTTTCTCACCAAAACTATTCACTCCTAGTCCAATGTTGAAATTTCTTATTCTCTCAAGTTTGGATACCTGAATGACTTTTATTGACATCATTGCAATCTGATATTTCAAACTTGGTCTGAAGGTGGTAATAAAAATGTATAATTTAGCATTTTGTTGTGCACGCTTTTCATGGCAAAAATTCTTTCTTGTGGGTGTAAATAGGCCTTAATGCAGGTTGAATTGTTTGTTTTGTTCATACTTGGTGATTCACAGCATTTATGTTCTTTGTAGGTAATTAAGTGTTTCAACTGTCATGTCAATTTCACATTCCACAGGTGCCATTCTTCGGTCCATTGTTTGATGGAGCGATAGTGGATGGAAAGATCTTACCCACAGTTGTGCGAGCCACGGCAATCAACGCCAGCAGAGCACTGAAATCCCTGATCCCTCTCTATCAAAATTTGTATCCTTTTTCCAGACTTTAATGAGTGTAGATGGTTGCTTTTGTCACGTTTAAGGTGGTAGAGTGGGTATTTTGTATGGAGCGTACAGAAGTAGAGATCAGGGAGATGCAGTACACTACTGTGCATATTTTCAAAACCGACTAGTCGATTAATCGGTCATAAGGAAGCCCTGTCTTAAAGGAATAGTTCACCCAATAATGATAAGAGTCTAAATTTAATGAATAATTGCTTGCCATCTCATCAGTAAAATGGCAGTGCATACCATGTAGGACTATATTCCAAGTCTTCTAAAGGCATATGATAAGTTTAGGTGGGAAACAACCCGAAATGCTGGTCATTTTTCATGGAAAATCTTGACGTTGGTTGCACGCTCATGAGTGCTATAAGAGAAGCTTGTTCACAGTGGAGTGAGTGTTCAGAACACATTGTTTTTAGTGGTGTCCCTTTAAAAACACAACACTCTTGGTAAGACGCTCAAAAAAACAACATAAGATTTGATGCATGACCTTATGTGCGTGTCTATTGCGGTGGTGCTTTTAAGTGGGTAATTTTAAAGGAAGGGTTTTACAATGCAAGCTCTCTATCAGCTGAAGCAAAGCACACTTATTAAATCAGTGCCACTAATAATATCATAAATAAAGAAACATGTAGGAATACATTCAGATAAACGATTTGGTCTCAGTAATCTACTCTGTAATGATTGCCTTTGGGCTATGTTTTGTTTATTGTGCAGGCATACATGTATGCGTATGTGAGAATGATTAATCAGCCATTAGTTTGGTTCATTTTCCACCTGCTCTCCCTGTCACTCAAACCTGGCTCACGTATGTACAGATTGTTTGTTGAATGGTCAGGCTTGGCTGTGGCCAGGAGCGGGAACAGGAGCAGGTAGAGCCGCTCGATAATTATTGATGTCTTATTTCTCAGCTCTTCACATGTTGAGCACTGCTCTCTGCTCATCCAGCCAGGCAGGTGATCACCCTTCAATACCTGCTAACCGTCATGCAGAGCCATTTGATTTTGAAATGCTTCTCTGACAATTTGTCAGTTTCTCTGTCTCTCTTTGCTCGCGTTCAATCTCTGCCATAGTTCTCAGTTTTATTGTTTGGGTTATTTCGCCATCTTCGGTCATTATCATGTCAAAGAACAACATATTATGTCACTACTTATAATCGAATACATTTTCATTGCTAATTTCACCTGAATAGCTTAAAAAGTACATCGATACTGGTACAACTATTGCTTGTACTTGGGAGTTTTTCTTTATTTTATTTTTATTGTATTTTTTTTGTTAAATCTCCAAGCCTACGTTTTATTTAATAGACTTTGGGACATATTGAACTCATCGCACACTGTAATTTTCTAAGTGATCAGATGTTTATTCTCTGTGAGTGATAAAATGGGTGAAAAAATCCCACTTATTTGCATTAAAGGAGGGACCCAAGTCATATGTAGTCCATAATAAAAATGTTAAAGTCCAATTTCAGCTTCTCTGGCTTCCAATTGAGCTGTGGCCTTTAACCTCTTGTTAAAAGTGCTCCTTTCTTATCAAAGAAATGATACTTCCAGAAAACAAAGACCCAGACGAGGGGAAAAGCGAGCGAGGGGGAGGGGGGTTATTCTCATCTGCCATGTCCTCCAAGCAAGAGAGATTGTTTGGCTCAGCTTGAGTCTTTCGCTCGCAGCAATCTCGCCCATCTGTGTGCCTACGTGGAGCTCGATAGTGGACTGAGCTATTGATTGGCGTGAGCCGCACAGGTCGATGCTCCTGACAGCCTGAATTACAGTAATCTGTCATTATCGACGGATGTCTCTTCAAACCTTTTCTATCTCTCTCTCTGTCTTTCTCTTCTCTCTGTCTCTCTCGGTCTGTTTTTCTTTCAGTCTGATTACCTTTATTTTGAAACTATCTCTCCCTCTTTTTCTCTCTTTAAGCGCTCTCGCACCCTCTTTACTCTCTGTCCTGTGCGAATAATTGATGACTGTGAGGGATGGATGGCAGGCTAGCAGTGATTAGAAGATCTATGTGCCAGACGAGCTGCTCTCCTGAAATGAAGCGGGCTGTGAGACAGAAAGGACCCCAGGGATGCGAGGAAGGAAGTCACAGTATCTCCTGCTTACCTGTTGATGGCATCGCCACATGCAGTCATTGCACAGAGAAAGAGAGTGACGTGACCTAATTGTCCCTTTAAAATCCTCATATCACTGAAGCAATTACTGATGGGAAAGTGTGATGTAGTGGTTAAAGTGTAGAGCTTGTAACCGGAAGGTTGCTGGTTTACAAGCCATGAGTAAAGGGTTAGTTAGCATAAAAATTACAGCTCTGTCATCATTTACTCACCCTCATTTTATTCCAAACCTGTATGCCTTTCTTTCATGAACACAAAAACTGAAAGACTTGGAATAAACAGTAGATGAATATACCATTTAAAAACAAACGCTCGTTGTCGGCACTTCAGGGATTTTTTTGGCACCCAAGAAAAGTATGGGAAGAATGCTTTCAATGGGTGCTTTGCTTAAATTGAGCTGATAATGCCCAAAAAAAGTGCATTTTAAACACCCATTTCCAAAGGATTATTGAAGATTCTTTAGATGACTAGGATCAATGGGATCCAGTAGTACAGAAAGAGAGAAGTAGTAACTTATTTAATCAAAATCAGCTGTTTGCTTATTGAATATCTAGTATTTAGGACCAGTATTTTAAGCAGTAAAAACGGATATTGCTGGTGATTTTTGTGGTTTTATGTTGCATATTTGGAGCTTTCCATTGACTTTCATTGAATGTAGAAAAAACGACATGAAAATTCGGTATAACTTCGACTTTTGTGTTTCATGTAAGAAAGTCATAAACCCCGGATTGTTCCTATAATAAGAAAATACCATTGTTCTGTGGCAACTTGAACAATGTGAAACATGAATGTCGGGGAAATTATTTCCCCCTGCTTTGGTCATGGGGCAAAAAATTAAGATAACTGCATTTTGTCAACCAGTTTTTGTTTTAATTTTTGTAATTGGAAAGAAGTGGAGGTAGTTACAGCTGAAAAGAATACATTGGTTTTCAAGGCCTCCATTGTACCGAGTAGGTTATAATCAAGCTTATTTTCGTCCTCCCAGAGTACATTGCATGCAGAGCCATGTTCATCGCCTTTATTTTAGCAAAACAGAGACAGTTACATTTTGCATGGATACACATGAAGTGCTTTTCTTCCAAAATAAGTCCTAATTTAAAATGTTCAAATGATGCACCAGCAACAAATGTAGCAATCAACTGACATGTGAAAACCTGAGGTCCCTCTTTAGCACAGTAGAGACACACAACACGCATTGTAAAGTAAGTGATCTAGATTTTGTTTTTTTGTTTTTTGGACACCGAGTCTTTAGTCTGCCTTTTGTCAAGCTTCATCACAAGAATGTCCTTTTCTACCTTTTTAAAACACATAAAAAGAGGAACCACAGGAGATGCATGTGCTTTTGTAAACGCAAGCATTGGCAATTTTTCTTCACTCATTAGCTTTTTTCTTTTCATCTGTTTCTCACTCTTTCTCTCCTCTTGCTTTCGATCTCGAAGCCAACACACCCCAACCCTTTTTTTGTGCCTGACTGAAAGTTCCAGTTCCTTCTCTTGGCCTGGGGCTGCATCCATCTGCCTCCAACGCACAGATCCCTCATTCTGCATGACTGTGAAATTAGAGCCTGGAATACAGAGAAAGGGGCCTCTTTGGTCTTAATGTCTGTAGGAGGGATGGAAATAATGGCACAGATAGCAGGTAGCTGGCGTGGCCAGTGTTATGAATGCTGGGTAAATAGAACAACAGGGTTAAACTGCAGATTGCAAAGGAGTAATCCAAGGGCCATGTGTGAAAAAGAGCCCGAGCTTGGGGCCTTCCAACCAGCCTGTCTCTGAGGGCACCATGTTGGGACTGAGTGATAAAATGAGCTAGTTGTCCTCTCTTGACCCAAGACTGCCAGATCGCTCTTCACTATAGCTGGTAGCCTTCTTATAACCGGTAATAGAGTGGACCTATTCTCATCCTTCAAGCTTGTATACCCCTACACCAGGAGAAATCCTCATTAACTGATCTGTCTGGCTCATGGGTGTGAGTTGGTTTGGGAGAGATTGGGTGGTGTTGGCGTGGACTCTAGGACAGAATAAGGAAAAAGCCTAACTCTAAGAGTCACGGCCATCTTCCATCTGTCAATGGTTGATTGCAAGGCTTGGGGATGCAGCACTAGAGGAGGGGGAAAGATGCTAAGCGGCTTCTCCATTGGCCGTGCCAGTCCAGTGGTGTGTGGGACTGTGCCAACTCTGGCGTGACAGCGGGGGCAGGCCCGCTGGCTGCTGATTGGCAGTGATAAGTGCCGGGCTGCTGGGGTCAGCATATGGCATGGCGTGATAGTAGAGAGGGTGGTAGAGTTTTGGGTCATAGCCTTCTACCTTCTGACACTGGCTTTTCCAAAAGCAAACGAGCTGATGGAAGCAGCAGGCCAGCGCTTCCCCTTTTGTCCCCATGCTTGAGCAGCCTGCGCACACACTATGCAACCACAGCCAAACGCCTAACGGGCAGTGCTGCCACACACTGCCAGCTCCCACAATGGGCCCTATTGTGTCCCAGTAACAATGTGGCTTACTGGTGTGTATGAAGGGGGATAGAAGGGTTGCACTATTTTCTAATTGCCCCATCAAAGAAGAAAAGTTAATAACTTCCCCATTTTTCTTTCTCTGTCTCTGTTTATCTCTTTATTTTTCAAAGTTTTTTGTTAGTAATTTTTATGGCTTTCTCTCGAAGTTGTATCGTTACTCTGTTAACCAGTCGAGCGACACCCATCACTAGGGATCCTAACATAAAAAAAATTTACTACAGTACTCGCCCTCATGTCATTGTAAACCTCAATGATTTTCTTCTGTGGAATACAAAATGATATATTTTAAACCACTGATTTCCATACAATGGCAATTTAAAATGACTCACTTTAAAGCTTAAAAACACTCAAGTGTGACTCCAGCCAGGTCTCCTAAGCAACCAAATTGTCCCAGTTGCTAGGGAGGGTAGAGTCACACAGGTTAACCTCCTCGTGATCGCTATAATGTGGTTTGCTCTCGGTGCGGCACATGGTGAGTCGTGCGTAGATGCCGCGGTGGATGGCGTGGGCCACCGCATGTGCTATATCTCCGTTGTAATGCGCTCAACAAGCCACGTGATAAGATGTGCGGATTGATGGTCTCAGACGTGGAGGCAGCTGAGATTTGTCCTCCGCCACCCGGAGTCACTACACCACCACAAGGACTTGGACATTCCAAATTGGGAGATAAAGGGGATTACAATTACTTTGTATGTTGAACAGACCAAAATATTTGTAGTTATGTCATGTCTAATCAACTCATGTAAACAGTGCACAAATCCAGTATATTATTATCATCAAGCATCTTTGGTTCTTGCGCATCAAGTGACTAAATGTCATGAAGTCATGACACAAGAACCAATGAGGTTTTAATTTTTGGTGAAAAGTGATTTTACATGAAATTAAAATTTTTTTTTAGATGGGAACTATTTATTCTTCTGTGCATCATAAAGCACAAAAATGCTGAATCATTAGCAGTTCAGAGTGCATCACTTGCCATAGTGTACTACAGAGACATGCGTGATGGTTGTTATTATTCACAGCAACCTGGAATACTCTATTCTGATTGGTTAAAGACACCATGTAGCAGACTGTTATTGCTCTGTAACAACTGCAGCTCCACATATCAAACCACACATCAGAGTCTGTGTGCATCTCTCCTGCTTCATGTAGCACTCTGCGATCTCAACAAGTAAGCTAGTAAAATAATTTTAATTAAAATCAGTGTTTATCAAATCTGTTTATTTTCTTGTCAACAGGTTCGGGGAGTAAAGAAATACACGTAACAGGATTACGTATTTAAAATACAAAATATAAGTAACTATTCCACTACAGGTATAATTTAAATCATTGGTATTTAGAATACAGTTACATTCAAAAAGTATTTTGATTACTGAAGAGATTACTTTGCATTTTATTGTCATTTGCTTCATTTAATATTTAGTCCTTTCAGATGGAAAACATTTATGCATGTAAAGGATTTGATCCAAAGTGCATTTGAACAGTGGTGAAACACTTTCTTATGATGTGTGACATTCATACGAGCAGACAGAGAAGTAAGATTAAAGTAAGTAAGTCAATCAATCACAGAGCCACTCCTTCTCTCCAGTTTTGACCCGTTGACTCCCAACAGTTTCATCATGAACTTTCCTGTCAGTCAAACAAAGACGTGTGAATGAGTGAGGTGGAGAGTGTGTAAAACAGATCTGTTGTTGTGTGGCCCCCTCCTGCTTGGGATAGATTCGTAAACTACAAGCTTCTTGGGGGTGCATGGTGATTGGGAATGTGGGGCAGAACGTTACAAGGTGTTTAGGATGCGCTGCAGGCTTCTCACAAAGAGGTTCAGGTACGTTTATTCTAGCAGAGACACATCATGAAACTACATGTGATCCATTTCAGATGGATGGATGGATAGATGGAATAAGATATAATAGATTGAAAAGGAGATTTCTAGCAGGATGACTGATACAATATTTTGTGTTCCACAGAAGAAAAATAAGTCATACAGGTTTGGAACAACATGAGGGTGAGTAAATTATGCTGGTTTGTTTTTTACTTTGGATGAACTATCCCTTCTAGGATTCGAATGATAAAGTTGGGCCCTTGGCACAGATAAGCATATCAAAACCCACTGAAGCATGTTAGGAGATAAACACCCTTCACATCCATTCTGACCTTGACTGTTTCTGCAAAACTAAATGTGATTTTAAGAATTATGCCAGGTTCACACATCCTCCGTGAGCAGGGCAGTCGCGTTGGCCTCTCACATTGGCCCCGTCTCTACTGCGAGAAATAGCAGCGCCTCTGCACAGAAAATAACGTTTTCTATGGGGTCCTAGGCCAAATCTTTTATTTAATGAGGTCATAATAAGCTGAGGTTATTGCTGCTTCAAGGACAACAGCGGGCAGTCATGCCCATATCTTTATCAGCACACTTGGTCGTGATTGGTTAGTTTTGTGTCTATATTGTACATCTATATACACAGAATGGCAAAAGGTCTGGCAGTTTATTAATTCTTCCTTTATTAAGTTATTTTATTCTGTTTACTTGCATGCAGACATATAAATTGTAGTGTACTATAGGTTCGGTTTGAATAATTTTTTATATGCTTTTGTGTCTTTTCAATAATCTCCTGATTATTTTTGTGTTGTACTGCAACACAGTCGTTGAGCTCAGCGTGAGCCGCATGGCAAAAATAGGCTCAACACCGAAACGATCCGCTCACTGCTGCTTCTGGGACGTGACACCTCACGACTCGCGCTTGCAGTGTAAATGGTGTCATCTGTTAATATGGGTGCCGAAACGAAAACACGCTGCTCACGGAGGATGTGTGAACCTGGCGTTAATAGCCACGGCATTTGAAAGCAGTGGTAAAAACCTCCGCTTTCCCTAGAACCACAAAATCAGAAATCTACTTAAAAAGAAAAGACATGCATGGAGGCAGATGGCCAGCCCACCTTCACTCATTCATACTAATCAGGACTGCCGTGTACGTGTGGCCCGTTGTGCGTTTGCCTCTCTGTGATAGCATTAGCACTGACTTGTGCATCATGAATGTTAAATAAATGTTGCATTTGCAACGCCAGCACGCACATCACTTTCCCCCTGGGGTGCAGGAACAGGACACAGGGCGATAAATCCGGCCGGCCGTACTCGCGGCTGTATTTCACGAGCCTTCCCATTTGGTTTCAGCAGAGATTAATAGGAGAGGCTGTGACGCTGGAGCCCAGGCCCAGATCAGTGTCTTGGAGCTCCAGGCAACTGTGCATTAGCCTCGGCTATCTCCCCTCTCATCTGCTCGCACCACGCAGAGACATTGGCAATAATGATGGGGCTATGGCAGCCAGCCGCTGCACCGTGCCTCGCTAATAAAATCACTGTTAGGGCCGCGATATCAGCAGGCATCAGATGGAAAAATAAACTGATTAGCCTGCACTTCAGGGCACACATAGATTTCTGTAATTATACTCTGTAAACTCCTCAAATTTGATTATTTGTGTGATGTTTTTCTCTGTCACATTTCTGATCTCTCTCTCTCACTCTCTCTCGCTGCATCCAGTCAAGGGCTCAGATACATTTCCATTCAGAGAATTGGAAGTGGATTTAGGCAACTCAGATCTTGGTAACTGAATTCATTTATTTAGGTTTTCATATGATATAAATGACTCTCTCAAAGCTGATGTGTGTGATTTTATTTTAGTATTATTTCTTTTTTTAAAACCCTTGTGCTGTGTTTATTTTGTGCTAACATATTTTGTGGTCAAGGTCAAAAATGACCGATCAGATTGTTTATAAATCTCTCATATTGCATATGTTATCACAAGACATTGCATTATATTTTTTAATCATTTTTTTGGTTTGTTTTGTAGTCCTTTTTTGAACATAAAACATTTTTGGTAATATTTTACAATAAGGTTCCATTTGTTAACTTTAGTTAATGACTTTAGTTAACATGAACTAACAATGAGCAATACTTGTTAAGAATTTATTTAAAAAATATATTTTTTTAACATGTTTTAATCTAAAGTTGCATTTTTTAAAAGTTAATGCACTATGAACTAACAATGAACAATAGTGTTTTTATTAACTTGCATTAACAAAGATTAATAAATGATGTAAAAAATATATTGTTCATTGTTAGTTCATGATAACTAATGCATTAACTAATGTTAACCAATGGAACCTTATTGAAAAGTGTTACCAAAATATATTTTATTGATAAAAGGATTCATTGAACTGAGCTTAAAAAGAAAAGTTGTCTGAGTCAGAATGATCGGAACACAACATAATGTTATATTTAATATTAGAATTCTTGTATAGCAGCTTAATATGTAGATTCAACTATAAGTAATCAGTTTTGTACTACGAAAGTGTGAAAGTGTGGCTCTATGGCACTATCAACACCTCCTGTTTATTTGAGCATCCTGACCTGCCTGACATAAATACGACTCGACCAATGTTGAGTTTTTGGGGGAGGGACTATGTTTGTACAACCAATGAAAGACGGGGGGAATGTTTGGGAATTGGTTTGAAAACTGTGATTTATTTTTGCAGAACTGCACACTTTAGCTTTAAATATGTCAAGTATTCTGGATTTTGTTTGTCAACATTTAAGCCTCTTTTCCACCATCAGGCTGAATGGTTCATGTTGCTTAGCCATGCCGTTCTGTACCAATCCAGGCTTACTGGCACTGTTACGGTTTCTTTTTCCACTGTGGTGATGTGAAATCAGGATAACAATGGATTGACTGGGCAAGTGACCAATCATGAGTCGCCATGTCAGTAAAGCTGCTCCACCAGAACAGTTCTCTGTAGCTAACCATGCTGAGAATTCCAGGCCAGGAACTTTTTTAATCGCACTGTGCCAAACTGTGCTTAAGTGGAAATGCTGCTGGAACCGTTTAGCCTGATGTTAGAAAAGCTCTTATTAATTTCTTAAATATTTTCAATGTTTTTAGTGTATGATGTTTTTAGATCAGATTCGATTGTTGGGCCGATGTCAGATCTTAATCGCAAGATTTAAAAGTCTTCATGAACTCTTAAGCATTCTATAAAAGTGGTGCGACTGGTGTTCTGAAAACTACTGTATATTGGCTAAGTGATTTCTCACAGGGTTTGACAGATGTGTCTCGACGAAAGCACCTGTGGAGACCCTCTGGTTTGAGTGAGTGGACTCCTTCATGCACATCCCACTGGGTTTTGTGTGGGGATACCAGAGCCGCTCGGCAACTGAACAGTTGTTCTCTCTGTGGGGCTGCAGATCCTGTTCTGTGTTTCTTTTGAAAGGTGCCAATGATGTCCTATGGAGGAATTCTCAGCACAGATAATAACAACCACACCATGTGGAGAAAATGACTGAGGATGTGTGTGTAATTTAAATGAGCTGTGTGTGTCTGTGATTTGGGACCGTGTTCTCACCATCCTTGTCAGCTACTGTGCTGTGTTAATTTGCAAGGCAAGAGAAGGGAATAGCTGCGCTCTCTGAGTGGAGATATTGCCCACAGTTGGCTGTGTGTCATCCTTGAGCTGTCACACATCTGACAACACCTTTTGTTGTCCCAGAACTACCCGGTTCCAAACATGCATGTCCTTTGAGATGATCTCATTTCAAATAATTATTTCTCTGTATTGTATTATTCATTTTAACATCGGTTCAGTATAATGCAGTGTGTCGTAGAATACTCACTAAAAAATGTCAACTATTTTTAGCTTAATTCTGATAATGGTGATGAATTGTCACCATGGCGATTTGTATTCGTTATTTTGCCAGAAGTGGAGATTGATGTGGTGTTGCATCTCTGTCTTGGAGGTCATTGGTATGGTTCCTGTAGGTCATTCTGGGGTTCCTGTAGCTCACCTGATGCTATTTGCATGATGCTAGCCACGCCTTTGTCATGGGTTTGATTCCCAGGGAACACAGACTGTATAGCTGAATGTTGTCGCTTTGGAAAAAGTGTCTACTAATTGCATTAGTTCTCCCAGTCCGTGCACTATAATCGTCTGATGCATATTGCAAACAAAACTCAAACGCTTTCTCAAGTTAGTAAGTACTAATCTGATTGGCTGGTTTGAGGCAATTTCCATGAGTAAAATCACTAAAGACTTTTTATTAGCCTGAAAACGGTCGTAATCACAAGGTTCAAGGTTGATACAACAAGCGCTTTTGAGGGAAACATTAAAACTGGATTTGCTAAAGTTTGCAAGGTTAGTGACATCAAATATTTTAAAGATATGCAGAGATTTGTTTGAGGCACGTAGTAGCAAGTAAAGTGGATATCGATGAGCAGAATTATACTCACCAGCCATTTTATTAGGTACATCTGCATATTCATGCGATTATCTAATCAGCCAATCGTGTGGCAGCAGTGTAATGTATAAAATCAAGCAGAAATGGTTCAGGCGCTTAATTTAATCAACCATCAGAATGGGGTAAAATGGGATCCCAGTGATTTAGACTGTGGCATGATTGTTGGTGCCAGACGGGCTGGTTTGAGTATTTCTGTAACTGCTGATCTCTTGGTCTTTAGAGTATAAAGAGAAGGTGAAAACGTCTTGTTAATAACAGCGGTCAGAGGAGAATGGCCAGACTGGTTCAAGCTGACAGAAAAGCTACAGTATCTCGGATAACCACTCTGTACAATTGTAGTGAGCAGAATAGCATCTCAAAATGCACAACATGTTGAACCTTGAGGTGGATGGACTACAATCAAAGAAGACCCCATTGTGTTCCACTTTTGTCAGCTAAGAACAAAAAACTGATGCTGTTGTGGGCCTACCATTTGTAGACCTCAGCAGAAATCTAGATTTTTCAGACCAGGCAATGTTTTTCTAATCGTCTACTGTCAAGTCTTGGTAAGCCTGTGCCCACTGCAGCCTCAGTTTCCTGTTCTAAGCTGACAGTATTGGTACACGGATGGGTCTTCTGCTGCTGTAGCCAATCCGCCTCAATGTTCGATGTGTTGTACGCATTGCACTGTTGTAACGTGGGTTTATTTGGGTTACTGTCACCTCCTTGTCAGCTTGGACCAGTATGGCCATCTCCTCTGACCTCTGTCATTAAAGCCATTTTCGCCCACAGAACTGCTGCTCGCTGGATGTTTTTTGGTTTTCACCCAATTCTCCTTACACTCTAGAGACTGCTGTGTGTGAAAATCCACAGAGATCAGCAGTTGCAGAAATACTTAAACCAGCCCATCTGAAACCAGTGCCACTGTCTAAATCACTGAGATCACATTTTTCCCCTTTCTGATGGTTGATGTGAACATAAACTAAAGCTCCTGACCCATCTATGCATGATTTTAAACATTACACTGCTGCAGCACGATTGGCTAATTAGATAATCGCATTAATAATTTAAACCAAATATCCAAATAAAGTGGCATGCAAGTGTATATATATATTGCTTGATATGGCAACCAATGAGAGTGCAGTACTTTCAGCTCTGCTTAACAAATCTTACCATATTCACATCCGTTCTACAGATTTTGCCCACATTTGGCACAGAAAATGGGCGATTTACTGCTGTAGTCCTGAAAAGGTTGGTCGGACTCTTTCAGACACCATGTTGCTGAGAGAGTTGTCAGAGTCGAGGTGCCTGACATAACTTTGACATTGTGAAAAGCTTGTCTTCTTTTCTAGAGGCGTAGATCTCTCCAAACTCTCCTCTACCAGAGGTGGATAGAGTTGGAGGAGGGAATGAAAAAGGCTAGCAGGAGTGATCAATTTGGAGGCTATCAGCACCAGCATGTTCGGAGTGCTGAATTAACACACCACCAGGGACTGTTCCTGAAGCCCACCACGAGCCCTTCACTCCTAATGTGCTAACAAGCTCACTTTTGCTGTCTGTTCAGTGGCAATTTCTCTCTTTTCTTCCAGAGCCCAGGAGTTCAGCACAGTGACAATGAAAAGCTCCGTAGGAGGGGAGGGGGGGAGGCCAGGAGTATTTTCCCCCCTTCTGCCTTTTATTCACGGGGAAAATTAGTTTCTGGTAATGCACAAAAGGCCCTTTTTTATGCCCACACAAAGCGTGTGATGGTAGAGAGGGCGAGAGAACCCGGCACAAACTCTCTTAAAAGGACTTTCTCCTTTTTAACAAGCCATCATAAAAAAAAACACCACCCATCAAAAATTCAATTACAGTGGATGCAAGGCCTGGGTTATTTGGGTGAATACACAGTGCATAGAAGAGAGAAGAAAAAAGAAGAACTGTTTTTCCCTTTACCTCTCTCTATGTGATACACAAAGGGCATCTGAAGTCAAAAGCGGAGAGGATTTGTCGTCTTGGTGACGGGGTGACATTATAGGATCATCTCAGGTTCAGGATGGTGACCACATGTTGGGCGGCTCTGATAGGGCTATTAAGTCACACAGCAGTGCTGCTCACGCTTTCCCTCACTGTTTCTCTTTTGTCCGGGGTAGGCTAGTGCTTCCTTAGTTTCACAGAGCCAGACTTTTGACTGTCAGCATAAAAACTGGTCCACTTAGCAGCTTATTCTGGCCCAGTCTAGAGACTAGAACCTCCAAGACTTAGATCCAGACCCCTTAACACCAGACCAAACTACACACCTGAAGGCTGAAGGCCCTCAGGTGTGTCAGATAAGGGATACATCCGATATCTGTACTGTTGGGGTCAGCTCCAGAAAGAGGATTGGGAAACACTGATCTAGGCCAAGACCTGTTTAAAGACCAGTCTAAAACCCAGGCTGTCCATTTAAAGGATCTAAAATGGAGAAAAGGTGAATTTATTGCAGAATTCCTTTAACAGTGTCCAGGTAGCTATTCGGTATAATGGAATTTTTGCTAATTCTCTGTAATGTTCAAGATACCTTGATGATCTGTAGTTGAGGTAATTATCTCCTTAAGTATGTTGACAGTAGAATGTGGCCTTTTCTGAGACCAGGGTCTCATTTTTGTGACCGCACTAGGCACAATGCAACATTTTAGGGTTAGTCCATCTCAAGAGGACCAACATAGGTTTCCAAAATTGTTTTGAGTGATTACCTCTATGTATTGATATTGCAAAACCATAATTGATTTATTTTTATTTTATTTATTTTTTACTATGTTTAACCACGGTGGCAATCTTTGTGCCATGTTTATAAAGATGTTTACAGAAACCTAAATATCTCAGCTCAAGATGGTCCTAGCTCCTAGGAACAAAAATCTCAAGAGCACATTAGAAAGGTATATGAACATACAGTATATAAACATTTTGCACATTCTTGTTCCTTAAACTTGGAACATAGATGTCCATATGTAATGATAAAGATAGCTGAAAGTTCCAATTTAGGGTCAATTTATAATGTCCTAAATTACTTTTTGGGGTACCTAGGTAATTATTGTGTGCATGCAGAACATTTCAGGTTTGCGACTTCTCTTATTTTTTTATGGGGGCGAGAAAGTGCCATTTTTTTACATTTCCCCTCATTTTTGGGTTGATTATTTCTGGTGGGGGACCAACTGAACTTTTCACAGATGTAAGTTATGGTAGTATTCTGCCATAGTTCTAGAATTTGAGATTCCACTGGTTACAGAGCTAGGGCTAGTAAAGCCTAGTTTATTCGTGGATTTTGAGAAATTAGCAGATGTAATATAAGGATAACAAATTATGAAAATGAACAGTAATTTACAGTAATTATGTTTATGTTTGACATACCACAATTTCAAGCTTCAGGCCCAGAAGGTGTCTCTCATGCCTGTCTGTAAATCTGCACTGATCAACTGGCCCCCATCTTCAGTCAGATCTCAAATAGATCACTGGAGGAGTGTAAAGTTTCCTGCTGCTTCAAATGCTTCACCATCATTAAAAAAAACATTTTTTTAAATCACAGGACTTGCTTGACCCCTTTCAGTTTGCTTACCAAGCAAACATGTCTATGGATGATGCTGTCAACATGGGACTGCATTATATCCTGCAACACCTCGACAGACCTGAGAGTTATTCAAGGATCCTATTTGTGGACTTCAGTTCAGCCTTGAATACCATCATGCCTGATCTTCTCTCAACCAAACTGACCCAGCTCTCCATGCCAGCCACAATCTGTTAGTGGATCAACAGCTTTCTAATAGATATGCAGCAGCTAGTGAGACTGGGAAAAATCACATCCGGGACCCTCACTATTAGCACTGGTGCTCCTCAGGGACCTGCCACTGGTGCTGCTGACTCAGTTCTACTCAGCCGTCATTGAGTCCTTTGTACATCTATATCTGCCACCAAATCAGATAAATGGAAACTACAATGGACAGTCAGGACTGTTGAGAGGATTATTGGTGCCCCCTGCCCGCCCTCTAAGATATGTACATCTCCAGAGTGAGGAAACATATAGGTAGAATCACTCTGGACCTCCTGCCCACTCCCCTTTTGAACTGTTGCCCTCTGGCTGGTGCTACAGAGAACTCAGGCCAGGACAACCAGGCAAAATAACAGTTTTTACCCTCAGGCCATTTACCACATGAACAATTAAACTGACTTCAGGACTTGCATAGTGCAATAATGTATAAATATGTCATGTACATATGTAAATTCACTCAAATGTTATTCAATAACTGTACATACCCCTACCTTGCACATATATTACCACTTGCACATGTACGTAATCCATTCTATGTTATATGTCCTATTTTTTTGTTTGTCTGTTTATACTCTTACCTTGTTTTACATTATGTATCTCACTATAATGTTCTGTGTGCACTTGCTTGTTTCTCCTATCACAAAAATAAAATTCCTTGTGTACGTGAGCACACTTGGCAATAAAGTTCATTCTGAATCTGATTGAGGACATCAGCAAAACTGTGATGTTTTTGTAAAATTCTTCCACCCACATGGACCAAGAACATCATTCAAGATATCTACTGAGGACAAAGTGTTGGTACCCATGAACAATGTTCTCAGAAAACTGACAACTGCTGAGTTGACTACTGCCACCGGACGCTCCCATAACATTTCCGAGAGTCTGAGTGAAGAAATCTTACAGCTTCTAATCAAACATGTAGCTTGAAATTTTGGTATGTCAATCATAAACATAATTACTCTAAAATACTGTTATTTGTGATGCTTATAATAAATTTGTTCATTTCTCAAAATAGCTAGCCCTAACTATGTAACCAGTGGTATCTCAATCTCAAAGTTCTTACAGAAGAATGCTACCATGGGACTTATATCTGTGAAATGTTCAGGCTCCTATCTGGTCCCCCACCAGAGATAATCAACCTGAAAGTGAGGGGAAATGTAAAACAAAAAAATATTCTGCATTTTTATCTAACTTTAAGCAATCTTGATCATTACATTAGGGCTTACATTCTAAGTCTCAGGAACAAGAACGTGCAAAATGTTTATATATTGCACGTTCATGTACCTTGTAATGTGCACTTGAGATCGTTTGTGGTTCCAAGGAGCTAGGACAATCCTGAGCTGAGATATTGAGGTTTCTGTAAACATCTGTATAACCAAAATGTGTCGTGCGCCATGACACACAGATGGTCTCCATGGTTAAACCAAGTAAAATAAATAAAAAACTGGTGATTTTGCAATACAAATACATAGAGGTAATCACTAAAAAATTATTAGGAAAATTACAAATGGACATGCAACCAACTTTACAATTATTGGACTACTTCAGATGGACTGAACCCTTATCTAATATTCGTGAGAGCACAAGTGGGCTTGGGTGGGAGTGTTTAATCTATCTGTAGTTGTATACGTGTGACCTGTGGGTGTATGGTATGTAAATTAATTGCCGTAAATTGCAATTTGCTATTATCCTGAGAAATAGGACACTGCACTATGATGTTTCAGGAGCACCTCTATTCTCAGCGCAAAGTCTAACCTCTGTTCCTGCCTTTGCAGTTTGGAGATTCCTCCAGAAGTTGATAATAAAGTTAATATCAAAACTCTGAAAAAATAGTGAAATATCAAATTTTGTCCCTGACCATTTCTGTAACTGCTGATCCGCTGGGATTTTCACACACAACAGTCTCTAGAATTTACTCAGAATGGTGCCAAAAACAAAAAACATCCAGTGAGTGGCATTTCTGTGGACGGAAATGCCTTGTTGATGAGAGAGATTGGCCAGACTGGTTCGAAGTCTACTGTAACTAAGATAACCACTCTGAACTGTGGTGAGAAGAATATCATCTCAGAATGCTATTCTGAGATGTGGGTTGGCGCTGGTTTTGCAGCACGAGGGGGGACCTACACAATATTAGGCAGGTGGTTTTAATGTTGTGGCCGCTTGGTGTATATGCCCCTCCCTTTCTTTACATATGTAACACCATGAGAGTCACATAATTGAGGAAAACTGAATGACAATCCAATCTTTTCTAAAGAAATGTGAAGTAAACATGAGAATCCATAAAACTGTCTCTATATGCACACATATTTGGACTAAAACGTCTAATGGACATTGTTTACTGAAGCCTCACATTTACAAAAAGTCGAGAGCTTTCTCATGTTAATGGATATGTGTCTATTACGTTTGTCCAAAACTCTCATTTTGATTTTGTATGTCAGATGTGTACTTGTTATTCTTACTGTAAAAGTTATATCATAAAGCAGTGCTGAAATATAAAATCTGGAGATTACACCTTTCTAATGTTGTATAGTTTGTTGCAATGAAATAAGAACTGTATGTAGAATAAAGTGAAGTGAATGTAAACAGTACCGATTGCGAATCACGCGGCCGTTGGCAATCTTTTCATGAGAAGGGATATTTCAGTAAATATTACAGATTCTGTACCAGTCAGTACTGTCATGCTTCTTCTCCTTCTCCTCTAACTTTTTTCCTCTTCTGACTCCTAGATTGGTACATTGGACGTCCTCTTTGTGATTCCTGTATCCCGTTCTTACTTGAATTAGTAGCTAAAGGAATGGGGCCCCTCTAGGGGCTATCACAGAATTTTTAACATTCAAAGCATGCAGCCTGATCTCATGAATATTTTGTGACTCTCGCAACATTTAAAATTCTGCTCTTACTTAAATTTGTAGCTAAATGGATGGGGGCCCCTCTAGGGGGGGTTTTAAAAAATGCAATTCTAGTCCACTAATCACTGCCAATCAAGTGTTGTTACAGTGAAATACTTGCCTGGCTTGGCTGTTCCATAGGTCCTCCTCTGCTGGTGCTTGACAGGGAATGGAACCTAAGGCTTTAATAGTTCTTGACCCAGCCCATTTGCGCTTTGTGAGCACAATTTCGTCAAAACCACTTGCTTCTACACTTAGCGGCAAAACTTCATGGTCATGCCCATTGACTTCTTCCGTTTATGAGGTATCGCATAGTGCTGCGCTTAACGCTCTTAATATAGGGCCACAGAGGTCGAGACCCTGATTCATACCAAGAGACAACCAGGTCCAACGCCATGTTTATGTGGCCTTGAGATGTCTCAAGACCAAGACAGCATGATCAAGACTCCAAATCTGCCTCTCAGAAAGAAAGAGACCAACTGACTGTCATGTAATGCAATCAAGCTATCTGCACTATTCAATTGACTTGGACATCTTTGACCGTTGCGCTCTCTCGCACAGGAACGCTTCATTTTTTAGATGGTGTGAAATAACTTAATGCGTCTCGAGACAGCTGCACTCTGTTAAAATTATTGCCGTATGTTTAGCTTTTTTAAGCAAAATAACTCTGTGACAAGGTATGGGAAAGGAGGAAGCGGGAACTGGATTAACAATTAATAGGATTTTATTCAACGCAAACGCTGAAATGAAACATATAGGGGTTAGTGAGCAGTCAGTGGGGTAGTGCTGCCCTTACTTACAGTTGTACAGAAGAGGACAAGCTGAAGCAACAGGAAGACTCTGCATTCAGAAGCTTTGAGATCATTTGTAACAGCAGTGATTACATGTTTCAGTCATTAAAACCTCATGAATGCTGCCGGTGCCATTCCATGCGCTGTGTTAACACACTGTCAAGACTTTCACAGGCGCTATCAGAGGCAGGCAGCTTTGTGGCTGCAAACTACATGGCACGTTCTGGGTGTCAGTGTTCTCGTACCGCGTGTGTCTAATCACGTCACACCCAAACACACTTTCACTATAGCTGCTTTCTCTTCCCTCTATGGGAGCCTCTCACCCACTCAGGCCATGGTTTGCTCTCAGCCAGCGGTACCCATCGACAGGAAGCAGGTCTGCTGGAGACGGGAAAAGAAAAGCGACAGATCTGCATGTGTGTTGCGTTTGCTGGTGGAGACACTCACTGCATGTGCCTTTTCACCCGCAGAAACACCCTGAGAGCTTTAGCCTGGAATATCTTCCTCCTTCCTCACCCCAGCAGGATGTCTAATTGTGTCTTTTCATCCCTCTCATTCTTGCAGATACTCCATTGGCTTTCTCCAATGACACAGCATTCTGTGTTGCAGGGAGATTAGAGTTTTTATTATTTCTACTTAAATTTCAATTTATACTTCGATAGGTTTTAACTTTCGTTTAAGATTTATTTTTTGTATGTTTAATATTTTAGGAAAGACAAAGCCTTAACTTGTTTAATTTCTGTCCAGTGTTACAATTTAGTTTTTATTTTCAATTTGCCATTCTTTTTTTTTTTTGTTAAATTCTAATTTAGTTTTCTTAGTTTTGACTCTTAAATGACAATGACTGTTGGTTTTAGTTTTAGCTCTTTTTTTTAATTTATTTGTTTAATGTTTTTTAGCTTCAGTTTAGTATTTTAGACCAAAGTTTATTTATAGAATTTAAACATGCTTAACTTTGTGAAAGTTTTTGTTATCTAGTGTTATTTTATACTGTGCTACTAAAACCTAAAACCTAATATTTTTGGTTTTAATTAGTTTTGAAGTTATGAAAATATATTTATTGTTATTTTATATAAGATTAAATCCAGGGATATTATCATTTTGATATTTTAATAGTTTTTTTTTTTAAATTTGTCATTCCAGTTTAGTTTTAGTATTATAGGGTGGTCAAAGTTGACTGATAACTTTTTAAGGATGTCTAGTGTTGTTTTTATTATTTATGTAAGTAACCAGGCATATTATAATTTTTTGCATGTAATTTCGTTTTTATTTTCCGTTTGTTATTACAATTTAGTTTAGGTTTGTTAATTTTCACCTTCACACCTAGTTCGTTTGAACACTCCAAACAGTCTCAGAGCAATAAAATCATAGATTTCTATACACAGATACCTTATTAGCAGCAGTTTCTATGGAACATGATACATCGGTGCTTCCGCCATATTGGATAGGTCAACAGCCGTCCGCTAACACATGAATGTAAATCAGGCCTATTCAGCTGGCACCCCGCTGGCCAAATCTGGCCCGTATAAAATGATCAGTGGCCTTTATGGGGTTGCCAGTTGTCTAACAGTACGTGTCCACTGTTGCCATTTGAGCGTATCTGAGCAGGCTTTTTCAGCTCATTCCATATGGAGTTGAGCGCCACGCTCGCGAGTGGGAATGTAGGATTGACAGAGTAGCAATTGTGGACAACGGCAGAGAGCCATCCATTTCAAGATTGTGCCATTGTTGACGTATCCAAACCAGCTGAATGAGGCATCTACATGTGTGTGTGTGTGTGTGTGTGTGTGTGTATGTATGTATGTATGTATATGTATATATATATATGGATGAAATTACTCTGATGTCACACGTCAGGAAACGCCGCGTCTGGGGGTTTTCGAGCAGCAGTTTTCAATGGTGGAAATAGGCAGCTCTGCAGTTTTAATAATCTTTTAATCTTTATAGACTGTAATTATGTCTGTTAATGTTAATACAAGTTATTATAAAGGTTTACAGTAAAGAAAGTATGTGGGTTCTATTCTGAAATGTCATCAAAAGTTTAAACATGGTTCATTGAGCCTGTGTGATTATGTCAGTCATAACAGGTTGATGACTGCACATGTTTAACACGATTCTAAAGCCTAAGAATTTGTGTACTTAGAAATGAAAACTACCTTCAGACATACAATATGTGTCTTAACTGCTTAAATTAATAACCCACATACAATAAATATATTTTACTTCAATATGATGCTATTCCATATCAAAACATAATAACAGCCATTTCGATTGAACAATAATATTTACTATATTCAAAATAAATGCAATAATATCATTTTAGCAGCGTCACATTAGTTTATTCACTCATTCTTTTACAGATAGTAGTCCATACACTGCAGTGGTGGAGACGGGTCCTGTTCCTCCAGTTATATCATATTTGGTGGTCTTGATCATATAAGATCATCGTCAGATCACATTTGACCTCATATCTGCCACCAAGACAGCACTTTGGAAATTAAGCCATTTGCGATCAGCATTTGCATGATTTCATTTTTTAAAAAAAGTTAATATACACCAACAGCTGCTGTAGGTCAATCGTCTCCAGGGGCGTACTGGCCATAGGGGGGCTGCAATGTGCAGAAAAGGACCACAATTTTAACATTTAAAATATTGTTTTTCATGTCATTCTATCCTTGTGCAATATTATAATTTTTTAAAGCCTTATAGGAAATCATATTGCCCTATTTTATTATGATTCCATGTTAAATATTAATAAAATACTACTTAAGGTGTATGTGAATTAAGCACACACTTACACCTTAATAAGTATGACAATTTATCATCAATTTATTGTTAACCAAATATCAAAATCGTGACTGGCCTTTGTGGTCTGAGTTCTTAAGGAGTTGTGGTGTGAACAATAAAGGATCTGGGACCACATCAACGCAAAGAGGGCCATAAAAAAGAAACTGGGTCCTCTTTTAAGTCCACTTACATTGTGAACACCAGAAGCACACTTGGAGACACAGAGCTCTTGCTCCATCCAGTGAAAGGAAGAAGGGATTTAACAATGTATATTTAAGTTATCGACCACAATGAGGGTGAAAAGTCCCTGTCTCTGTTTCCAACTGTATTCCACGTGTAATTATTTTGATTAATTTTGCTAGATAAATATAGCCTCTTTGATATTCTAAATTAATATAATATGGCAAATGATGATACTCCAGCTTCACAGCAAATGCTGGAGTGAACGATCATATATATCTTAACATAGTGACTTAACATAGCCATGATGATGGACGAATTCTTATGAGAAGTGAACATTTTATTCTCCTTTTTTCTTTTATTTGCAAAAAAATGACACTTAACAGTGACGGGGTAATTTGGCACAATAGCCTAAATATAGATTCAATTATGTGTGAACACTTTACAATAAGGGTCCATTCGTTAACATGCTTTCATGTATTGGTATCATGATCAAACAATTAACAATATTTTTACAGTATTTATTCATCTTTGTCAATATTAGGTAATAAAAATAGAATTGTTCATTGTTAGTTCATAGTGCATTAACTATTGTTATCATATATATCTTTAGATTTTTTTTTTTTAAATCTGTAGTAGGTTGAAATTAACATTATCTATCATAAGTGCTGTAAAAGTATTGTTCATTGTTAATTCACATTACATAATGTTGTTAACTAATGTTAACAAATACCCTTATTGTAAAGTGTTACCAATTGTGTTATTGGATCATTACTTGAATATTGAGTATATGAATATTGTGGTGTGATATTACAGATTATGAATGAAAACAAATTAATCCTCAACTGTACTTTTTTTTTTCTCTCTCTCAGTAGTGCTTTACACGTGTAATCTCATGCTTTGACTAGGGGGAGAATATAATAATTTACCAAAAATCAGTACTGTGTGTAGTGTTCTCAGTGATGTTTCGTCGCCCTTAGGATAGCACCAAAACCTCAGCGGAGCAACTTCAGGTGGTAGTTTGTGCTCTCAAATCGCATGTGTTGCTGTATTTCTCATTTGTAAATCTCTGTACAGTCGCTGGATGTAAATTCTTTGCACACAGAGGAACCCTTACACAACGGGATAGCAGTGCTCGGCTGTTCTGCAAGCTTCCGATTGTATGTATTTACACTTTTGGAGCTCAATACTGAGATAATTCTTTTACTTTTACTAAATAAAATCACATTTGTTGTGTTAAATTGCTTTATTTTTGAAAGAATAGTAGTTTGCTACAACTCTTGACACGTTCGCATTAGCTGAATACGATACCAGAAGACGTAGGATACGTAGGCTACGCTCCGTGCATAGAGTCCATTCCAGTGATTTCAGCAATCTCCTTAGTTGTTTTCTTTGATTCATACAGGCCAATAATTTGCCCATTCTGAAACATAACATCATCTTTTCCACGACCATGTGATATGTCTTCCGACATGGTTGTTTAAGAAATGAGAAGCTACACACTGCATCAGTTGGGGTTAAAAGAATTGTTCCCAGCTGAAACATATTAATCACTGCAATAATAATCCAGTCATAGGCTCTTAAGTGTCTGTTTATTTAAATCCAAATGGCGACTTTTTTTAATTTATTTTTTGCCAGGCTGTGTAATAGTTTCGTTTCAGTTTTTCCAAGACTTTTACTGAGTTATGAATGCAGCATAGACCATATGCCACCGGACTATTTAATCAAATCTTTCCCATTAACAGAATCCCTCCGTTTTTAAACCCATACACAGCGGCCTAATCCAATCCCATCCATTTACTCAATACCATCATTTTTCGTAACCGAATAACACAGACAGTAAGATGTCCATTGATACCCAATGTCACTGTACATAAAGCAATGACAGCTTTGTAATACAGTTTACAATATGATGGGAGAATTGTTATTGTTGCTTTCTTAACCCATGACATCCTGGGTAACTGTTTAACCCCTGAAACTTGCACTCAAGCAAATGTATTTATCAGTTTACTTGGGTTTGTGGGTGTTTGTGTTTCTTTTTGAAAACTGCAAATGAATCCTCATTTGACCTTAACTCCTACAAAATCAGCTATGAAGAAAGAGCGAGGTATTTGGAGACGATAGTCCAGCACCACTTGGAACCCACAACGTTTGAGGACTACGCAGCTCGTGTTTTTTGCCCTGCACCCTTCCACCATCTCCACTCCGAAGCAGGTGAGCATCATCTATTATCATTTCTTAATTCATCGTCCATCTGTTATTGTACACAGCTCAGCCACAATACTCACCCTCCACATTTCATCTCGTCCCAGTCATTCACACCAGGAGTTGCATGAGTCTTTGTTGATACAAGTCTATATAACTTTCAATAGTGTACGCTATAACTTAGAATCACGAACAAACTTTCTTTCTGTACAATCACATCTGTTCACACACATGTCAGAGTTCTGTTTGTTTTGATTATAAAATGAACATGGCAGCTAATTTTGATCCTCCACCTGTGGCAGTCCAAAAATAGCACCAATCTATAATTGTGGGAGAGACTTGTTAGAAATCAAATGCAAGGGCAGATAAAAGATTTCAAGAGAATTCAGTGAACATTTCCGCATGTTACACACTCTTAAAGGGGTCAAAAACAGACACGTGTCTTCAAATGAAAGGATCAGATCGACAGTGTTCTTCTATTTGTTTTGTAATCATTTACCCATTTCTTTCTACATAAGGGTGAGTAAATGACGACAGAATTTTCATTATTGGGTGACTACCTCTTAATGGATGTGATTACAAAACAATTAGAAGAACATTGCCGCTCTGATCCTTTCATTTGAAGACACGTGTCTGGGGTTTTGTTTTTTTATATTATTATTTTCTTCGTTTTTTTTCAATCATTACAGATTTTGGACTGAAAAACAACCTTCAAAGTTTATGCAAATTGAGTCCTTTTTCAAAAAAACAGATTATTTTTGGGCTTTTGTGTTTACATTTTCCTCTGTGGGCCTTTTGGTTCCTTCTCAACCCAAATGATCATTATTCTCTTTATTTTTTTATTTACTTTTTATTCCCATTTGTTTTTATTTATTTATTTATTTTTATCTTATGTTTCCCCCTTCAGATCATAATCTATCACTTGTGTATATCTGAAGGTAAGATTCCTGGAGATCCCGTACACTGAGGCTGCCTCTGCTGTTTATTTGTCTTATGCGTTTGTTTGGCTTGTAACGAGGTTATGAGCTCTCTTTGCTATCTTTTTTGTTTCCTTTCCAGACTGAAATACGTTCCCCTTTTCCATGTTCTCTCATTCTCAGTGTATTTTGTTCAGTGGGATGTCTGCAACATTTACCTGCATGGCATGTTCACTGCATAATCTCTTAACGTTAACCAAAATGTACACACTCTCTTACCTCTTCTGAAGTCATGTTCGTGTTTGGCATGATCTCAGCTTCACTTGAGGTGAGGCCCTCTGTTCTTTATGTAACTTGTCTGTCTGTCTTTGTAAATGTTGAATCAAAGTGTCAGAATGATACAGCTGCAGCAGCATAGAGCTCAACATTGTCCACCCACTTTTTCAGGGGCATTTGTTCCAGAATAATTATTCCCATCATTTTTTTCCATGGATATTTCAAAACATTGTTTAATAAAGAGTTATAAGCTTGAGCCAAACCAACCAGCTCCAAGATAAACCATGACAAAGTACTTAAGAATCAGAAAAAGACAAAGGTACAAGACTTGACTCGAAAATGTCTATTATGTCTTTATGAATTTCTCATCAGTTAGGGTTACCACAGTGCTCACAACACCAACATTAGCTAATGATACCTAACTAGCCAATACAATCCTGCAAAAACTCGCAAAGGCGGAGGAGATACCTTCAATTCCAAGATAATGGCGATTCAAATTGGTTGATCTAGTTTCAGGATTATGGATAGTGTAGTGCTTCACTGGGAATTTAATACGAATTGAATCCAATTAGAAAAGTTGAAATCACTGACTTGTGGCTTTTACAGAGGAATATAGAGTCACAACAACCTTGGTGCTCGTGGTAGGTCTGTCTTCCAAGATTGATATGTTATTGCTAAATATACATTTCAATATTATGATTTTCAGTTGCATTTTTACGTCTGGAAGCCTGCTGTTGAGCCTAGTTGCTTGAAAGTACTAATTTACAGAATTTGCAGCCTTGTGAACCATAATGTTCTTGTTATTCAAAGTAACTAAAGACAACATCTCTATCAATATAGTGAACTAACCATTTTTGAATTTGGGTTGATTGGTGTTATGGCATTCAGGTTTAGAATTTAGTGACTAGAGGTAGGGCTGGGTATCGATACAGATTTCCAGATTATTTTCCGGTTCACAAGTTCAATCAATATCAATTCAATATTTTAGTACATTTTTACTATAAATTATCCTCCCTGCTCAATCAATCTCCACTTTAACTTTCACTTTCACATCCTTCTTCTTGTGTTTTTAGTGTTTTACATTCATCGTGCATACGCCAGGGTCGGAGAAGAATTTCTAGCCAAAAAAGGACTTAAATATTGATCTATTTCTCACCCACACCTATTATTTCACTTCTGAAGATATGGATTTTACCACTGGAGTCATGTGGATTATTTTTATGATGCCTTTATGTGCTTTTTGGGGTGGCAAAATCACCCATTCACTTGCTTTGTATGGAGCTACAGAGCGGAGATATTCTTCTAAAAATCTTTGTTTGTGTTTGTAGAAGAAAGTCATACGCATCTGGGATGGCATGATGGTGAGCAAATGCCTTCTCAAACTTGTATGACTTTCTTCAGAACAAAATCAGAATATTTGAAGGATGTATGATGTGTGTGTTCATACAATGCAAATCAATTTGGATTAAAAATGTTTAAGCTCCAAAAAGTACTTAAAAGCAGCATAACCTTCAGCAAACCCTGCATACACGTTCGTGTACGTTGTATTTTGGCTTTGCTATACACAACTCATAATTTAATTTAATGTAAACCAACTGATCTCAGTTCGGGAGACTCTGTGCTGTCCGTAAAGGGTTAAACTTTCGACATAGAGAGTCACGTGACAAAACAACATGCCACCGATCTCATCTGAGTTTGTCTTTGGGAGAAACTTGATTTGAAAATAAGGTGCATTTTGAACTGTGTGAGACCATTGCAGACAGACAGCACATGGGGGTTTAAGTCATTCACTAAATAAGGAGCAAGTAAGCATCAAAAGTGCATTCAACCCAAACGTCCAATCAAATGTTCAGGCTGCAGATGACGTTTGAACCACTCAACATGTTTGCCAGACATGGTACAATAGTAATCGGTACATAGATTCAAAATGTATAATGTATCATTTTATTTTAACGGTGGTGGCGGTGATTGGCGGTGATTGGATGATGCTGGGCATTACTTTGAATCAGAATTAATTATGCTGATTTCTAATAACGTCTAAAACAAAAAAAGAAAAACCAAACAAACAATTTGATGAAAAAAATATTACTTTCTATAGCTTGGTATTATTTAAAAGTTCACAACTTAGTCTCGCTGTCCACATATGTGGGCGAACATTTTTTTAGGAAAAAATATTTGCTCTAGAAAAAAACTAATAATAATTTGACTTGTTTATTTGGTGCTACTAGTTACAAATCAAAAGGGGAATGGAAAATGCACACAGCAGTCACTCTCGGATCTCAGGTGCTACTCTAGTGGTTTAATCCATGTCTTCTGAAGAATACGATCGGTTTTGGGTGAAAAATAGACATCTTTAGTCGACTTATTCATGGGAGAAGCACCGTATACACTCGCGATCGACATAATGAGAACACCTGCCGTAGAGTAAAAGATTGAATTTGTGATTCTAAGAATCGATATCAGGATTGTTAAAAAAAAGACTGAAATAATTAAAAAAAAAGGGAGTTATATTTGTTGTTTTGTATTTTATGTGCACCTGCTACTGATTTCCGTCTCAGCCTGCTCACACCTTTGTTTAATCTCTTCTTTTTTGTATCGTTCCTCTTCTTCCTCTGACATCCCACATTTATGCCTATCACTTCTAATCTTTACTTTTTCTCAAAATCACTTTCTCTCTCTCTCTTTCTTTGCTTCCCTTCCTAATTTGCACTCTCCCATTTTCCTGTCTCCTTCTCCTTTTCAAGAGAGTAATGCTGTGATTTTTCTACTCCTTCCTAAACCTTCACTAGAAAACATTGGGCTCATCAAGGTAAAGGCCAAAGGCTTGAAACGCAAGGTATTTTACGCTAATTGTGAACGGTATGATGAAACTGAAAACACAAAGTACCTTATTCTTTTTTGATTTTTCCTCTTCTTCCCCGTTATTCTTTTTCACTCTAGTTAGTGTTGAGATGTTGTAACTGCATCCCTGTTGGTCTAATCTAAGGGAGGAGGTGTCAGATCTCAGTGTCGATTAGTCCCAGCATCCCCCTTGATTCGCTCTGTGAAATTCACCCACAGTGCACCGTTACATTGACCTCTCACGCCTTCTGAAGAAAGGGGGATTTACACTTATTTTTCTCTGCAAAAACACTTTTTTAACATACTTTAGAACATTATGTTGGTACATCTAACCTAAAAATACCTGGAGAGTTTTTTTCTATTCAGATTGTAGTGATATTCACAACAATTTAGATTTTATGATATATATAATTTTCAGAATATCTTAGTACAATATAGATATTTTTTTTCCTTTTTCAACCTTATTTTCCTTCTCGTTTTTTGTACCATATTCTAAGTCACAAACAGCCATTTAAAGCTAAAATGCAAGAACTAGTTCACCCAGAATGAAAATTCTGTCATCATTTACTCACTCTCATGACATTTATTCTTCTATGGAACACAAAATAAAAGAAATATACTGAAAGTGAATGGGTAATGTGTCTTTCAAGCTCTAAAAGTGGTCCATTCGACTCATTTCATGCACTTTATTCCAAGATTTCTGAAGCCATACTTGAGCTGTGAGTGAAGACCAGACTGAAATTTTAGTTTGAAATTTGCAGGGTGTAAAAAAACAGATGAATTTTACATATAGTTGTCAACATTTTTTAAATAAAATTTTTTTTTACATATTGTTGTCAATTAAAGTGCAGACTTGTCTTGATTTCATGTGATTTCATTTCCTGCTAATTTCTAATGGTATATTTTTTTTATTTGAGTGTCACAGCAGAGGAGAACATTTTATTTATTTATTATCAGCTTTTTTTGTTGTTGTTTTGGGGCTTGACAGCCCCAGTAAGTTTTACTTTAATTACATGGAAAAGCCAGGATAACCTTCAAAAATTCACCATTTGTGTTCCACAGAATGTATGGCCACGTTCACAATTAAACTTTCCTCATCCTTTTTCAAAGTATGCGAGAGCGTTTTCGAAGGTCACAGTTTCCGGTGAAGGAAAACGCTGTTCAAGTGTGGATGAGAGATGAAAACATAGCAAAATGAATGTTTTCAAACAAAAACAGTTTGGGGGCGTTCACACCGAACGCATTATTGCATTGTTCTATGTAAATATACACCAGATGAACTTCTTTGACAGGTGTGCATCCTCACAAAGGAGTGGCACAATTTTTAGACACTGTATGCCATTAGAAAGTTGTTCAACTGTTGAAAACGTGTTTCGAGCCATCTGCTGTCTGTTCTATTCGTTTTTTTTGGGGGGGTGGGGGGGAGGGGGGCGTACTGATTCATACAGGTTTGGAACATCATAAGGGTGAGTAAATGATGCCATAACTAAAAAAAAAGATTTCATGAGATGTTGCATTCAAATAGATGTTTGAGAACAGTTCAGTGTGTAGTCTGTTCAAATGTAGTGTTGGGCAGCAGTATGATGTATGTGAATTGACAGGAAGAGGGAGAGACTGATATCTGTGCTCTATCTTATTCATCCACCTTTTTCCCTTCCTCGCAGGTTCATGCCTTGAGAGTCAACCGGCCGAAAGTCCTGCAATGCAGGTAGACGGGAGCGACTTAGCCTCGCCAATGTCTCGTGCTAGCAAAAGCCGGATGTCCATGAAGCTCCGCCGTTCTTCTGGCTCCGCAAACAAGACATGACCCTTTCCTCCAGAACAAACAGATGCAACGCCCTCCTACTGAACACTCCACGCCATTCGCTCTCAATCCAGGACTTCGCCCTATGCACTTCTTGCCTGCATAGCCATGCCCCAATGATGTATGACTCCTCCCATCCAGAACTGAGAGCCACAACAATCAAAGTTATACTTGAGATGCTCATTTGAGGTGATTTGTGCGCAGTTGTTGTGCAGTGGGCAGAAAAGACAAATGAAATGTTTATTTTTGTCAATCGACATTGGATTTTGCATTGTGTTTAATTATCAGAGCTGGTTCCACTGAACTAGCTAGCGAGCTGCCCACTACTTGGAGTGTCAGTGATTGTAACAGGAGAATAAATTATTAGTTGTGAAAACGTTTTCGTTTTGATTGCCATTGTATCAGCCACAACGTTTTATATTTGTACAGAGGACTCTTTTAAGCGCCAAGGTTTTCTTTATAATCTGACGATTTGATGGCAAAACAATCTGCAGTGGCTGGAGAAGTGTTTGAAAATGGTGTTTGTAAAACAGGTGTACGTTTAAACTTAAGCACTAGCTGTATTGTTTATTTCAGAGTTTGTTTTTATATAAAGTTGACACAACTGTTTCTGTATTTTTTTCTTGTTTGTCTTTGTTTTGTTTGCTTGTATGTAAGTTTTCATTATGGATCACATGATATGAGTTTTCACTTGATTCGGATGTTACTGTTTTTTATTATTGTTAATGTTACGTATATTGAACGGCCCCCTTTTGTCATTTGTAATGGTTACTTGTGTGTATATATCTATAAATATAAAATATATACATATTTAATGTATGTTTATAGCGTATGAACAGTATCTGATCTGTGTACATATTTAACAGTATTTAAATCAACCAAAAAAAAGATCAAAATGTTACTATAACCTCAAGCCACTTAGAGCAAGTCAAAGAGTGCAAATGTGATCTCTTCTGCTTGAATGTCGATCTTTATGGCTTGGTTTTGCTGGGTTCTTGTCCTGTTGTATTGTTTCTTTGCACAGCAGCCTTAGAGACAAAAGCCGACAGGTTTATCAGCTCATTTACAGGATTAATCATTTGACCGCAACGCCTCTTTTTGATTCATATTGAAAGAGATTTTGAAGAAAAAGTGCGAATGAGTAGCCACATTACCAGGTCTTGCAGGGATAGGGCAACGTTGTCAAATTGAACACAACTACCCACTTCAGGACACTTTGAGCTAGTTCAACTGGGAGACTCCATGTCATGTGACATTTTGCATATGAAGAGACGACCTGTTTGTTTTTGTTGCTTTTGTTCTTCGACCAGTGTGCAAATAACATTTGAACGTTTAAGGGATTAAAGGGTAACTGACACTAACAAAGGTCAAATGCAAGTTTGTATATTTTCTTGGAAGTTATGCGAGACTTCATAAGGGTCATTCTTTGTGGATTTTGTCTTTTGACTTTTCATTTTAATTTGATATTGTTTACAAATTTATCATACTAAAATTATTATATGGAGTTGAAATCATACAGCACCTTTCTGGATTGAAAAAATAAAATGTGTATTAAAAGCCTGCACACAAGAGACTTGAGAATTGTGCGTATTTTCAAAAGGAAAAACAACTCCCATATGGGTAGATTTAATGTATGTTAATTCTGACCAAATGCTGCATGATTCCAGTACAAACTGCATGTGTTGATAGAACAGCTGCACATTATGCAAGCACACGCACAAACACAAATCCACAATATTGTCATACGATAGTAGTATATACTATACATTTGTATTGGATGTAGAAGAAGGAGAGTGGATGTGAAACTACACTTAAGAATAAAACTATTCTTACAACATGGCAAGTCCTGTGCAGTTTAATTTTGTTTTTGGGTGCATACAAGTTCTTTTGCAGCCGTATTTGTTTTGTATATACACTTAAAAAAAAAAAAGGCTTTTAAGATTTTATTGATTTTTATTTTTATAAGTTAATAATAGTATATAATTAAGCAGAATCTATTTAACTTCATGACAATGTTGATTAAAGTGACTAATTAGTAAAAGTAAACACAGAAACATGTTAATACTGGTAACTTTTATTTACAAATATGATGACAAAACACGATGACGGTGACAATCAACAGATCATTTTTTTGGATCGTGAACGGGTCATTTTGAGCCGAAAATTAACTTCAGACTGCACAAAACAAGAAGTTAACATGTAACAACAAAATTAACAATAAAACGGTATAAATAAACTTGCAAACAGTGAAACCATGCAAGCTAATTAATTATTCATGCCCAGTTAATGCTGGGAGAAAAAGCTTTGAAAAGTTAAGTAACATTTACTTATTAGTAAATGTTTATTATTAGCTAAAATTATTAGCTAAATTTACTCAAATTAGCAAATAAATTTGACATGGTTTTCTACAGTAGGATTTATACATGATGACATTGTAAAAATTATTATCAATCATAAATTATATTAACTTATAAGCTAGAGCATTAATTTTTACATGTTTGAATGTAGAATTTACTTAATATTTTCATGTTCTCACTTGAACTTATTCACAAAATCTTTTTTTCTGTGTAGGCCTATGATTTATGGTCAGTGTTATATATATATATATATATATATATAACATTGTGATATGCATTTATGCATATATATGTTATATATAATTCTGATTGTAAATTATAGAACACATTGGGCTGCAATGACCTCAGTGCTGATGTTGTAACAGCTGATTGACATTATTTTAGTGCATATAATTAAATAAATGTTAGGTGTGGATTTGAGCAAATTACAAATGAGCCACATTTGAAAGAATTTGATTTATTTACTTAAATTTCGCCATAGCAGTTTAAAATGTTCAGACTACATATGAAAATATATATATGACACTTATGGTTTAATATTACATGTAGGCTTCTAATAGTCCTGTTGTGTGCTAAGCATTTCCTGGCAGTTAAATGTTATGATATAAATATATTTTCTATTTGCAGAAACTGTTGTACATACAGTACCTTAATTCATAGGCTAGAAATAAATGCACCTCCTAAGACGATTCAAACTAAACAAGCTTTCCATGGGAACCACTTGTACAATGAGACACTAATCATAATTACACATCACTTTCCCCCATCATAATTACATATGTTAATTGTATAAACTACTGTGTGCCTTGAGTAATACATTATGACAAAACGGAGTGGACCTGGTGTTTTTACGCAATAGTCTCATACGTAACAGGTAACACGTTATAACTTATGTTAACAGCATTAACAAACATTATATAAAGGTTAACAGATCATGAATTATTCATTTTAAATAGAAATCCAAATATTTTCATAGAATATTAACTTAAGCAATATATACAGCATCCACACAGTCATAGAAAACTTGGAAATATCAAGGATTTTTAAAATTGTGATTTCACAATCACGAAGTGTGGAGAAGTCATGGAAATTAATCAAATCCAGAAAAGTAATAAGTTAAATTACAAGTCAAACAGCAATTTGTATAAGTTTCTTCTAGTTGTTCTCAGCTAAGATTAAAATGGCTTTTAAAAATATTTTTTTCCAGTAATCATTAACAACTGGAAAAGTCATGGAAATTCATGGAACCCGGTATATAATGTTTGTTAAAGAAATATTCCGGGTTCAATACAAGTTAAGCTCATTTGGCAGCATTTGTTTCATAATATTAATACCACCAAAAAAAATAAATATATTTTTTGACTTGCCCCTCATTTTCTTTTAAAACATCTCAAATCTGGGATACAGTGAGGCACTTACAATGGAAGTGGATGGGGCCAATCAGTATATGTTAAAATACTCACTGTTTCAAAAGTAAAGCCACACGACGTAAACAATACGCATGTTAACATGGTTTTCGTGTGAGAAAATCCTTTACTAATATTTTCTATGTAGTTATCACCAATTTTACAACTGTTGCCATGATGATGTAATGTCAACAAACCCTTAAACCATAAAATGACTGTAAAAATGATTTTAACAACTTTACAGCTCAAATAATACATAAGTTTAAACAGAAGAATTAATGAAAGCTTCACATTTCTGCCTTTAAACTCTCAAACAATTGGCCCCATTCACTTCCATTATAAGTGTCTCAAAGTAACTTGAAATGTATCTTTTTTTTTAAAGAAAAGGTCGGACGAGTTGACATTTTTTTGTGTGTGTGTGTGGTAATCAACATTATGCTAATAATGCTGTCGGATGATTTTAACTTGTATTGAACCCGGAATATTCCTTTAATTACTTATTATAAGTAATTATAATGTGTTACCTTAGGTTATCAAGGGATACATAAACTGTTGTTTGTTAACCAAAAAGAAAAAACTTAATTACAAATACTGCACATAGTTGATTATTAAGCAATAAAATGAATAATGAGCCATTTAACAGTCCGAAATGTTTGTTTTTTATCTGAAATTAGCATCCTGGTCTGACAGCCATCTGTAGGAGCATCACCTGTCTACTCTCTGTCGGATGGCTCTTGTTAATGTGTCTGGTCAAACCTGGAGAACTGAAGAACGTGGACGGACAGTGTTTGCATGAGAAGATCTGCTGTTCTCCTGGACTCAGATCTGGTCTGAGTAACAAATCATCTCTGACTGCATGCCAAAGTCTGTGTTTGTCCCTTATATCAGCCGATGGGAAGTGCGCTCCACACAGGTGGCATGGAAAAGTGATCTGTCCGGTCTCTATGTGATGATGATTATAGGAGGATACTTTGATTGTCTCATGTGCTGCCAGGTGTTTTCTCAGGTAGGCTTGCCTTCTGAACTTCTTGCTGCAGAAGTGGCATTCGTACACTTCTTCAGCTCCCGATGAGGGTAGATAGGGGGTGGTGGACCTTTCAGGCTCTTCGGGGCAGTGATCGAACAATCTGGAGCTTTCGCTGGAGCTGATATGCAGATCGAAGCACTTCTCGGTGGATGGATACCTTTGCTCCAGTGTAGGAGGGTCTTGAGATGCCCTGTGCAGCATGTTGCTGTCCTGTGCTGATCGGTGGTGTTGGGAGCTGTCCGGACTGAGCTGGTGCTGATTGTTTACTCTGATCTTACTGGCGTTCTCTTTCCCTTCCACTGACGTTTTTTCATGGTTACGCACTTCTAGTTGCGATTTCTTCCCGTTTTGGGCATCTCCAGTGCTTAAACTGCGAGGTTTGTGCCACCTTCGATGCGAAGCGAGGTTGGCAGGGCAGCTGAAAACTTTATCGCACTCCGGGCAGCGGTACTCAACGCGCACAATCCTGGAGCACTTGTGCTGTGCCAAGGAAAACGGATCAGGGTATTCTTCCTTACAAAGCTGGCATATGAACTCACCCAGCGGCTTCTTTCGGCTTGATGGTGCCAGCTTGGTTTCGGGGCTTTCCTTCTTGATTTTAAGCCCCAAGACTGGTGAGGTGGTGACTTCGTCTTCAAAGTTGAGTTTTCTGATGACTTTGGGCTTTTTGGCGGGCGGTTTGCTCTTGCGCTCGGACTCCATGAACGCGCGCTTTACGCTCTGGTGAAATGATGGATAAGTGGGCAACGAAGTGGACACTGGCGTGCCAAACTTCATGTCTGCGTGGTTCATAAGGAGACGCTCGATTGAGGACACCGGGGTGGCCTGTGGAAAGGACTCTGCCGTGGCGGGTGAGCTCAGACAACGGTCCAAAAACGACTGCTTGTGCTCGGCGATGACCGGTTTGATCGGACTGTATGAATCGGGAGATGACGCGCTCTGCTCCAGCTGGCTGAAGTAGCTTTGTGCGTAATCGCAGTTTTCTCCAACCACTCCTCCAATGTCCTCCAGTAAACGTGGCTGGTCATTTTTAGAGGTTAAACCACTTGTCCATGTTTCTCCAACAGGTTCTGATTCAACTAAGTCAACCAGGACACTTGTGGGTCCATTTGTAGTTTGGGGAGACAACTCTTTTTCCTCAACGCGCACCTTGTATGATGCAGGTGAGCCTCGTTTACTCCTTTTCACTAAGAATCCCCGTGGCATCTTCTCGGCCGGTTCACCCAAAGTCCGATTTCGGGAGCTGTCGGATGAAAGTGTACTCGATATACTGTCACAGAGATGCGCCTAGCGCGTGTTTTATCCATTGGGTCGCCTTCAGGTTTTTTTATGAGGTCACTGTCCAATCAGCGCTTACATTCAAGTGACGAGGGCGGGGCCAACGTTTATGAGGAGATTAAATTGCAGATTCATTTTTTATGGCCGGCAGATTATTATTTATCGGGTCTCAAGGGATCGATGTGCTCTTTAACCTTCCCCTGTTTGCTGTCATGGACACCGACATTTCCTGTTTAGTGATGTGAGTTCAGTCCACATACATTCAATGAAGTTAATGCAATTATTTAAATATTTTTAAATGTAATCTTGATCGAAAATTCAATCTTTTCACCATGCAAAAGTGCAGTGTAAAGTCCACATTGTTACAACAGACATAAGGAAAAGGAGCATTTAAATGTAAGCAAAAATTCTGTTGAGGATGGTCTAACTCTTCATAAATTAACATAAATATTATACATTTTGTATAGGCAAACTATTAAAGTAATATTCCGGGTTCAATACAAGTTAAACTCAGTCGACAGCATTTGTGGAATAATGTTGATTACCACAAAAATCATTTTTACTCATCCCTCCTTTTCTTTAATAAAAGCAAAAATTGAGGTTTCAGTGAGGCACTTACAATGGAAGTGAACGGGGCCAATTTTTGGAGGGTTGAAATCCAAAAATACGAAGCTTATAAAAATGCAAAAAATGTTAGGAAGGGATTTTATCACAGTAAAATAATGTTAACATGCAAATTGTTCACATCTTGTGGCTTTACTTTTGAAATAGTGAGTTTTTTAATGTTTACTGATTGACCCCATCCACTTCCATTGTAAATGCCTGTAACCCAGATTTTTATTTCATTTTTCTTTTTAAGAAAAGGAGGGATGAGTCCAAATTAATTGTTTGGAAATCAACATTTTGCCTTAGCTTGTGATTCAAAAAAATGCTCCGAAGTTCTTCAAAAAAATATAGCAAGGTGCTCTTGAATGAGGATACAATAATCCAAAAGGAAAATAAAGGAAAATCTGGAAGTGTGCCTTGATTTTCCTTTTGGAGATTAACTTGTATTGAACTTGTTAATATTCCTTTAATGTTACCTAATGAAGCTCATGTTTTGGTTAACATGTTCAATGAATAGTTCGTCCTTTTGTGTATCTTTACCTGTCTGTTGGCTTTATTTAGTTTGAACATTTTTATTGAAGGGTTTATAAATATTACTTTTGCACAAGCTTGATATGATCTGTTTATTTGATGCCCTTTAACCACTTCTGAATAAATTCTGCAGTTTTTAATTCAGTTCTGTCATTAGCATTAACCAAGTGTTTTCTAGAATTTTGAAATAAACAAATACATATTTCTCATATAACTGCTGTGTACAATATTTATTTTACTCAGATGACAGTGAATATTTAAAGAGAGAAGGCTTGAGCATATTTTTTAATCACAAATGTTATGCTTAATTATTATATATAAAATACATTGTATATAATTATATATACAATGTATTACATTATAAAGAAAAATATAATTTATTATATTGCTATTACAAAAACAGCAGTACATTTACAGTGCAAAACTATACATTACATTCTGCTTGTGGACTCAACACAGTGATTAGCACATCTGTTTCAGTCAAAGATGGGAATATATTTTGCTCTTTTTTTCCCATGCGAGGGCATCAGTTGTATCTCCCGGCGGAGAGCCATCAGAGAGTGTTGGGGTCAGTCCAGGCTGACAGATAAGCACTGCTCTCCTCCCACTGAAGCTGGAGATGCTGATAAGAGATCATATCTCATATGTTCTCTAAAGGGGGATGCTGAGGTTACAAACCATTTAGGATCCCATTATTATGTTTAGCTGGGATTTTCCTCCCAAGACACTCATCTGTATGTCAGATGAGCATGAGAACCCGTAACACTCGGCCAATTTGTTTGGTGGTGATCCTCATTTACATAGTTAGGCCTGCTAGTAGAAAGTATCTTAGAAATGTTAGTATGGGTTACTTTTTAATAGGCCACTATAGAGACTTGCTAGATGGATTTTCTTTATTGTCATGACTCATATTTAAATTTACATTTGGCAGATGCTTTCATCCAAAGCGACTTACAGTGCACTTATTATAGGGACAATCCCCCCGGAGCAACCTGGAGTTAAGTGCCTTGCTCAAGGACACAATGGTGGAGGCTGTGGGGCTCAAACCAGCGACCTTCTGATTACCAGTTCAGTGCTTTAGCCCACTATGCCACATAGACTCATATAGAGTCATTATAATCTGTACAGCAAAAAAATGTATTTGCTTCCATTCTTAGAAAAAAGTAAACCTAAAAAAGGGATAATGAGATTGTTTTGTCTGTCCTGTCGCAGCTGGAGGTCACGAATGATCCAGCATCACTTGATGTTTTCACACAGTTTGGCTCTTGATTCAGCACCACAGGAGGTGGACAGCTCCACTGTTAGATTCTGGCAACTTTACACGGACAGATTGCTGAATAATGAATGCTTAATCGTCTTTAATTAGGGCTCGTGTTGTATTAGCCACTAACACGTTTTGTTTTGTTAGTTTAAAATCAAACATGTGGATAAATGCTACTAAAACACTGTTAGCAAAAGAATATGATGATTTAAATGTATGTTTTATGCTTGCTTTATCATATACACCAGGTTTTCCTGTAACATTTAACTATTAATTTTATGATTCTATGTATTAGATCCCACAGAAATAACATTTAAGGTCAGCAATAACTACTTCATTGTCTTGTTGTACATTTGCCTAATTAACAATTGTATATATATATATATATATATATACATAATTATTAATCACCCGTATAAATATTCTTAATAATAAATCAAATAAAACAATTTTAACTAAACTGATTTCCCGGACGAGAATCAATTGACTCTTTAGATCAAAAGTGTTTTACGATTTGTACTGACACTGTAATTCCAGGATATGTTATTCTGCCAACACCCAGCACACAAGGTGGCGCTGTAGCTCTATCTATCTATCTATCTATCTATCTATCTATCTATCTATCTATCTATCTATCTATCTATCTATCTATCTATCATCTTCTTTCTTTCCTTTTTCTTTATATCTTTCCTTCTATATTTTTTTTTCATTTTTTCATTCTATCTTTATTCCTTCTTTCTTTTCTTGCCTTCTTTCTGTATTTTTTCTTTAAATCTTTCCTTCTTTGTATATATCAATATTTCCTTCTTTCTTTCTTTCTTTCTTTCTTTCTTTCTTTCTTTCTTTCTTTGTATATATCTTTCTTTTCTTTCCTCCTTTATTTCTTTCCTTTTTAATTTTTCTTTATATCTACAGTATCTACCTATCTATCTTTTTGGCCTCTTTCTTTCCTTTTTCTTTCTACCTTTCAATCAATCCTTTTTCTTTCTCTTTCCTTCATTCTTTTTTCTTTCATTTTTCTTTCTATATTTCTTTCCTTCTTTCTTTCTATATTTTTTCTTTCTTTCTTTCTCTCTTTCTCTCTTTCTTTCTTTCTTTCTTTCTTTCTTTCCTTCATTCTTTCTTTTTTCTTTCTTTTTTCTATCTTTATTCATTCTTTCCTTTCTTGCCTTCTTTCTTTCATTCATTATTTCTTTCTTTCCTTTTTTCTTTCTATCTTTCCTTCATTCTTTCTTTTTTCTTTTCTTGCATTCTTTCTTTCCTTTTTCTTTCTATCTATCTTTCTTTCCATCATGTATAAAGATAATTCATTACTGTAGTCTACTGTAATCATTTCATTATTAAACTTAATTATTAATTATTTATAAATTATGAATCATAAAAAAAAATAATTTTAGATATTTTAATTGAGGTTGCAGGATAAATGGTAAAAAAAAAGAAAGAAAGAAAGAAAGAAAGAAAGAAAAGGTTTCGTTTTGAGACACACCAATAATGCACCATCACTTAAAGATCTTTTGCAGTTAAAATGAATAAAATCAATTATGAAAAGATTACTTTTCTCTGCCACTAGAGGGCGGAGAAGGGCAGAAACTTAGTTTCGGTTCAATTGTGTCCCAAAAACTCCTTTTTGTGTCTCATAAACAAAAGAACATCACTAATTTTGAGATTTGCTATTCCCCGCCAACAATAACATTTTGTTGGAATTTTAAGTAACTATATTTATAAATATTTATCACACGACATTTAGTAAAAGCATCTGCTAATTGAATTAATGTAAACTGTAACATATCACTTACATTTAACATTGTACATTTCACATCACTCTGCATATTACCTCTTTCTATAGAGAACTAAAGAGTCTCACTTGACATAATACATGCAACACACCATGCACTTATTCTGTTTGGATGAGGCAGAAAAATGCAAGGAATGCACTAGCCCTTTAAGATCAATACAATCAATTGTCTCCTGTTTCAATGTTAAACCATTCTTTTACATAACTTTAGTACTACCACACCCTTTCAAATGAGTTTGGTGAAAAGTCACATTCCAGTCACACTCTGGAATTCTCTGTACATCACAGCTGATTTGTGTGATACATGGACCGAGAACTAGGATTCCCCACTGTATGGACTGCCCACTCCTGGTAACTAGGAGAACGGTGTTGACATGTTTCAAAATCTCATGCACGTGATGACTTATTTAACAGTACAGTGACTAAGGCATGGTTTGGGGACCATTATGTGTCCACAAAGGGACATAGGGCATCCGTGGAAAATTTACATTTACTGAATTTGTCATTAATACTGTTTCAATTTGACATTTTTACACTGTTTCTTATACAATGTTTTTTTCTAATAATTTATAGATGATACTGGAATCATTTCTTTTAGCTTTAGTACAATAACAAAATAAAAGTCAAATATTTACTTACAAACAGTGTGCTGTCTTCATTGTATCATGCTTACTATTTGTGCCACACAGTATAAATGGGTCTTTATAAATTAAAATATATAGCTGCCTTTTTGTTTTAGACCGGGCGTCCCGTACAGGGGGACCATTACATTTGAAACCCCATGTACTTTACACCTAGGATGGTAAACATTATACCTGTTGATGGAAAGATGGGGGAAATCGGAAGAGAGATAAACAGGTTACTGATTCATCTTATTTTCAGTTTTGAAAGTCACATCGACCTGTAACTTTGATGTTAGAAATATCACTGAACCTAAATGAGTCTGGAAGTAATGGAAATTCCAGTACAGTTTGTACAGGGTGGATCACACATCCCTCACTGTATCTAAACATTAAGAGTCGCTCAACGTGAGTCAGCAGATTGGATGTGTCAGAACATGCCTTTTCATGCTGGTTTCAGATAGAATTGCATTATGCTTGCACTACATGAGTGAAAATGTAATTTATTTCTATTTTTGCCTGACAAGCTACTGTGAAAGTCACTGTCATAAATAATAGGACACACAATGTACCTTATGTAATCAGTTTCAGGGAATAGTATCATGATACATGTGAATGTACGTATTTGAATTTACAGGTATTTTAATAGAAACAGACAATGCTAACAATAGGATTAGAGGTTAGCAGTTTTTGAATTGGGGGGAGGGGGGTCCCGGACCCCAGACCCCCATAAGGCCAAAAGAGAGGGTCCTCTGGTGTTTCATCAAAAAATAGAATATTAGTACTAATGTAAATGTAAAACTATATTTTATTAAAAAATGTTTAAATGATACAGTTTGAAAAAGTGGAGAAAATGATCATAATTGCCTAATTTGATGGTACAGATCTGTCAGGGACAAAGTAATTGAAATACTAAGTACTCTAGTCTTGGTCCTTTGTAAATATTGAGTTTTCCAAAAAACATACTTTTTCAAACTCAACTGTTGGTCTGATCCGGATGAAATTTTAGCATTTATAGAGACTCTCATGATAAGTTATCAAAATATTTTTTAATCAAATTATTTAGAAGATATGAGCCAATTTTTTTTTTTTTTGGCTGTGGCCCAATTCACTAAACAACCTCGAGGCTCCACAATTTGGCATGCCCAATTCCTAATGCACTCTAGGAATTCATGGTGACGTAGTGACTCTCCTCAATCTGGGTGGAGGACGACGTATCTCAGTTGCCTCCACATGAATCCGCGCATCTGATTATGTGGCTTGTTGAGCACATTACTGCGGATACCTAGTACATGTGGAGGCTTCACACTATTCTCCACAGCATCCATGCACAGCTCACCACTTGCCCCACTGAGAGCAAGAACCACATTATTGCGACCACGACGAGGTTACCCCAACATGACTCGACCCACCTAGCAACCGGTCCAATTGTTTACTTAGGAAGCCTGACTGGAGTCACTCAGCACACCCTGGATTCAAACTTCTGACTCCAGGTGTGGTAGTCAGCGTCTTTACTTGCTGAGCTACCCAGGCCCCTTTTGAGAACACATTACAATAAGGTCTCATTTGCAAGCAGGGTTGGGGGGATTACTTTTAAAATGTATTCCACTACAGATTACAGAATACATGCTGTAAAACGTAATTTGCAACGTATTCTGTTAGATAAAATGGCTAGAAATAGCATTAGCATAGCTAAATGTTCACATGACAATTTACATAAGGTTTATTTACATTTCTGCTGAACCAAACTTACTTCTCTGTCAGCTCGTATGAATGTAACACATAATAAGAAAGTGTTTCACCGCTGCTGAAACACACTTTGGATTGCATCATTTATATGGATAAATGTTTTTCCACTGAATATATTAAATATTAAATAAAACAAAAGACGGGACCTGGGTAGCTCTGTGGTAAAAGATGCTGGCGAATCCCAGGGTGTGCTGAGTAACTCAAGCCAGGTCTACTAAGCAATCAAATTGGCCCGGTTGCTAGGTAAGGTTGAGTCACATGGGGTAACCTCCTCGTGTTCGGTATATTGTGGTTTGTTCTCGGTGCACCCGCATGGTGAGTTGAGCGTGGTTGCTTCGGTGGGTGGCGTGAAGCCTCCATGCGTGCTATGTCTCTGTGGCAACGTGCTCAACAAGCCACTTGATAAGATGCACGGATTGATGGTCTCAGATGTGGAGCCAACTGGGATTCGTCCTCCGCCACCCAGATTGAGGCGAATCACTACGCAAAAAGCACAATGGGAATTGGGCATTCCAAATTGGAAGAAAATTAAACAAATAAAAAAATAAAATGAAACAAATGACAATAAAATGCAAAGTAGTAGTCTCTGTTTCCTGACAACCAACTATTGAAATTGTAACTGTAGAGGAATTCATTTATTAATATGTTGTAATTTAAATACGTAGTCCTGTTACATATATTCCATTACTCCCAACCCTGTTTTTCAACATTAGTTAACAACATTGGTTAATATGAACTAACAATAAACTATACTTTTACAGCATTTATTAATCTTAGTTCATGTAAATTTCAAGATAAACTAAAAAATTTTAAACCAATAGTTGTGTTTGTTAATGCATTAACATTATGCATTGTGAAATAACATGAACTAAAAATGAACAATATATTTTTAATTCCCTAACATTAAAAGTGCAGTATATAAGATTCAGAATCCCTTGTTATTAATGACACCTGTGGCTGTTAAGTGAACTGCAGCCAGTTACCTGTTGCTCGTGCACACACTCCATAGGAACGCAAGCGAGCGAGCATCGGCCAAAACAATGACGTAACTTACAAAGAGATAAACGTGATCCACCGGCATCATGCTGACAGATGAGGTAGCATAATTAAAACACATACTACATACTACCAAACTATACCAGACAGTTTACTGTTGCACTATTGATTTGTATGTCATATGTTGTACTACGAATAAGAAACCAGTGTATTTGCTTAAATTTATCGTGCATACCTGACATTTAGTATAAAGAGAAGATCATTTAAATTATTTGATAGTTACGAAGCAAGGTAGCTTCAATTCGTCAGCGTGTTATGTTAGCTAAAATTACACAAGAACATTACAAGAACGCTAATTCAGGGTCGGTTTTGATCCCCAAAAATTGGTTAATGTGCTCAACCATTTTGATCCCCAAAACCGAACGAAGGTCCCTCCAGGAATCAAATGCCCTGCCGAAGTTCACTCTAGTTTTTGCTCGACCACGATCACGTTTCCGCTTAGCCAGACTGGATTCAGTAGATAAATTATAAAAAAATATATATTTTTTGGCTTACTCAGAGTTTGTGTAGGAGTCGGATGTTTAACGTAAACTAGTGTTGCAGACTGTCTGTTGATGCAGAAGGGAAGCTAGTACTGAGGCAAGGCTCTCGGGAGTGCGCATAAATGTCAAAAGCGACCCGCTCCATTCGCATGAAAGTCTACAGGCTTTTGATAGGCAAACTAGGAAGTCCAGGAAGGACTAATTTTTTAAGTTGCGTAAAAAAAATAAATAAAAAAAATAAAAAAAAACAGAATATTACATGAAAATTGTTACATATTGCACCTTTAAAGGAGCAAAATGTAACATTTACATTAAGCGTTTAAAATGGGTAATGCGGTCCAAATTCAAAATATTGGAGAGAGTTGTCTCCACACCCCCTCCTCCCCAGACTTGAATCTCACACCTGTTGCCAGGTTGAGGACACGCAACAGGAATGAGCAAACTGACAATTGCAAGAGACGATGCTTTTATTGTTTGCAAATTATAAACCAGCTCATGTGGATTTTTTTATATTGGTCATATAAAAACAGGCAAAAGTTTGTGTGAACTGGACCAATAGTTAGTCTAGGAGGATTTTGAAAGACTCACATTAAATCTGAGATATATGCTTTGTTCTGCATGACACAGGGAATTTTTACCCTCTAAATAAAAAAAAAAGTTTGGGCAAAGTGCAACCATACCTTATCAATGTAGTAAGAGTTGATTCAATTTTATTTTGCATGTTTTAATTGTATAAAATTAAGTAAATGTCATTAACTTCATAACATAATATTGATTAAAGAAAGTTACATAAATTTCTAAATATATTATCTGTGTAACAATTTCAGTGATTTCTTTAATATAGGCATTTAAAAGACTTGTAAGATGGGGAGAGTGTTCAGGAGTCTGCAAATTGAATTGGTGTCACTTTTAAACCTCAGACACTTATTTAAATTTGTATTTATTTGTTTAGAACAAATTAATAATCCCAGATTTTGTACTCTCCAACTCTCTGACCCCCACTGTATATGGTAAACGATGAGTCAATAATCATGTTTAAATGTGATGGATGGTATTGTCCATGATCCTATGCCTGTGAACTCCCTTAAGGAATGACTGTTTATGCTGGTGTATGTTTAATTCACTACAACTTTGTCTTTGCATAAGAGGAACTGTCACTCAACTATTCTCCCACCAAAGATTCCCGGCCATGAACATGCTGATGAGAACTTTTGTCACGCTGCATCAAGAACTGTATGTTGGGAGTTTGACAGGACATCCTATCCACAATGGTCACATGACAACGGAAAAGAACATTTGACAGACTTTCCAGTATTTTATCAGATGAAATGAGTTGGGACTTCCTCATAGTATTGCACTCTTTTGTACATTTTAGGTCACTTTGTACCTTTTTCTATATCATCCATTATTCAGCATATCTGTGCTAAAAATACTTGAATTAATTTCATTGTATCAGAAACAAAACACCTCAGCAAGTTATTGAGCCTGTTTATAGGTCACCTTGATATAATTTTACATTAGTAAAAGGATTTCCCCATGGGAGGTAGTTTTCTGTTGTGCAAGTACACAATGCACTTTGCAAATACAGTTGCGTTTTAGTGGAACACCCTCTGCCCTCAGGGTTTACTCTGCATAGCTACTGTTTCTATGGCATTTGTGTTTGTCAACTGGATATCTTGGAGTGTACACATGCATCTTGTGCAAATATAACGTATTCTTCAATGTGGGCAAACTTTCATGACAAAATCTATACACAGAGTAGTTTCCCATTTTTCAGATAATGAAGAAACACGAAAATGTGGCATCTTGCAGTCTACTTACAGTACATGTCTTTATATTAGCTTACTCTTAAAAAGAATAAACAATTCTATTTATATTTATATCTATTTTCATATTATTTATAATGATTTATTTATAATTAGGGATGTTCCAATATATAATTGTTTGGCCGATACCGATCTTAACAAATAACTATTGGCCAATACCAATATTTTGCCACAAACTGTACCTTATGTCATCGGATCAATTTTTGATTACATAATCAAGTGTTCTAAATTAAAGCGAGGGCAAGCAAAGAAAAATGTGACTGTGGAAACGTGCCCCATCAGCACATACATTGTTTCTTTAACTTCATATCTTGTTAATAATAATAAACCTCATTCTTCATTAAACCTCATCTGAATCCTTTAAAGTCTTCATTTGGTAAATATGTACTTATAGAGCATTAAACTAAGAGTCCATTGTGTGTTTTGGGCTTGTTTATAATTAAAAGTCCAAAAATAATTTTCTACATTATGCACCAAATCTTAATTTCTTCTAGAAATTATTGAGATTATTTTGGACTCTTGTAGGTGATCAGTAGTTACAGAAATACACAAACCAGCCCATCTGGCACCAACAATCAACTCACTGTCCAAATTACTGAGATTTTTCCCCATTCTGATGGTTGATGTGAACATTAACTGACGCTCCTGACCCATATCTGCATGATTTTATGCACTGCAGCTACATGATTTTGGATAATCACATGGATGATTGTTGGTGCCAGATGGGCTGGTTTGAGTATTTCTGTAACTGCTGATCTCCTGGGATTTTCACATACTCTAGAATTGACTTCGAATGGTGCCAAAAAAAAAAAAACATCCAGTGAGCGGCAGTTCTGTGGACAGAAATGCCTTATTGATGAGAGAGGTCAATAGAGAATGGCCAAACTGGTTTGAACTGACAAAGTCTATGATAAGTCAGATAACCACTCTGGTTATGGTATCTCACAAAAGTGATTACACCCCTCACATTTTTGTAAATATTTGATTATATCTTTTCATGTAACAACACTGAAGAAATGACACTTTGCTACAATGTAAAGTAGTGAGTGCACAACTTTTATAACAGTGTTCATTTGCTGTCCCCTCAAAATAACGCAACACACAGCCATTAATGTCTAAACCGCTGGCAACAAAAGTGAGTACACCCCTAAGTGAAAATGTCCAAATTGGGCCAATTAGCCATTTTCCCTCCCCGGTGTCATGTGACTCGTTAGTGTTACAAGGTCTCATTTATTAATGTCTAAATTAATGACCAGCAGATAATTTTTGTCATGTTGACATACTGAAACACATTTTGAGTTTTATGCACAAAAGAGAAAAGGAAAATCTTGCCTTTCTAACAGTATAATTCTTATGTTTCTTATTCAAAACCATTGCTGAGATATAGGCTAATACATTTCAATGTTAGCTGATGTGATCAGTTATATGCTTTACTTTTTACTTTAGTGCATAAAACTCAAAATATATTTCTGGGTCAAAGTGACTGTTTAAATGTTGCAATATCATCATTATGCATGAATTAGAATCTGACAGCAACAATTTTAGAATGTATAAAAATGACCAAAATACACTTCAATAAGAATAAGATACACTATGCAGTAAATGCATTTTGTCCAGTTCCAAAGTTGATTTAGATTTCATTTTAAGCACCCCTCGCTTGAATTTGGAATATTTTTCAAATGGGAAAAGTCAAGCTTTCAGTAGGCCTATTACTGATCGTGTGTTTAATGAAGTAGAGAAAATTTCCCCAAACTTCTGGCGCAGATGATTCCCAGTAGACACAGTTCATGCGTCGATCACTCTGTGGAAATTCCCCACCCTGAGATAAGCTCCGCCCCTCTTATTTTCTTTGACTCTTTTAATGCTCCAGTCTAGAATCTCTCACACACATAAGAAGCGCAACAAGCTCACAGTATTGAGCTTTACAGAGACAGCAAACCCAACAAAATGGATTATAACGTCGATGGCCGTGAATCCAAGTCTGGGAAACTACTCGCTAGCACCGATGACCGTTTAGACAGCGGTTTGGATTCTCTTAAAGAGGACGAATACGCGGATGTGGAGTCTGAATTTAGGCGGATGAATGTGGGCTCAGACGAGCAGGACATTCACTGCGAGCCCTGGAAGACATATTGCACCGAAGACGGAGACACGTAAGTGTTTTAATATTAAAAACACGCTTATTTTTGCCCATGCAAAGGCAATTCTTTGCATTTGACTTTGAAAGATACTGCTCTGTTTAGTGCATGGGAAATAAACAACATTTATTTCGCAGATAATTACTTATTTATGTATATAGGTCCTATTCTTTATGCATGTAGGTCCTATTCAGTTTTTAAAGATCTTATTTGAATGCAAATTCTTTTATTTTTTTTAAGTGCACAGTTAAAGCACACAAAAAAATCCGTTTAGACTGCATAGAACTTTGTATTCATTTATGACATTTATATTAATGAATATATTTTTGGCCCATTTTATTTTTCTTAGTGTAATGCAAAATTACTTCAGAGTTTATTATTGCATTAGGGGCCGTTCGCACCTTACCGAATGCGCAGATTTGTATTTTATAGACAGACGTCTTTGCCCGTTGTCTATAATTATTATTTTTTTTTTTAAAAAAATAAATAAATATATATATATATATATATATATATATATATATATATATATATATATATATATATATAAATATATATAAACGCGTTTCGTGAATATTTTTAGTCCAATAACACTAACGGCTCCTTAATTAAAGATCTGCTCGTTCCATAAGCAGACAGTAGTGCGCATGTGCAGGCACTCATACAGTCATAATGGGTTTTATGTAAACAGAAGCGCTTCATCAGTACGGACTGTTCTCTGGCGCCGCGTCAATGTGGGCGGGGCTGCAGCAGCTCTGCGCTAACTTGGAAAGTCCCGGGCTGCGTGCCAGGCAGTTAGACGCTCGAGTGTTGCGCATGTGCATACTAGGAAGAATAGTTATCTGCACACTAAAGAGAGTTGTTGAAATTTGTTTTACTTGCATAACACTCCACAACTTTTTCTCACCATACCTGCTCTTTGTTTTTAAAGGTATCTACATCTCGCCATTATTCACGAGGCAAAGGATGCTGCATTAAAGATGATTGACTTATCCTATGACGACACCTTCCTTAACATTCAAAACCACCAGAGACAGGTAAACACAAGCCCTAGTATATTGTTCAATTGTGGATATTTGAACGTTTTTATGATTGAAATGCCATACTAAACATCTCCCCAATTGTTCCAGACTGCCTTACATTTGGCTGTCATCACAGAACAGCCTCTTATAGTGGAACGGTTAGTGAAATCCGGTTGTGATCCTTCACTGGTGGATGACCACGGTAACACTGCCCTCCACATCGCTTGCAGAAAAGGTTCTCTGGCCTGCTTCAGTATCCTAACACAGGGCTGCCCACAACATCTCCCAACCATCCTTCAAATGCCAAACTATTACGGTAAGAGCGTTCTCAGATTATGTTCTATTATAAATTACCTTAGTTTGGAGACTTGGACATATTTGATCTAATTTGTATGTATTTGTACACCTACAGGTCAGAAATGCATACACGTTGTCGCCACACAAGGCTACTTGTCGTTGGTGGAAAACCTTATTCAGCTTGGTGCAGATATCAATGCACAGGTAAGAATTAGATGACCATGTATGATCAAGCAATTGAAATGGCCACACTGGAAAATACAATGTCTAAAGATGCATTTACTTTTTCTCGAAACAGGAGCAGTGTAACGGGCGAACCGCTCTGCACTTAGCAGTCGATCTCCAGAATTCGGAGCTAGTTCGGGTTTTGATCAGCAAAGGTGCCGACGTTCACAGCTTGACGTATGGCGGTCACACACCTTATCATCTGACCTATGGCCGGGCAAACGTAGAGATCCAAAAAGTCCTGTATGAGCTCACGTCGCCACACCTAAGGGAACTTCCTGATAGTGAGTCAGAAGACAGTGATGAAGAGGATTATTGTAATAGTGATGTAAGCATTCCTTGTCACATCGTCAGTTTCCACTTGGGTATAAGACCTATTAATTATGTTTTCCTAATTTCCTTGTCCTTTTTTTCCTAATTTCACAGATATATGATGATATTAAAATGATGGGGCAGTAGAAACGGTTCAAAGGACCTCCAAAATTCTGTTGAACGGAGAAAGATGTTCTCACTCAAGTAGCTCGGGAACGTGTCCGCAATGAGGCTCGCAGGGGTGCAAAACTCATCGGGAGCGCAAGCAGAAGACCGATGAAGAAGGAACCCGGGAAAAGAAGGCTATTTTTGGGTGTATTTAAAAACAAACCAACCTTGAAGAACACTGGAGAGAGGCTGACAAATGTACTGTTGCCTCTTTATGATGGACTGAAATCAACGGCTGTGATTCCTGTACTGTGATGTAAAATATTGTGTATACAGAAAGATTTATTTTTATAACAACATGTAAATGTGTACATAAGTTTTGAAGATTTCTTTTGTGGAAAGATGAATAACACACTTTAAATTAAAACCTTGAAAACTGCACTTTGTGTCATTTGTTGGAAATGCATGAGAATTGTTGCGCAAGAGAAAGAAGGGGGAAGTTAAATATCTTTTTTATGTCAGTTTTCTGTCAGCTGAGTTCACTGGAATTTCCTGTGAAGGAAGGGCCATTCAGAAAAATTGGGCAATGCTGAAAGTCTCCCAACTTCTTGGATTCCTAAAATAAAGAACGCTTTTTTCAAAATACCGCATTATAAAGAATTGATAATGGTAGAAAATTAGCCAACGATATTCCCACCGATGACATTAAAAATGTTAGCATATTTACGTGTGAGTTTTAACCGAACTTGAAGGGTTGGTACACTCAAAAATAAAACATAATCATTTACTCACCCTCATGATGTCCCAAACAATTATGACTGTCTTCCATAGAACACAGATGTTTGGCAGAATCAGAAAATTATGCTCATTCACTTTTATAGCATTTTTTTTTTTTTTTATCCTAAGTGAAATGGAACATTCTTACATCAACTATTGCCCACGGAACATATAAAGTCATATAGGTTTGGGACAGTATGAGTATTTTCATTTTAGGGGAAACTATCCCTTTAAGTCAGTGATTCCCAAACCTGGGTTTTATTGTAAAAGAAAGTCGAGAAGTGTGTGTGGCTTTCTTGATTTGAATACAACCCCGAGAATTCTTTTGGGGACTCTCCCTGCACATTTCCGAATGCGAGTCCGGACTGCACACCTTTTTAATTTTGAGATACTGCTCTGTATCTGCAGTCCCTAAGACACCTCTTAAAAAGTTCCATGCAAATGATGTAGTCATACCGCTCTATTTCAAAAGCACATTGGAGTGCCGGAGTCGAGATAGGACATACAGGGGCCCTTAACAGCTCCTTTAACTGCAGGGCTCACGTGAGCTTCATATGATTCAGCCTGATCCGAGAAATGATGGCATGGCCCACGTTTGGGGGAAGAAAAAAAACAGGGCTTGTTTGCCTTTGTTCAGAAAAGGAAGAGGGCCACGGTACAGCAAATCGCACCACATCAATGCAAATATAATATCTAGAGGAAATTCTTAGTGAGAGTTCAACTTCATTTATATCTAAAGAGAGCGTGTGAAAACCAGACAGATGTTTACTGGAACCATTTACTATATTTACTATAGGTTTTTTTTAACAGTGAAGTACTATCTATTTATTATCCCTGAATGAGAACTATTTTAAAAAGCAGGACATTGTTTCAGGCAGCAAAACTGTTCCTCTTAAAAGTTGGCAGTCTGCAGTGCAATATGGTGACAAAAATATAAAGACTAAACTTGTGGAGTCAATTTCACTGAAATTGTTACGTTAATGCTATTTAAATTTAAACAAAATATATTAAATTAGATATAATGCAAAATAGCTTCATTTTCACTAGTGGTTTAGACCTTTAGACCCCAATGTATCAAAACAACAGTCAAGAGCACAGTTTTCAAAAACATGATTTTTGTATTTTTTTATTATCGTACTGTTGTTGCAAGAAAAAAGCTAAATAAACAGTTAAAAACATCAGTTGACCTGAATATTTAGGACATATGGTATTAATTCTCAAACATTTCTGTCACAGGATACAGACTCATGCAGATATTCTCAATCCCGCTCAGTGAGGGCCACAAGATGGGCATCAATTTCAGACTCTGACAAAATTCTGAAAAATACATCAACATACATTATTAAGTACAAAATGAATATTCACAGATTCAAATGGTGTATTTAAATGATTGTTCCGTATATAAGTTCTGTTTAATTCACAACTTTTGTGGCATTAATCTTTTGTTTAAAAAAAAAACAAAAAACCCATTGCGGTTACAACAGGAGACTTACCATGGAAGTGAATGGGGCCAGAACATAAACGTTAAAAGAAACACACCCTTTTAAAAGTATAGCCACAAGACGTAAACATTATACATGTTAAAACATGATTTTAGTGTGATTTAATAGCTTACTAACTTTATCCATGTATAGTTAAATCCTATGAAATCCTATAAAACCTATGTTGCCATGATGATGTAACACTGGTAAACGCTGTCAGGGGCGCCTGCAGGATTTAATCTGAGGGTACTCACAGAAATCTGCCAAATAAACCTTATATCTAGGGGGGCCCCCGGGAGATGTTTTTTTTGTTGCAAAAAACAATCAACAAAGTGTTCAATTCTGGTGACTTTGAGGGAAGCATTTGCTTTCATTTGTTGAGTATGATTAGCGTTCATGTAACTATTGGCTAAAAAGCATTTCTTCCAGTAACTTTTCAGACAGACGCGTTTTCGTGCTAAAAAGCAAAGCGCACCACAACGAATAGAGCAGAACGCAGGTGTCTCAAGACTAATTTTTATCAGTTTAAATTTTTTAAACTTGATATTTAGTCTAAAAATGCAGCGCTTCTGCGAGAGATCCTAAAAACACAGTGAAATGTGACGCAGTTGTCAAAAGACACCCATCTAACGAATGTTTATATGGAAAACAATTGAAAAACTGCGTGAGGGGGCGCAAAAACACATTCAGTTTGAACAGCCCCTTGTTCACATGACACAGCACTAGCTGAAGTTTCTCAAAGTTACCTCTCAAAAAGACAGCCTTTTCTTTCAGTTGATTGTCGTTACATTTCCATTATATCCAGTGCTGGTTGTTCTCAGTATTCGTAAATATCCCGATTCTGTTTTACTGTGTGAGAAACCGCTCCAAATGATTCAGTGAGAGAGCGCTCTGAACTAACTGTACTGAATCACGAATCGATTCAGACCATTTTGCAAGTCTGTTTGGCCAATTCACTGATAAGAACTGACTCAAACGGGCATTGCTTGTTCTTGCTTGTTCCAACAGAAATACAGGACACATTTCATGATTGATGAAACATTGAGAATAAATATTTCTCAGGTCAGTCAGAGCGCACTGAACGCAGTAAAGTCAGTAAATCCCTGATTTTATCACACTAAAATCATGTTAAAACATATAATGTTCACTTCTTGTGACTATACTTTTAAAACAGCATGTTTTTTAACATGTATGGACCGGCCCCATTCACTTCCATTGTAAGTGCCTTACAGCAACTTTTTTTTCTTCTTAATTTTTTTAATAAACAAGGTACGAGTCAAAATGATTTTGTCTGGTAATCAACACAGTGTTGCAAATTCTGTCAATTGAGCTTTCCTTGAATTGAACCAGGAATATTCAAAATGTTAGATAACCTTGTGGTTTGAAAAACTTAAGTATATAACCATATAAAAGCACAAAATTGTACTGACTAGTAACTGGTAATACCTAGTGGAGATTATTCTCCATTTGTAGAGTACGGTTTGGTGGTTGTCATTCAGCTCTTAGTGGTATGCAAACACTATATCCTGTTCTATTTACAGTGTATAAACTCACCTGAATCTGGGGTCCTCTGTAGTAACAACACCGATCTCCAACTCTGAAGGTTTGAAGTCGATAGCTAGAACTGTAGACATGCAACTTATCGCAGTCTTTGAGGGTAGAAATAGTTAAATGCACAAGTTAAATGGATGTAACAGTAAGAGAAGCATTTAAATGAAATGCATTAATTTCACCAATGATGTATCAAGATGAAGTCAATCATACCTCTACTGTTTGTTCAAAGGTCCAATCCAATTTCTTCTTCACCTTTTTCTCCAGGAAGCTTGTGGCTTCTGTTTGCTTCACTCCAGCAGCAGTGGCCTTGAAGCCACAGTAGTAGCCTGCAGGGTCACATTTGTAGACCTGCGGGCCCAGCTCCTCATCCACACCAAGCACAATCATACCTGACATAGAATTTTACAATAGAGGATATTGACAAGTATTTATACTCATACATTTAAATCAGGCCATTCATAAAAATGTTACATTCCTTATAATAAAAATGTGTAGTTTGTTATTTTAACACTATACTGGAATGTTAGGAATGGCTCTACTACCATACTACTCCTATTAGTGTGCAGTATGTAGAATGACTATTGTGCAACGTATGGAAAGTTTCAGAATACATTGAATATACCCAAATGACCAACTACATCTGCAAAAATGTGCAGTATATACAACCCCAATGCACTGTGTACGATAATATATACCACATTGCAGTGCACTTGACTTGACCTACCATTTTGAAAGTTTTGAATGAATATTAAGTATATCAAGCGATCTTAACATCTAATTTACGACCCATAATTTGACTAGACGGCCAAAACTTAGAACATATTTACACAAAATGTTATGTAATAATTTTTTTTTAAACATATTTATTTACACAACATATGCAAAACTATATAACTAAAACTGGGGAAGCACCGATATGAACATTTTTTGACAATTTTAACCAAAATCGTGGGCCGATTCCGATATTTTGCCACTTAACTTATTTTGTCATTAGATCATGACTGTTTTACTTTGGAATTATGCTTTAAAATGTACAAAGAGGTACGAAAGGTTTTTCACTGTTCTAACAATTAATACTTTCCATTTAACACGGTCTGGATCTGTTGAACACATGACAAGCCAACATTTTTAAGAGAGCCACAATGAAAGATAAATAAAAGATGAAAGAAAAAAATAAGTAAATATGATGACATGATTATTGTTATAAAAAAAATATATATATATATTTTGTAATTCGAAAAATATTTTGCACTTCTGTTTTTGCAGTTCAAAACAACTGTGAATGATAGAAAATTACAAATTCATACAATCCATACATGCTGGCCAACTCCACAGAAATGTCAACTACATCATGGAAAAATAAAAACTTTAAACCAAAGGTTTTATTCTACGGAGCCCGTGAAGTGACCTGTGCAAAAAAAAAAAAAAAAAAAAAAAAAAAATCAAAGAGACTTTCGCGTGCGCACGAGAGACTTTCGCGTGCGCACGCGTTACAGTTTCCGGTGTGTGTGTGTATACCTCTTTTCCGATTGCGTCATTGCCATCATTCATTTACTCAAAGATACTGAGAGCATGGATGCGCATGAATTTATAGAGATATATTTTAAACTTGGCCTTCAATACAAAGACATTACTGTCTATGACATTACTGTCATGGCTGAGACACGCTTTGACCTTCCAAAGGACACTAATCAAGCAATAGACTTGTACTTGCATTTAAGGAATGAGATATTAACCTCATTATAACCGTGCTTAGCATGTTTCTTTTATCTGAGATCCAGATATAAAATGTATATATTCATACTTATGTCATATTTTTGTGAAAATCACATGAATTTCTTTATTGTGTAGGGCACAAAAGGATATGAAAGGCAGAATGATATGGACTGAGAGTCTCAGTCACCATTCACATTCATTGTAAAGAATATTGATGCAGTGAATGTGAAAGGTGACTACTGATAAGTAGGCCTACTGAGAGAAACTTATTTTTCTTTTCTTTTTTTAAAACATTCATGCAACATTCTAGCAATGTCAATTCTAGGCCTGCACCTGTTAATGCAGCTGAAAATGAACTAAATCATATTGTGAGTTAAGGCAGAATGTTATGGACTGAGAGTCTCAGTCACCATTCATTGTAAAGTATATTGATGCAGTGAATGTGTATGGTGACTGAGACTCTGTCCATAACATTCTGCCTTTCATATCCTTTTGTGCCCTACACAATCAAGAAATTAATGTGATTTAGGAACGACGTGAGGGTGAGTAAATGGCAGAATTTAGATTTTTGGGTGAATTATTAATTTAATAGTTTATGACTCTTGAAGTAACAAACAAGGGGCATTGCTCACAGTTCAATTTTAAATTTTGAAATAATTGTAACAAATGTGAACGCTTTCACAAAAATATGACATAAGTATGAATATATACATTTTATATCTGGATCTCAGATAAAAGAAACATGCTAAGCACGGTTATAATGAGGTTAATATCTCATTCCTTAAATGCAAGTACAAGTCTATTGCTTGATTAGTGTCCTTTGGAAGGTCAAAGCGTGTCTCAGCCATGACAGTAATGCCTTTGTATTGAAGGCCAAGTTTAAAATATATCTCTATAAATTCATGCGCATCCATGCTCTCAGTATCTTTGAGTAAATGAATGATGGCAATGACGCAATCGGAAAAGAGCTATACACACACACCGGAAACTGTAACGCGTGCGCGCGCGAAACGTTTCTCGTACTCACGCGAAAGTTTCTCGTACTCACGCGAAAGTCTCTTTGATTTTTTTTTTTTGCACAGGTCACTTCACAGGCTCCGTATTATTCTGTATTATAGTGGTAAAATTAACAATGGATAATGTCATCCAGACCGCTAGAGGGTGCCGCTTGCTCACACAGCGCTGACTGAAGTTCTACTTTACTTCAGTCACCGCCATATTGTGAATTCAATCAAGCAGCACTAATGGATATCATATAGATATCTCACAAGTCAAAGTCTGCTGGTTTCAAAGCATTTTAGATGATTTCCCTCATCATGTAGCCTATAAGTAAGTGCCACTTTCGCAATTATCACGTCCGATTATGGCGGTTTTTCTGCATTAACATACGAATGACAACGAATAAAAATTAAATATCACATGATTTTAGGAGTACTAACCTTTCTACAAATTGTAGCTATTATTATTATTTCTGAATTGTGCATTTAAATTCAGAATTTGCACAAAGTGTGTTACTAATTAATTGTATTTTTTATCATTTAATTTTTTAATTGAATTATAATTAATTATTATAATTGGGTTTTCAAATTGGCATTTCCATGCTTTTAACCGATATGACGATGGTTTTAATTTGGTCAATAACTGATGGATAAATATCGGCAAGCTAACTAAAAGCATATTTAATTCCATGATGAAAATGAAAATTTGTATACATGTAATGCAGTAAGGTCATGTGGCAATAATGGGGATTACTACAGTGAAAAAGTTTATTTCTGCACACAGCAATACAATTTATTTTTTTTACATTTCATGCAGTATACAGTGTATACTGTGTAGTACGCACTACGTTAGTATTCCATTCTGAACATACACTACATCACCTTGAAGGGACCATATGTATATACCATATACTTACAGCAGCCCAGTGGCCTCATCTCTGCGTTCTGTGTGTACACCTGCGAGATATCAGCAATGCGCTTACAAAGCATGTCCACTGGGATCTCATAACCGTATTTATACTTCCAGTTTGCCGCCTCATACCTTGCCCTCTGCACCTGTGATCTGCTGTCAGCTTCAGAGAGAAACATAATGCATCACATATGGTGTAAAATAATACTTTGTTTTACATTTCACCAAACAAAGAGCTAACACCGGAAATTTAAACATTAACTTAAGGTGGAGAATAACTGCGTGGAGTTAAGTTTACCTGTCATCCCAGACATCACACAACCAATACTTTCTGTTATTCTGAATAAATGAGTGACAGTGGATGCATCGAGCAGCTTATCCTGAAGGGGGTAAAAAAACAAGAATTAATAGAGAACATTTTATTAAAAATATACCTTAGTTAAGAAAACAACAAAGTACATTAGCACTGATAGCAGTTGTAACCGACCAATTTATAATTCATACTGCTGATATTAGTCAATGATATGGACTTTCCAACTTTTGCATAGCTGGATGGAGATATAATTATGCTGACTTCTTGCAACGGAAGTTAAATTAAATGTAAACTCCAAAGCACAACATATCGAAACTTACTGGAACTTTTCTTTGCGTAATTACAACTGCACAGTCTTTCCCACGAACAGCTACTGATGTAAGACCGCCTTGATTAATGGCTTTGAATGCATATTCTGTAGATAATACAAAGAACACATGATCATTTTGAATAATTGAATCAGAAACCCATCAATATCTCTCCTACCAATTTGACAAGAGTTTCCTGAAGAAAAAAGATTGAAACATTATTAGCCAATATTTTGAAAATAATGCAATACAGACTATGTACAAAAACATATTTTTGTCTATATGCAACATATATGGATTTAATATACTAAAGATTGATTGGCTTTGTTTGCATGTAAAAGGACTGAACCGAGATTTTTCAATGATAATCTAAAACCAGTCTCATGTGGGTATAAATTAATTCATTAATCCCTGAGTGCACAGACATCAATTTAGACATGAAACCGAATGTGAATTCATGCATATTATTATAAACACTGAGCTGAATCTATCATTTTAAAGCGCTCGTTACCTCGAGCACTTTACTAATTTTAAAACGTGAGTAGATTTTAATATAGCGTATTTCATTCTCAAGTCATTTATGGTTGTTTTCATTATATAATTTGTTTTTTGTGCCCTAAATATAAGTGCATTGGCAATAGAAACTTCAGCATGATCCTTCGGCAAAATGACTGAGCATATTCTTTCGATTTCTCAAAATAACCGTTTAATCGATACCCACCGACTTGATAAAGTCTCCCCTCTGGAGAAAAGATGGTGATGTGTCGATCAAACCCCGCGCTCGAACCTCGGGACATACTGAGACAGATTTAATGTTTAACACAGAAGTTTGTAAACAGATCAAAACACAGTGTTGTTTAACACCGGAAATTATAACACAGCCTTTAACATTCATGTCCGGGTGAGATTACGTGTTGCTCTCACAATGTTACTTCGCAGGACAATTTTATTTTATAGTAATTTTTCAGCAAGTATGAAAACCAAAAAATATTCTACTTCCCATTCTAACTATAAACTTACATTATATAAGGGGGTCACATGTAGCCTTGCCACTTTTGAAGTTTTAAAATAAGGGACACTTATAAATTTAACACCATTTATATGTTAGACATTTATTTTAAATTGTTCTATTATTTGTCTTCTTCGTTGTATTTATTTATACAGTTTGGATGGTTTATACATATTTTTGTTCTATATATATATTTTTTTTATAATTTTATTTATTTATTGTTTTATTTCCTCCCTTTACCTGTACTTGTCTTTATTTGATTTTCATACATTGTTTGATCTTATTGAACATTTATATAGAAATAAAAAAACGCCACCATTTTACCACGATTTGTGGATTTTACCACCATTTTCAGACGGTCCCTTACCACACCCTCTACTGTATTATCACGTTTTAGCACAATTTGTGGACTTTTCAGACGGTTATACCCACCATAGCCAAATTTCCAATTAATATCACTGTTAAATTGGCGATCTTGAACGATTTAACCGTGACGCCATGCAACCAGCTTAAATACGTGATCATTTAATCTATAAATATGGGACGATCACGTATTTTACAGGACGGGTGAAAACCACTGATATATATATAGATCAGTGGTGACAACCCTAGTCACAAGAGCGCACATATGGCTTAATTAAAATGTTTAAAATGTAACATTATCAAAATATGGTTACAAACATGTCCCTTGACATTCCAGTCATGAAAATATTTTAAATAGTCAAGAAACACCATTAAAAAGGCATCATTCTATAACATAACCTTTTATTTAAGCAAGGTAATAGAGGCCTTGCTTTATTGTTACAATATCCAGCCGTGTCTATATTCACAATATGGCACAGCCTCGAGTGCCTTATTGCTTTTATAGAACGGTCACCACAATACTAAGGACAGAAATGTTCATTAAAATGTTATATTTTGTAAGTAAAATCATCCTTCAGCCAGAAAATAGTGTCCTTGGCAGTTAAGTTGTAAACAGAAGATGTAAACAGATTGTTGCTTGGCAACAATAATAACTGTCAGCTAGGGGTGCTGCAGAGTGATACAAATAGATGTTACTTGAAGAGGAACGAGGAATGAGTTGTGCATTATCAGGACTAAAGAACGGCTGTTGACCAATCAGCATCCAAGAACTGTTTAATAATAAATAACATTAAATGGATTGACTATATTGCTTCACACATTTTATAAGAAAATATATCTGAATTTGTCAATTGCTTGAAGAAAAAAAAAAAAAAAAAAAAACTTGTCACCTTCATCTGGTACACACCACTTCTATTATATTTACAATTATTTATGTTTATTTTTTACTTGTCAGAAACAAAACAAAACATGTAATAATTAAAGTAACATAAAATGAGTGCTTGTACCTTGATTTCATGTCATTGGTGTTATCAATTTTAAAATGGGTATTTTGAAAACACACACACACACTTATATAATTGTGAAGACTTTCCATAGATGTCCATGCATTTATGGATTTTATACAGACCTAACGATAATTTCTATCCCCTATCCCTCACAGAAAACTTTTTGCGTTTTTACACTACCGTTCAAAAGTTTGGGGTCACCCAAACAATTTTGTGTTTTCCTGAAAAGTCACACTTATTCACCACCATACGTTGTGAAATGAATAGAAAATAGAGTCAAGACATTGACAAGGTTAGAAATAATGATTTGTATTTGAAATAAGATTTTTTTTTTACATCAAACTTTGCTTTCGTCAAAGAATCCTCCATTTGCAGCAATTACAGCATTGCAGACCTTTGGCATTCTAGCTGTTAATTTGTTGAGGTAATCTGGAGAAATTGCACCCCACGCTTCCAGAAGCAGCTCCCACAAGTTGGATTGGTTGGATGGGCACTTCTTGCGTACCATACGGTCAAGCTGCTCCCACAACAGCTCAATGGGGTTCAGATCTGGTGACTGCGCTGGCCACTCCATTACCGATAGAATACCAGCTGCCTGCTTCTGCTCTAAATAGTTCTTGCACAATTTGGAGGTGTGTTTAGGGTCATTGTCCTGTTGTAGGATGAAATTGGCTCCAATCAAGTGCTGTCCACTGGGTATGGCATGGCGTTGCAAAATGGAGTGATAGCCTTCCTTATTCAGAATCCCTTTTACCCTGTACAAATCTCCCACCTTACCAGCACCAAAGCAACCCCAGACCATTATATTACCTCCACCATGCTTAACAGATGGCGTCAGGCATTCTTCCAGCATCTTTTCATTTGTTCTGCGTCTCACAAACGTTCTTCTTTGTGATCCAAACACCTCAAACTTGGATTCATCTGTCCACAACACTTTTTTCCAGTCTTCCTCTGTCCAATGTCTGTGTTCTTTTGCCCATCTTAATCTTTTTCTTTTATTGGCCAGTCTCAGATATGGCTTTTTCTTTGCCACTCTGCCCTGAAGCCCAGAATCCCGCAGCCGCCTCTTCACTGTACATGTTGACACTGGTGTTTTGCGGGTACTATTTAATGAAGATGCCAGTTGGGGACCTGTGAGGCGTCTGTTTCTCAAACTAGAGACTCTAATGTACTTATCTTCTTGCTCAGTTGTGCAACGCGGCCTCCCACTTCTTTTTCTACTCTAGTTAGAGCCTGTTTGTGCTGTCCTCTGAAGGGAGTAGTACACACCGTTGTAGGAAATCTTCAATTTCTTAGCAATGTCTCGCATGGAATAGCCTTCATTTCTAAGGACAAGAATAGACTGTCGAGTTTCAGATGAAAGTTCTCTTTTTCTGGCCATTTTGAGCGTTTAATTGACCCCACAAATGTGATGCTCCAGAAACTCAATCTGCTCAAAGGAAGGTCAGTTTTGTAGCTTCTGTAACGACCTAAACTGTTTTCAGATGTGTGAACATGATTGCACAAGGGTTTTCTAATCATCAATTAGCCTTCTGAGCCAATGAGCAAACACATTGTACCATTAGAACACTGGAGTGATAGTTGCTGGAAATGGGCCTCTATACACCTATGTACATATTGCACCAAAAACCAGACATTTGCAGCTAGAATAGTCATTTACCACATTAGCAATGTATAGAGTGTATTTCTTCAAAGTTAAGACTAGTTTAAAGTTGTCTTCATTGAAAAGTACAGTGCTTTTCCTTCAAAAATAAGGACATTTCAATGTGACCCCAAACTTTTGAACGGTAGTGTACATTTTAAAAAGTATGTTTAATAAGCCATTTCCCTCATGGGACCGCTGGCTGCCCCACAAGGTAGGTGAGCTCAGGTTTTACTAAACTTGTGGGGACCAAACATGTACACACACACACACACACACACACACACACAAACACCCATGGTCAACGTTCAGAGGAAGAAGGCTGCTCAAATTTACAAATGGTCATTTTTCCTCCATGTTGAAAAAGTTATTAATTTACTTTTTTTCACATGGTTCATTTAAATATATCATTGGTGATACATTATTTAATGTTTATGTGAAAGATTTGTATTGAAGAAAAAAAAAAGACTACATTTATTGGTATGATTTATTGATTTTAGTTTGATCAGTGGTGTATGCCTTTTGTATGCTATTGACACCATCTTAGAAAATTCCTCTTAAGAGAATTTGTCAGTGGTGTTATCGTCACTGGTGTTACAACCCTTGCTTTATTTGTGAAACAAAATGAAATAATAAAGAACAACAGTCACGTTGTCCTTTATGAATAAAAAAAGAACGTCAAGATGTTTATCCTCAGCTTTTATGGGCAAAAACTGAACTGAACCGCATTGAAAATTTTAAGTTTGTAAGAAGTCCATAAATACTTTTTTTTTTTAAATTACACACTGTTGTTCTTGAACAGTGACCATAATGTAATGACAAAATTTGTTGTAAGAACATAGTAAACGGCCAAACCTTTCTCATCAGCTTAGTCAGATAAATGCACTGATCTATATATATATAACATAGATCAGTGAATAAATGTCATTTTGGATTTCAGTGGTATTTGTGATGATTAACAGTGGGCTAAAGACATTATGAAACTACAAATGCCACAGTATGAATGATGAAGATATCCTCAATCCCCTAATGGATTATTTAGTATGCACCCACTAAAATACCACAGGTATATTGCAAGTGTTGCAATAGCACACCCATGGTAAAATGTCAGAAGGGAGTGTATCCCTTATGTAATCCCAGATACAGAGATAGATTTGAGTCACAGTCTTCCAATTGTTTTGAAAAGTTATTTAGAAATGTTCTGAAACTCATCATCATTTTTTTTTTTTGACTCCAGCGAATATTTCTCAGGTTGGGTATACTTTTAAAAGTAAGTTGCTGTATAGACAAAGCAACATAGACAACTGTAAAGCGACTTACCATTTACACACGTTGTAATTGTATGTTTACTAAACCAACAATGATAATCACTGCTTCTGAAAACAAGCATTTATGCAACTGGACTTTAGACTCAAAATCTTATAATTACTCTCAGAAGAATGTTTTTACGTGATTATATGACATAAGCAGTAAAAAATTACGGTGTGTGTTTTGCAACCATACTTGCTATATACTGACATAAAAGTAACGGAAGTAACAGAATTGGATTTTTTTATGGAATCAATTATTTATTTTACAGTCAGCACACTTATGGGTAACTCAAGCCTTAATGTTCTTGAGTTAGACAAAGCCAACTCTGAGGCACTTCATATGTGGCTCTATCTCGTCCCTTCTCATCGTAAGGAATGTGCCAGGAGCTGCCAGCAGTCTGTAAGATGGTATCGTATGATGCGATCCTCTGAAAAACACATAGTAAAGGCAACAGTCATTAAAGTTAGAATATGGCCCCATTTTAGTTTTTCTAAAGCAATCATGATTAGCATATACACTACCAGTCAAAAGTTTGGACATGCTTGACTAAATTTACGTTTTTAAAAACCACTTGATCTAAAAGGCTTATGCTTATTAAGGCTTATTAATAAGGCTTATTATTATTATTATTTTTTACAAAACTACAATTCTATCTGCCCAGCATACATGCCTACCTGAAATTGAACCTTTTTCCCTGGTGTGTATTGACTGATTACCAACTGATGACCACGTTGCCACTTGAAGAAGAGGCGTCTGGTGGCTCTGTCTGAGATGCAGGCCTTGTGATCTCTCATCAGATCTCGGCTAAGAAAGTTACAGTGATTGCCAGAGTACAAAGCAGCATACAGCAGGAAGGGGTCATCCTCAGATCTGTCATCCAAGAGAAGAAACAACACTGCCTTTGCTCAAATTGTTTCGTTTTTTTAAATTACATTTACGCATTTTACTTTCATAACAAAATTCGATCAAATTGAATTGAGTATTCGTTAATAAAATAAAACTTAAAAACTACGTTTTAATAATTTAATTTGGTTAAACATTACACGATTTAATTACATTTTTTTTTAATGAATTTTGTTATGAAATTGAAATGTGTAAAACTTAAAAATAGGATTCCCTAAAAATTGATGTCCACATATGTGGACAGTGGGACTACGTTGCGAATTTTTAAATAATACCAAGCTATAGAAAGTCAGAATTTTATCAATTGTTCATTGTTTACAGGAGTGTTGGTTATTCATGTTTTTAGACTTTACAGATATTACATCAGAAATTAGCATAAATATATAATCTATAATTATATATAATATAATTTTACTTATAATATATAAGTTAAAATACATTTAAAATGATGAATTCTGAATCCAAGTACTGATTACCATCGTCCCATGTCTGCCAAACATATTAAGTGAACCAAACATCATCTGCAGCCTCAAACTGAACTTCTGACCGGATGTAAGGAGTGAATGCTCCCTATTTAGTGAATGTCTTCACCTTCAGTGTGCCGTCTGTCTGCACTGGTCTCAGAAAAGTTTGAAATGCACCTTATTATCATCTTAACTCCGTATACTGCCTTTGAAAGCAAAAATGTTCCAGCTTTTGGATCCATCCATTGATGGGATAAAATATCCTATATTCACTGTGCATTAAGGAAAATGAGTCTATAGTCCACATACGTGGTCATTGTGTTTAACAGCATGCCGTTTCACGATAAATCGCTGACATTTTTTTAAATGGCATATCGGGTGAAACAAAAGACTACTATTTTGACACAAATTAATTAGATTTTTTTTGTAGTTAACGATAACCTCCGCTGAGATCTGTGCCATGTTGTTTTGTCACATGACTCAGTGCGTTGAAAGTTTAACCCTTTAATGACAGTCTAGATTCTCCTGAACTGAAATCAGTCTGTTTAAATTAAATGATGCATTGCCTATAGTGCATGTGGGCGTAGGGGTCTCAGGAGGTTAAATTAGATTGAACTATTTTTATTAATACTTTTTGTCACTGAATTAATTATATTCATAATCGAGTTGAATTTCTCGGAATATAACATCATCGTTTTCCAAAGTGTGCGGCAATGGAGAGCATTTTCTAAACGCTCCATTTCCGGGGGACAAAGATGCTGTTCTAGTGTGGATGAGAGGCATAGACTCTAATGAAATTAATGTTTTAAAGTTTTCCAACAAAAACGTATTAGTGTGAACATTGCCTTAAAAAGCAACTTAATCATGCTACATTTTGGAACAGCCTTCGCATATACGATGCCTTTACAGGGATTGTTTAACCCAAATATAAAAATTCTGTCATCATGTACTCGCCCTTATGATGTTGCAAACCTGTATGACTTTGTTTCTTTTGTGGAACATCTTTTGTCCCACATCTTTACCAAATTTTCCTCTCGTGTTCCACGGAAGAATGAAAATCAGAGGAAATGAGGACAGAATTGTAGTTTTTGTGAGGGTGGTGAACTAACTCTATAAAATGCTGCCTACGTAGGCAGCTTACAAAATTTTGGAACAGAATGTATGTGTATGTGATTGTGGAAAGGAGGTTATACTAACATGTTCTCAGTGAAGAAGCAATGGGCTTTCTGCTTGATCATGTTCATGTTTTGTCTATCCCAGTTCCGGGAAGGTTGTAGCATGTGCTTCCTGCCAAGTACCAGGATGTTCAGGCCCTGCTGTTCCATCTCTGAGACAACTGCCAACAACTGTGGAGATAATTCACACTCTCAGCGACCTCTTACAATTTCCATTCTAGAGATGTTAGACATAAATGAGCTAATTCATGTAAATGATCTCTTTTAACAAATGAGAGACATTCAGTTCATTCATAATTTTTTCTATGAATTGAACTGCGTCTCTGATTACTTTTTTGCAGGAATTTCCCTTGGCAATACAGATGAATGTGAATGTGAGTAGGTCAGCTGTAGGGAAATTATTTTTGCTCACATTGATTTAACCTACTTGTGTGTCACTTACTCACAAAAAGAGCATGAGGGGATTACAGAGGAAGTAGTTTTTCCTATACCCCCCTCATTCTTACACAAAGAGCGTGGGCAGAAAAGCAGTTACTAAAGGTTGGTTAAAAGGTTAAAGCTATGTGTTAAAATTATCCATATTTAGATGTTCAGATGTAAACATGCAATTACTATTCATGAGACGGACCTAATTATTACCAATATAACTTTCCTTCAAGTCTATCTTTCCTGGTCTGAGCAGAAGTGACTTATTAGGGGTCCAAGTACCCAAGGTACTGGATCCCTATTGCAATTGTACTGATTTTCTTCTTATTCTTTCTGTTTTTATTGGGGTTTTTTTGTGCTAAAAAAAGATGTTACTATATGTTTCTAGATGTTACATGCAAAATGTCATGCCATTTGGATCAACGTCTAGGAGGAGTTAGAAAAAGTTATTTTCTTTTCTGAAAACTTCAAATGGTGGTCAGAACTTAAATCAGAGATGCACATCTGCAAACACAATACCTAGAAAGTTACTAAAGTACCTAGTAATGAAATTACCAAGCCCATGACAGATCTGTTCTTTAAAATGTGGTAATTCTGGTCATTTTCTCCACTTTTCCAAACTGCTTGGACCCCAATAATTGCATTGCATTGACCCACCGAGCTGAAATATTCTACTAAAAAACTATTACTTCTGGTCTATCAAACCCTAGTTAAGTTATTTCAGACATAAGGAAGTGCTGACTGGGGAAATCACAGGTATGAACTAGTTTTCTGCTTATTCATGATAAGGAAGTGGACAGTGAGCCACAGATGTGCCATTTCACTCTGGAAAGCACCGTACACAACAGTGTCCACTATTTCACAATCAACCTTCAACCCCTCCCTGCAGTAACTTTTACCTAAGCAGTCCTAAATAAATCAAGAATCTTCCAGCCTGTTTGGTCTTGTAAATTTACATTCATTTTCATTTTTTGTCTGCATATATAGCATTCAGTCCTGTCACTGGGTCCGTAAACAAAGCATAAACTTTGGCCACAAGTTAATTTATAAGCGCTAATTCAACTAACAATTGAACATTTCTTTTTATGTTGCACATAAGAATGAAAGCCTTTCGGGTTTGGAACAAAATGCAAATTATGTTTCTGAATTAAACATTTTCGGATGAACTAAACCTTTAAGTCTTAATGCTCACAACCTGCAGCCTGGGTTCATACAGATGTGCCGTGTGCAGAGAGAAGCAGTTATTACTACCATGTCATTGAATGTGTTAGCAAGGAAGTGGGGTAAACGTTAGCACCAAAAATAAACTTGACCACAAAAGGCACATGTCTGAGGTTAGTCATAACAAAATGAGTGTAAAATCCCCTGCCTCAGTGTTCATGTGCTATGGGTGCATCTGTGTTAATCTGTGACAGTGTCACATTTGTCTGCAGGAGATAAAATCGTGCAACAGGAAGCCATGGATGAGTGGGCAGAAAAACAAAGGGATTTGGGTAAAGGAAGTTCACTTGTTACATCAAAATGTAAAGCTTTATTCAAATGAACTGTTTGGAGTTGCTTTTATCCAGTAATATAACAAAAGTCCTCTATGGCATTTTTCTTTTTTTTAACTTTTATGCCTTTTGACTTTTGTTCAATGGCCGTTGGAGGGTGTGTTGGGTGGGTGAAGATACTTATCTAGATACTTTTGCTCTATGGAGGCTGCATTTAAAAGGTATAGTTCACCCAATCATTTCAAATCTGTCCTTGTCTACTCACCTTCATGTTGCATGTTCAAATCTGTGAGATTTCCTATCTTCCGCTGAACACAAAAGGAGCTGTTAGGCAGAGTGTTAGCCTCAGTTCATTGTATGAAAACAATATGCAATAAAAATGAATGGTGGTGACTGATGTTAACATTCTGCCTAATATCTAACAAACATGTCCTTTTGTGTTCCACAGAAGAAAGACAAACAGGTATGAAACACCCAAAATGTTCATTTTTTGGTGAACTATCTGGTATGTCCCCTCAGTATTCCGATTAGCGGTTCAGTTTTCAATGGTGGATTGTTAAAATTTCTCCCAATATTGAATGTTTGGTTACATCCTTGCTTCAGAGCAATTAAAAATGTATTATTTTACCCAATATTAGTGTGTCTGTGTGATTTATTTTTATGCTTGTTAGAATATCAAGCCATTAGCTTAGCAGCATGCTAATGTTAAATGCATATAAAATCAATTGTGAGTCGAGTCTCCCATGCTAAGCGCTATTTGTGTTGTGCAACCTATGCAGAGCATTCCTTATCTGCCGCTTATGAAGTTATATGATGGTTACTTAGGGTGCTGCCTTAGGGGGCATCTGCCTATGCAGACAGCGAGGCATACCAGTTTATCTGTTGTCTTTAGATACTTACTAAAATGGAACAAGACCAAATGCAAACATGCCACTGCCTGTAGATTGACACCACCATGTAGGAGGGCAGATGTGTAACATCAAATTTCACAATTTTCTCTGTAATATTACATAGTCATAAAATATTCCCCATAGCTGTGGGTTTTATGGGTTTAGGGGTCTTCACTAGCTGGTTGGAAACTATGAGGTTTTGGTGCAGTTCTCTCATCTTCTTCATCTGCATTGAAAATAAACCATGACAACCATGCTCAACATCTCCCCCTTATGGTACCCATGGCACCAGTTAAAGTCCTTGCATGACAACTCTCCACCCTGCTGGTTGTATTACATTTTTGTTTACAGTCTGATTGAACAATCTATCATAAAAAGTAAACAAACCTGTTTTTGGACAGCTAGATAATTTTTCCAACTTTAAATCATTTGTAGCTATTTCAAGGTTTAAATCAGACTAGGTTGACTGTCTAGGAAGTTAACTTATTAAAAAAGGTCACCTAAAACCCACACACAAATCAGTACTTTCCTTGGAACATCAAAGCAGTTGAATAGTACCCATAACTAACCGTTTCAGAGTGGGTGCCTTTGGGTGTAGTGTTAGCCACATTAAGACCGTCGATGACAATATCAAAGGGAGGCCTCCGCTTCACAAAGCTCTTAAAGCTTTCAAGCTCCTGTACGGAACACAAACAGCTGGTTATTCCTGGAATCGTGACAACAAACATGAACATGCATCGTCAAATATATATTATGCCACAAATGCTGTCGATTGAGCTTAATTTACATTGAATCCGGAACATTCCTTTAAGACATAAAACTGTGTAAAAATGTCACTGTAATTACTAATAGTTATCTCAAATTGTACACAAATAATTTACTCAATTTAAGCTTACCAAGTTTTGGGTTTACTCTCTAAACCCAAAAGTTATTATTAATAAAAACATTTAAGTGGTCCTAATTAAACAGTACTTGAAATGTCACAATTTGCAATCATAACGCAAATATATACAGCCTTTAAACTTTGGCTTTAACTTTTGAATCCCAACTCAAAAAAATTAAGTACAAAAATTGTGGCTGTGTGGAATACCCATAAGCACTTGTGCTTGAATAAATTATGTTTGTTTGGTCAAAACAATGGAACTTAACAATAACTGTTAAGTTATTAATTGTTATTATTTAAAAATGGTTTAATAGTTTTAATTCTTATGACCATTGTAGCTGGTTGATAGTTGCGATTTGTGTGAAGTTACAATTAAGTTGATTAGTGTTACCTGACTTGGAGCCTGTTAAATTTAAGCCATTCTTCTCCACACAATAGTACTTCACAAAAGTAAGATTTATGTGCACTAAGATGTATATACATATAACCCAATATAGATATAATCCAATGTGCCATTTGGCAAACTGAGATTTCCCTCATACTGTATAAGATGCGCTATTACTCATTTTAAATAATGAAATAAAATGACAATGACACTTTAATCACATGAGTTAAGTTAACTTGTAACTAGTTAATGTTACTTAAAAAAATTATGTTCAGTTTAATTGAGCCAAATATGTAAGCCTTTGTTTACTTAGAAAAGCATGCAAATGATTGCCTTAAAAATCTAAGGTTAACTAATTAGATTTTACAGTGACACCACTATAAAATACAACATGTGCATCCTTAAGTGGGGTGCGATTGGAGATTTTGGTATTTTTGGGGGGGTGATTGGAGATTTGGTATTTTTGGAGATCCAAAATAAGCAGGTGGACTGCACTTCTCTTGCATCTTCAACAAGAGAAAGTGATAGTTGCCTGGATGGATGGGGTCTCTATTGGTCTTCTCTGGATATTTACTCACATTGGTGTTGTGTAGGACATTGCACAAGAGCAAACCAACTAGAGTTGCATAAGACACAGACAGAGAGCAGCTGAAAGAGAATGCATGTTCCTGTTTAGTTGACATCTCCTTGTAGGGCCAACTGGATGAAGGAACTGCAGAGGAACATTCACTGTTGGTCATTCTTGAACGTGCAAGGAAACATGCAGCTCTTAGATACTGGTTTGCTAAGTTTGACAGGTACTGGCAAAGGCAATTTAATTGCATGTTGCATCTGGTCAGTGTCATACTGCAGACGTTTGCTTAATATCAATTAAGCTGATTCATCCCAGGACAGGCAACACATGCTTATTCTTCAAGGGACATTCAAGCATTTGTCACAGGTGGACAATAGAGGAATTATCAATAAATAGAGCTTGAGCATGTCATTTAGCTAAATAACACAAAAGCAGGTGGGCTCCTTGCAATACAGGTCCAAAAATATCCAAGCACTTCCTTCTTCCTTTGTTGTGGCTTAAAAAGAGTGGTTGGAATATCTCCAGAATTGTCCTTAGCAGAACTTGTAACATCTAAGGGAATTTCCAGCTGGCCCTGAGCCAAGCCACTCCCTAGCCTGTCTGTCTTCAGAGTTTTAATTAGAAAAACACAAAGGGGCAGAGGTTGTTCTACTAAATTGGCTGACTATTGAGTGATAAACAGATCCGTGCACACTTGCGTCTAGAATGCTTTGCTTGGAAGGAACTGCAAACTTGCATGCTCTTCCTTAAATATGAAGACACGTTGCAAAAAAAAACAAAAAAACATTTTAAATATTTTTGTATGTTTTCCCCAGTTAAAATATCTAAATATGCTTAAAATAGATTTACTTGTGAAGCTAGATTGTGTAAGATAATAAAACTTGTTTTCAGGGAATATATCCTGAATTGAGTTTGTTTTTCTTACCCCATAAGCAATTGAAAGGATTTGTATCATTTCAAAAATATAGCCAGATGAAAACAAGTGTTAACATGATTTTATTGTAATTATTTTGGCATGATAAAAAACGCTTACAGTGTCTACTGGCATGGCAACAAAGTTTACAGTAGTACTTCAGTGCTTTACTGTAACTGCGATTTTTGCTTTTCATTTGAAATAAACAAGGAACATGTCGAAAGTATTTTTTGTTGTTGTGGTAATTAACATTATGCCACAAATTCAGTTTTTGAGCTCAACTTGTATTGAACTTGGAACATTCCTTTAAGGATGCTTAAGAAAACAAAAGAGTCATATTAGAAAGAGAAAGAGAAAATGTAGAAAATGACTTTTTGCAGCACAACAACATGGTAAATTTAAACCAAATAGCTAGTCAATAAACAAGCCATTTTTTAAATGCTTATAAGGCTATGCTTATCAAAACCACAAGTATTTCTGGACTGTCAGGTGGCCCTGCACCCAGCACTTCCAGTTCTGCCTGTAGCACTGGAATTTTTCCTACTAAAAAAAAAATCAATTTCCCACCCCTCTGAAGCACGTATATATGGAAACCCCCAAGGTTCTTAGCCCCACATACAGAATAAACTCATACAGCAGATTGTGTTTAATTGCAGCTACTTTGCATGTTAAACATCCTGTTAATTCAAGAGTACAATCTATGCAAGTGGGCTAGAGAGAGCAAGATTGGGGGGAGGGACAAAAGTCAGCAAGAAAGGGGCAGGAGGCTAAATATTTGGGGAATTTCTAATTGCTTTTGGTGGGGTTAGCGGTTGGTGATTAGAGGTTGTTCAACTTTCAGCAATAAGTAGGGTTAGTGCTTCCAGCATAGAACGAAACTAATAAAAATGTTGTTTCGTGATGCCTTGTTTTAACAATTTGCATGGAACATTTGCATGGCGTAGTGAGTGTGTTTTACTGTGTTTTTGTTAAGCTGCCTTCACTTGTGGCCATGGAGATGTTAAGTTGAATGTGAAAGCTGGGGATTCCCCAATGTGTCAAGGGGTCACGTGCATGTGGTACCAGTTCGCCTTGCAGAACTTTGTGTACCTAAAATGGGTGTGCCGGGGGAATATGCACATTCAAAACAAGTTTAATCCAGACCTGAAAGTAATCATTGTGTTCTTGTTTCTTTCTCTCCACATAAACAATGGCCCATTTAAGAGACAAACGGAACAACCTTGTCTAGCCATGAGCGATTCTTAACGCATTGTGTACGCCAACTTTTAAAGGAATTAAAACTAAAACAAATGAAAGGAACTTTCTAAATCCTCTTAAGTACCTGCTATGTTTTGTTTAAAGCATGCATGACAGTCCGATAAAATGAAAGGCTGTGAAACATAAATAAATGGAGAACAAAAAGATTAATAGCTCTGGAGTTTGAGGAAACCACACCGTACCCCATGGCAGAAATGAATTAAAAGCCTTCTGCAGGTCCCGTACTTTTCCTTATTACAACTTTACTCCTATAGAAACGAGAAAAACAGGCTTCCCCAGCTCACGCTTGACGTGTAAATCTGGGTATATGAGTGTAAGGAAACCATTTTTCTTATTTAATGCAGTCTCTCAATTAATGTAAGGTAAAAAAAAAAAAAATATATATATATATATATATATATATATATATATATATATTTTAAATAATTATTATGCATGCAGCTTTTGTGATCTCATAATTAAGATACTACATGGTATATTTGTACGTAAGAACTGAAACGTCATTAACTATTGAAGGGAAAAAGATGTAAAACAGGATATAGGTAAACACTACTTAGATATATACTTCCCCTTACACATTCATAAAACTTTTAACCTAAAATCTTTAATAATAAATCCATGGACATATTATAAGTCAACTACACATATTTAGTGCTGTATGATACATGCTGTTCAAAATAGTTTCTGATCCAGTATTACACTACATTGCTTTGCTTTTCATGTCAACTACCCAAAAGCACAACATTTGTTCCTTTCTTACTTTTAAAAGCAAAATGATTATAAATAAAGCCAGGGGTTGTTAAATGGTTCTGCAGAGCATTGGGGGTGTTTTAACTGTCCTGTGCTGTTTCACTCCATAAAGAGTCCATGCAGCTCTACAGACAAACAGGCAGGGACTTTCCAAGGTCACTCATGTGAGCTGCTTTTGAGGACTGAAATGTGAAAGCCCATTGTGTTGCCTTTTACGACTGCAAAGAGCACATATGTGCCCAAGCAATGCCCATGTGTCAGCATCATGCGCAAGATCAAATTAGATATTCTTTGCAGCATTTTTCCCACAAGATGTATAAAAATACCCCTTTATGAGACAGTACTTGGAAAATGAACCAGTTTCCAATGTGTGAGAACTGTGTTTGCAAACAAACATGACTGTTCTCTCAGCGTAATGGAATTTCGGTAGAGTCGCTTGCCTTGTGACCTTGTGTCTTCGGTTGGACTGCATTCATGGGCTTTCTAAAACTGGGGGACCCACAGACACATGAAGGAACATGTGTTGGAAAGCCCCAACACCATAGCTAAATGTGGAACTAGACAGGATCACATGCTTTTGACATCTATAGACCCCACAGACTGAAAAAAGCACCCCTTCTCTAGACAACAACATCATCTAATTCAGGGGACAGACTCACTTTAAGACGCAGCTCAAAACTGCATAGAACATCTTTTTATTCTGGATGGCTACACAGCTTGCATATCATGCAGTTGCAGCCTGTTGCTAGCTTGGTCCTGCACAAGTAAATATGTCACGTTAGTTACAAAGTCAAGATTGGATGTCTGTGTGGCAACTGGAAACAAACAAAAAAGAATTAAAAAAATGTGGAAGTTTGGCTCAGCATTATTTTTGCCATGTTTCAAGAGGGGTCAAATATTTCTCACTTCATGTTTTATATTTTTTGTTAATTCATTTCTTCGTGTTTATTTTGGAGTAAATGAAATACTCAAAATATAAGAATAAATAATGTACACTGTACAGTATATGATCTATGATAAATTTGTTTAATCAGTTTCTAGGCTAGGCAATGTGAGTGTAGGGTGTGTAGGACACTATTGCCGTCTAGTGGAGTCAGCAAGTAATGCCATTATAATTATTGAGACCTCATGCCTGGGGTGCATTTTAGGTCTTGTATCACTCTGAAGGGGCTTATTATGCAAAGATGGCTGGCTGACAGTATATTATCTTACTAATTACATGGCATCTTACCAAATAAATAAATGGACTATCAATTTGACTTGCAATTACTGTGAGAAGAAAGAGACCGCAGTGATATTCAACATTAGCAGTTATGTAGGACGTTCCTATATTCTATTTTCTAAAATATACTGTATAACTAAAGCTTTAAATAGCATTTAAACAGATACATGTACACTAAATAATAAAACTACAAAGAACCATTATAAAAGAATCAAAACCATAGTGGTGAACAAATATTAAACTAGATATTCAAATACAAAGACGTCACAGCTGAAGTATGTCATTTCTGCAAAACTAGTGCCACCGAATGGAATTGTAAAAAAAAAAAAAAAAAAAAAAAAAAAAATGTTTTGAAAACAGCTTTTTGAATACGCCCCTCATCTGCTGTTGATCAACAAAGAAGATAGTCCCACCCACATCTCACGCCATTGGTTGAGTAACATTGTTAGGGCGGGTCTAAGCAGGTCGCTCAAATCAAACACAGAAATTTTCATGGGGACACAGCGTCAATGTTTACAGTTTTGAGAAAATTAACCTTTAAATGGATTGTTCACACAAAAAGGAAAATTCAGTTAGTACAGTACACAGTGAAACGAGACAATGTTCCTCAAGGACCATGGTGCTGAATAAAACAACATAGGACAAACCCAGGACCACATGAGACTACACAGACTAAATAACATACCTATATAAAGTGCACATGCAAATGTGTGCAAAAAGTACGGGACAGTACAATAAATTACTAACAATGAACAGGACAATAGACACAGTGATAGACAGTGCAGCGCCAACCAGTACACATTAATGCAAAAAAAGTTTCTAAAAATGCCAAATGTAAACATAACATACTATGAGATAGTGTTCAATGTACATAGCAGTTATTGAGGTAGCAGCCAGGTATAAAGTGACAATAATTAAAGTGCAACTCAGGACATGTGTGTGTGTGTCAAACCAGTCTCTGAGTATTGAGGAGACTGATGGCTTGGGGGAAGAAGCTGTTACACAGTCTGGCCATGAAGGCCCGAATGCTTCGGTACCTGTTGCCAGACGGCAGAAGAGTGAAGAGTTTGTGTGAGGGGTGTGTGGGATCGATGCTGGTGGCTTTGCGGATGCAGTGATTTTTTTAAATGTCTTTGATGGAGGGAAGAGAGACCCTGATGATCTTCTCAGCTGTCCTCACTATCCTCTGCAGGGCTTTGCGGTCCGAAACGGTGCAAGTCCCAAAACAGGCAGTGATGCAGCTGCTCAGGATGCTCTCAATAGTCTCTTTATAGAATGTAGTGAGGATGGGGGGGTGGGAGATGTGCTTTCCTCAGCCTTTGAAGAAAGTAGAGACGCTGCTGTGGGTTTCTTGGTAATAGAGCTGGTGTTGAAGGACCAGGTGAGGTTCTCCGCCAGGTGAACAAGGAATTTGGTGCTCTTGACGATCTCCATATAGGAGCCGTCGATGTTCAGTGGAGAGTGTTATGTGCTCTCCTAAAGTCAACAACCATCTCTTTTGTTTTGTCGACATTCAGAGACAGGTTGTTGGCTCTACACCAGTCCGTTAGCCGCTGCACCTCCTCTCTGTATGTTGACTCGTCGTTCTTGCTGATGAGACCCACCACGGTCGTGTCATCGGCGAACTTGATGATGTGATACGAGCTGTGCATTGCTGCACAGTCGTGAGTCAGCAGAGTGAACAGCAGTGGACTGAGCACACAGCCCTGGGGGGCCCCAGTGCTCAGTGTGGTGGTGGTGGAGATGCTGTTCCCGATCCGGACTCGGTCGCGCAGTCAGGATGTCCAGGATCCAGTTGCAGAGGGAGGTTGTGTTGAATGCTGAGCTGAAGTCTATCAAAAGCATTTGAATGTATGAGTCCTTTTTATCTAGGTGGGTGAGGGCCAGATGGAGGGTGGTGGCGATAGCATCGTCTGTTGAACGGTTTGGACGATACGCAAACTGCAGAGGGTCTAGTGAGGGGGGCAGCTGGGTCTTAATATGCCTCATGACGAGCCTCTCGAAGCACTTCATGATGATAGGTGTGAGTGCGATGGGACGGTAGTTGTCGAGGCAGGACACTGAAGACGACTTCTTTGGCACGGGGACGATGGTGGTGGCCTTGAAGTACGTTGGAGCGACGGTGCTGCTCAGAGAGATGTTGAAGATGTCGGTAAGAACATCTGCCAGCTGGTCTGCACATCCTCTGAGCACTCTGCCAGGAATGTTGTCTGGTCCAGCAGCCTTCCGTGGGTTAACTCTATGTAGAGTTGTCATCACATCAGCCGTGGTAAGTTGGGAGGAGGGGTGGTCTTCGCCGCATGTCACCACTGTCCTGGAAATGACTGTGGAAAAGATTCTCTGGGCCCGGGACAGTTTGGCCCTTGCTATTCTTAGGGCTGCCTTATCGCCTGCTCTTAAGGCGGAGTCTCGGGTCCTCAGCAGCGCGCGCACCTCCGCAGTCATCCACGGCTTCTGGTTGGAGCGTGTGGTGATGGTCTTGGAGAAAGTGATGTAGCTGGTCACTGATGCTGTGTATTCCTCCAAGTTGGTAGAGTCGCCATATGTTGCAGCCTCCCTGAACATGTGCCAGTCAGTACACTTAAAACAGTCCTGATGAGCAGAGATGGCTCCTGCTGGCCAGGTTTTCACCTGCTCCTGAAGTGGTTTTGTGCGTCTGACGAGTGGTCTGTTGCGTTCTCACATCATTTACTCACCCTCATGTCATCCAGGTGTTTATGACTTTCTTTCTTCATCAGAACACATTTGAAGAAAAATGTAAAAATATCTTAACTCAGTAGGTCCTTAAAAGGTCTTGTGTAACATATTTGCATTGACATGTTATGGATGTAATCTCACGTTTTTTCTCTCGGTTGAGACATTCAGGATGAACACAGAAACACACCATTGTGAGTAAATATACAGATACAAATACAGATCTAATCCAAAAACAACAAAGCTTCTGTACAGAGTTTTTCCTACTCGGTTGTAAACAGTGCTGCTCTTTCGGGTGTGTTGCACATGCGTCTCTTCTCACGTGAACATGCTAACCCGATTACGTCAAATGCGAACTGCTGCTGACCAGAAAAGAAGATTTGTAGTTTAAAAAGTTATTAAATATTTATATTTTTTCCAACAAAATCGAACGTTGCGCTTTAGAAAACACAAATGTAACCAGTGGAGTCCTATGGATGACATTTATGCCGACTGTCTGTTCTTATTGGAGCTTCAAAGGTCGTGTTACCATCCACTTGCATTTTAAGGACCTACTGAGCCAAGATATTTTTCTTCAAATGTGTTCTGATGAAAAAAGTCATACACACCTGGGATGGCATGAGGGTGAGTAAATGGTGAGAGAATTTATATTTTTGGGTGAACTAACTCTTTAAATGGCTTACTTGTAGTTGTCTCGGCATATTAAGCTGGGATAGTATTTTAAAGAAAGTATTTTAACACTAAAAAAGATACATACTTCAGCTTTAAATGGTGCTCTGCACGAGACTCAAATTAATCGTCTTAAAACTGATTCATCTATGAACCCTAAGAACAAACCTATTCACTAAAATGGATCAGACTTTCCACTACTTCATATGAAAGGGAGAGGATGGTTCAGAGAGGTTCATTACAGAAACTGATTCACAAAAATGTATGTTTAATGCTTCATATGAGAAAATGGTTTATCATGTACAACTGACTTGTTAACATTGTGGGGTCTGTCTGTCTACCTAACTATCTATAGTTAGCATAGTTTAAATTAGCTTTGGTTAATAAACTCTTTGATTAAACAAAAGGAGGAGAGAGATGTACTCTGGAGACAAACCTCTGGAGTAGTCTTGTTGAAGATATCACTGCCTTCTAACACGTCTTTCATCACTTTGTTCTTCAGCTCAGCATACTCTTCCTTAGTCAGCTGAATGGATTCCAAGGCTGCTTTGCAATTCCTGCACTCTCCACTGAAACACAACGCAAACACCTTTAAAAAAATGATCAACAATATATACTAAACATTATAAAAACTAATATAAACAAATCAAAACAAGAAGGTAGATATACCTGGGGGCCACAAATGAAAACGTTCCTCTCCATTTCGGATCTGCTAAGCTGTGCAGATGCACACAATAAAAATATCATATTAGAAATCTGAAACTCTGTTTTATTTTTTAATTTTTTTTCTTTAGCCCAATGTAATGTATGAAAAAAAAGAAAAGTACCTCTCAAACCAAGATTTGATCGTTTTTATCAACGGCTCTTCTGGGTAGATCTGATTATCTCTCATATATGACAGGACAGAAAACAATTTGTCTTCTTGTCCATGCTGAGTGATTCCACTCTGAAACAGGCACTGCCAGGTATTCTGATGAGGAGTGAGACCCAGCTCTAGGAGCTCACCGTACAGCATCCAGCTTGTCTCAATGTCACCATGAAGAGTCGCTCCGGCAATGGCATCACCGTAGTTCCTCGAAGATGGCGGGAGGGCCTTTTTCATGCCCTCCAACACAGAAAGTGCCTCCCTCCAGCGTTCTGTTTCACTAAAACCTTTAATAAACAGGGATGACGCTCCAGTGTCGAGGGTCTTAAAGCAAGTTCTCATTATGTCATACGTGTCAAATACCTCAGAGTGGTGCCCACCCATCACACACAGCGTGAGGTACCTCAAGAGGAGTTCATAGGAAAGAGTGCCTTTTTCCTGAGCCACATATGCCAAGAGAGATTTGGCGATGTTGACGTCCACTCTAGCTGCTAGCATTCCTTCCATCATTTGTAAGTCGAAGCGTTCAGGTTTGGAGGAAGCTTCTTTTAATTTAGTCCATTCTGACATGGTCAGTGGATGATCAGGGAAGGCAACCTTTGAAGATCCTCGTGCCTTTGCGGTATAATTGTTGGACAGTTCTTCTGTATCTCTCCCAGCACGCTTTTTCATATACTCAGCAGTTCTTTTGGCCGTGCCAGCTGTGAATACTGAATTAGGAAATGCAGGCCTTGCTCTAGGAGTGAAGCCTTTTTCTTTGGCAGCTCTGCTGAATGATTGTGCCGATTTGTCTCCCTTTGTGCAGTAAAACTGCATGTGTGGCTTTCTGATAAATCTGCTTGCATGAAGAAAGTTATATTTCGGAGAGCCAGTCAGAGCAGGTCTGAGGTATAGGGGGCTGCCAACCCATGTGCATAAATGCTTCATACAAGTCCTTGATTTTGACATAACAAGAGATCCCATTGCCTTGTCTAATTTACACTAACTCTCTCACATTCAAACAAATTCACAACACACAACTTGACCTGACTCTGTGAATTAACTCAATGAAGTAAACTTTATCAACAGCCTTACAATGACACAACCCTCTAGCTCAATTATACATTTAAATAGAGTGATACTTTACTTGTCCCTTCTTAAATAATTAACAGTTATTTAGAGGAATACCCAACATATCATCTGCTTAAGAAATGTAATTCTGTACATAAATCAGACAGATATAGGATAGATCAAACCGGTCAGATATATCACGAGATTGTTTAAAACACTAGTCATTGTTAATTTAAAAATCAATATCTAATTACACGATTTTGTAAAAAGCTTTTAAATTCTAACCAGAAAGTCAGTATGGCCAGCCATTCGCGCTCCTGTCAAGTCGCACTCTGATGACGTCGCTCGTTTCTCAGTCGTAACACAGGCGAGGCTACTTAAACATAACACAAACAGTTTAACAATACACTCCATGCGTATTTCTTTATGGAATACTAGGATAGAATAAATCTGAGGATGGCAAACGACAAAACTGCACATTGGAAAGAGTTGCTGAGAGGACGACTCGCCTCTGCGAAAAAAGGTAACGTAATAACACGCCAACTAGCAAATCAATTACTAGAGGTTTTTAGTTAAATTTAACTCTAAATTATTAACCAGTCGACATAATCAACCAAATGGGTTTAAGTGTACCTCATGAAAATGTATTATGCTTTTACTCTAGTAACACTTATTGTAGTAAACGACATTTTGGCCGGTATTAATCATTCATGTTAGGCTAAGTAATCTTAGAGGAGTTTTGGAAATGTATTATTCTAAATGCATCTATTGACCTGGATTTGATTTTATATTTTTTGGACAATTTATACTTTTATTTGGGCTTATTGTGTTCTAAACGTAGAAATGTTCCATGTGTCATTAAATCAAGCTACACTCTTATTTTTAACTAGGCTTAGAATAGAACACTGGCGGCCAAAAGTTTGGAATAATGTACATATTTTGCTGTTTCGGAAGAAAATTGGTACTTTAATTCACCAAAGTGGCATTCACCTGATCACAATGTATAGTCAGGACATTACTGATGTAAAAAAATCAGCACCATCACTATTTGAATTAAGTAATTTTTTTTATCAAATCTAGACAGGCTCCATTTCCATCAACCATCACTCCAACACCTTGTCCTTGATTAGTCATGCTAAATTGCTAATTTGGTACTAGAAAATCACTTCCCATTATATAAAACACAGCTGAAAGCTATTTGGTTTGTTAAATAAAGCTTAACATTGTCTTTATGTTTGTTTTTGAGTTACACATGTATTGGGGTCAATATTAGGTCAAAAATAGCAACAACAAAAAAAAACAGAAATGGCTTTCTGTAGAAATGTCAGTCAATCATTGTTTTGAGGAATAAAGGCTATACAATGCTTTAAATTGCCCCCAAAAAACTGAAGGTTTCATATAAAGGTGTGCACTACTGTCTCTAACAAGGACAGAAAGAGATGTGGAAGGCCAGAAGTACAACTAAACAAGAGGATAAGTACATCAGAGTCTCTAGTTTGAGAAATAGACACCTCACATGTCCTCCGCTGACAGCTTCATTGAATTCTACCCGCTCAACACCAGTTTCATGTACAACAGTAAAGAGAAGACTCAGGGGTGCCTTATGGGAAGAATTGCAAAGAAAAAGCCACTTTTGAAACAGAAAAAGAAAAGGTTAGAGTGGGCAAAGAATCCGACATTGCAAAAACAGATCATTGGAAAAGAGTTCAGTAACACCATTGAGCATTTGTGGGATCCGCTAGACCATAAGGTGCGTTAGAAGTGCCTGACAAGACAGCCACATCTATGGCATGTGCTACAGTAAGCTTGGGGTGAAATGTCACCTGTCAAAACTATAAAGCTCCAAAAAGCACATAAAGGCTACATAGAAGTAATCTATAATACTCGAGAGGTTTAATCCATGTCTTCTGAAGTGATCCATTTTTGCCCTGATCCCACATTCATTTTTTGATCCTGCTATGATCACTGTGTAAGAGCTATGGTATATTTTCATAAGGGGTAGAAATACCTGAAGTAGTTCTTGGGATAAGTAAGTGGTGTCTTTCTGGCAAGAGATGGGAGATTTAAAGGCATATTTAATTACTTTCTGCTGCTATTTACTCTGTTTCTTACTTTTTGAACAACATAGAACACTTTAACTAGATAATGCAGAGATAGTCAGTCACAGTAAGATTAATGTAGATGTAGTAGGTTTGTACAGTGTGGGAAGTATCATAATGTGTGTTCAAATCACTCCAATATATTGATCAGATGACAGGACAGAGGACGAGAAGAAGGCAGAGGAAACAGAACTGTTCACAAAGTATTACACAGAATGGAAAGAGGGTAAAAATGAAGATGACTCCTTTAAACACATTCCACGGTTCTACTACAGGGTGAGTTGTTCACAGTCCTATTAATGAGAGTAATGTTTGTCAGATAAAAAACGTTTTGCAGTCATATCCATTTATCGTAACCTGGCCTAATATTTTTGGGGGTGAATAACTGGACAATTATTAGGCCTTGTCTTGAGGGATTTGTATTTTGTGTCATCCTTCACTGTAAAGAAACTGGCACAAGATGTTCACTACTTTATCTATGCCAAGCATGTTTAACTCAGTCTTGCCTACTTCATCGTCACTTCTTAATATTTCATGGCAGCTTCCTGCTGAAGATGAAGTTCTGCTGCAGAAACTGAGGGAAGAATCGAGGGCAGTGTTTCTCCAGAGAAAGAGCCGAGAACTACTAGACAATGAGGAGTTGCAAGTAAGAATGTTTTTTATTGAGCCTTTGATATTATACATAAAGAATTGTTTAATATCACTGTTATTCATTTTTTATTTGTTAAATGTTTTAATTTAGTGTTTAGTTTTGCTCTTAAAGGAATAGATCACCGAAAAATGACATTTCTCTCATCACTTACTCACCCTCATGCCATCCCAGATGTGAATGACTTTCTTTATTTTGCTGTACACAAACGAAGACCGGGTACGGCTTCTCCTTGGGCAAGAGAGAACAACCCTTGAGCCCCCCTCGTGAGGGTACAACTTTCTTGATTATACCTTTTTGCACTTGCCTTCTCATCTAGATGTGCTAATACCAACCTTCATCTCTCTGCAAGGATCCAGAGTAAAATAGATCCTCAGTTCCCCAATGCTGTTCACAAGGAGCGATTAAAAAGGGGCGACTTGTTTGCTGTAAGTTGCGACCTGTGTCGGTAGAGGAAGAGATCCTGGTGCCTGAGAAATACGGTTTGCTACGGCTGCCACTATTTCAACACTGTACTTGGCTCATACTTCACCTAGACGGGAGGTTGGAATGGCTCACTCCAATCAATCGGCTAGTCAAGACATGCTCTAATAGTTCAGTGATAGCTCAACAACTGCTTACTTTCCAGAATCCCCAGTAAGCGTTGACTAAGGGTCAGTTGAGTGGATGGAGCAGTTTACAATCTGCTCTACCTCCTTGAGCATATAATTCTTATAGCTCTGATGCATATTCTGCTGGAATTCCGTGGCACTGTGCATCCCTGTTTTTTGGGCTCCAAGGTGGGTGGGGAATAAGAATGATGAAACAAAAAAAAACACACTTCCAAAAAGCGTTTTTTGACCCTGCAGAAAACCATTACAATATGTTCCATATACATTCATCCAAATCTTACTGGAACACACAAGGACCTGGATGGCCTAGTAGCCCAACTCCCATCTCCATATATACACATGGAAGACTTTAATAGTCACAACACTATATGGGGAAATGCCAATTGTGACACCAAGAGGAAGAGGATAGAAGAAAAACCTAGACAATCATGCCATATGTCTTCTAAATGATGGATCCAGCACTTACCTACACCCAGGGCATGGAATATACTCTGCAATTGACCTAACAATTTGCAAACCCAAATTCTTTTTAGACCTTTCATGGAAAGTATGCCATGGTTTGATGATAAATGCAAGACTTCTATAAAAGAACGGAAGAAAACGGAAAGATTCTTTAGAAGGCCAACTAATAAAAATCTTGTTAAGTTTAAAATAAGTAGGGCACAAGCTCAAAGAATAATAAATAAAGCTAAAAGGAAAAGTTGGAGACAATTTGGATCTGGTCTGACATCAAGTACCTCAACAAAAAAGGTCTGAAATCTAATTAAAAAAATGAAGGGCAGGAATGATGGAGCTCAAATTCAGCACATCAAATATCAAGACTCAATTCTAACTTCAAAACAAGAGATTGCAAATACCCTAGCAGAAAATTTTGAAAAGAACTTGGATGCCAAGGAAGTTGGAAGTTTTTTGAGCAGAAGATGAAAAGGTATACATTTTTCATCTAATAATAAGGAACTGTTCACTATGGAAGACTTGACACAAGCTGTTAACAAAGTACATGATACGGGAGTGGGACCAGATGATTTTTAAAAGATTTGCCTCACATTATCCTATCTCTATTTTTTAACTCTCTTTGGATATCAGGGAATATTCCACTCTCTTGGAAAGAAGCGATAATCATTCCATCCCAAAAACAGGAAAAGATCATAATGACCCCAACAATTTGCTTTGCAAAACCATGGAGAGAATGGTTAATGAACGTCTAGTATGGATCCTGGAATCGCAACATCTCATAAATAAAGTTCAGTGTGGCTTCAGAAAAGGGAGAAGTACTGTAGATCACCTCATTAGCCTTAAACTACGTACAAGATGCTTTCATCAGAAAAGAACATGTCTTTTTTGACTTGGAGAAAGCTTATGACACCACTTGGAAGTTCTGTATTTTAAAGGATTTATATCAACTTGGTTTTAGAGGACACTTCACTATCAAACAGACATTTTAAAGTCAAGAGTAGGTAATACCCTATCCGACCCTCATAAACAAGAGCTAGGAGTACCACGAGCATTTTATCAGTTCCCCTTTTTGTATCAAAATCAACAGCATTGCAAAAACCGTTGGGTATCCATTGCAGTCTTTATGTTGATGATATTGGTATTTGCTACAGAAGCAAATCCATGAATAACATTGTACAAAAAATCCAGCTGACAATTAACAGAATGCAGTCCTGGTCAGTATCAAATGCTACTAAGTTTTCAAAGATTAAAACTGTTTGTATGCATTTTTGCCAGCTACGGGCTCTCCATCTTGACCCAAAGATATTCATGGCTGGTGAACACATCAGAGTTGTTAAGGAAACCAAATTCCTTGGAGTTACTCTTGACAGTAAACTGAATTTTATCCCTCACATAAAGATTTTAAAAGATCCATTTCTTAAAGCCTTGAACATTTTTAAGGTTTTAGCTGAAACAAAATGGGGAGCAGAAAGTTCAGTTCTTTTAACTCTCTACAGAGCACTTATTCGATCACGTCTGTATTATGGAAGTATAGTGTATTGATCAGCCAGGAAATCATATATCCGACTCTTGGACACAGTACATCATCAAGGCATATGTCTGGCTTTAGGAGCATTTAGGATATCGCCAATTCAAAGTTTGCATGTAGAAGCAAATTAACTTTCTCTGGAGAACAGACACCTCAAACTAGCCCTACAGCATACAACAAAGCTGAAGACCAACAAAGAAAACCCAGCCTACAATTCATTAGAGAAATATGTCCATCACATATATATATATATATATAGATAGATAGATAGATAGATAGATAGATAGATAGATATCTCTATCTCTGAGGATCATGTATCATCTGCATTTGTGATCAACCATAAAAAAAGGAATATCCATCCCCAATCACAGCTCAATTTACAGCAGAGGCAAACACCATTGTTTTAGCCCTGGACTTCATAAACACTATGCAACAGAGAAACTTTCTGATAATTTCTGATTTGAAATCATGTCTTCAAGCAATGTCATCTTTAAAAAATTATCACCTAATGCTTGTAAATATTCTATGCAATCTGCTGGATTTGAAGGCCCAAAATTTCAATATCTGCTTCTGCTGGGTATCTGAACACTGTGGAATCCCAGGAAATGAGGAAGCAGACACTGCTCCAAAAGAGGCTTTATCAGCAGATTCCCAAAAGTGTCCTATACCTCCCACTCACCTAAAACCCATACTAAATTCATATATTAAAAACAAATGGCAAACTGAGTGGGATCATGAACAAACTCCATGAAATCAGCCCTGTTGGCAAAAGAAGTTCCTCTCCATTTTCAAATCGCTGGGACCAGATTGTCTACACCCGCTGTCGTATTGGTCACTCCAGGTTGACGCACAAGTTTTTAATATTAGGAGAAGATTCACCAACATGTACCTTCTGCCAGAATGCATTATCCCTGAAACATGTTTTATTAAGAGTGTACTGCTCTTAACCCCGTGAGAAACCTTTTTTTTTATTCTGTCAGCACTCTGGAAGAAATTAACAACGTCAAACCGAACGTAATTTGAGTTTTTAGGAAGACATTTTTTAAAAAACCTTTTATTGAATTCCTTACACGTTTGTCGCCATGGAAAAACAAACAACAACAAAGATTTTCAGAAGAATATTTCAGCTCTGTAGGTCCTTACAATGGAAGTGAATGGTGGCCAGAACTTTGAAGATCCAAAAAGCACATAAAGGCAGCATTGTAAGGACCTATAGAGCTGAAATATTCTTCTGAAAATCTTTGTTTGTGTTCAGCAGAAGAAAGAAGGTCATAAAAATCTGAGATGGCATGAGGTTTAATAAATGATGAGAGAATTTTTATTTTTGGGTGAATTATCCCTTTAATTTTTTTCCATACAGAACCTTTGGTTTCTTCTCGATAAACATCAAGTGCCACCCACGAACGGTGATGAGGCCATGATCAGTTATGAGAGTTTCCTGATGGTTGGAGAGAAAGCAGGTTCAAAATGCAAGTGAGTGCGTCATTGGAAAATGTATAGCAACCAATCTTCTGTATATTTCACTTGAAGCCATGAGCAGATGGGCTGATAAGCATATATCATTTGTAGGTGGAAAGACTAGGTGCATTTGACTCAGTAAGTACTTTCTCATAATGTTTTCGCCCATTCAGGCTTTTTTTCACCGCAAGAGTCTACGCCAAACTGCTTCATAATGATCCATATGGGCGGATATCAATTATGCAGTTTTTCAACTACGTCATGAGAAAAGGTAGTCCTAAATTATGTGTATTTTGCTGTCACTGCATTCTCATTTTATGAAATCGGTTAATTATGGATATTGTGGAAAAATATAATGAATATTATGAAAGTCTTTTTGTTGAAGTAGATCTTTTTTTTTTTTTTTTTTTTTAATCCATTTCCCCTCTGGCAGTGTGGTTGCATCAGACCAGGATTGGTTTGAGCCTCTATGATGTGGCAGGACAAGGTTATCTCAGAGAGTCTGTAAGTAACAGCATTTTACTTCAAGGGTTACAATAGAATTCATCAGTATCTTAAAAGTAAAGCAGGATTTTGGTCTGATTGATTCCATTTCTAAAAACATTGTTAAATTGGTTTAAAATATATAGCAACTTTTAATGTGTATATATTAGCCTAGCCTTTAGTCCAGATAGATATACAGCGTGTCTGTACTTGCAGGACTTGGAGAATTACATTCTTGAGTTAATTCCCACACTCCCTCAGTTGGATGGCTTGGAGAAATCATTCTACTCGTTTTATGTCTGCACTGCTGTTCGCAAGTTCTTCTTTTTCCTTGATCCTTTACACACTGGTATGTCTCCAGTAATAATGTTGGTATTAATCAGCTAATGCCTTCTTATTTAAAAGTCACAGCACCCAGACATCATTTAAAGTTTGCCCTGTGGAAGAATTGAAAAGTTAAGTATTTTACATGCATATCTTTTCATTCGGATGTTTTTATAATTGCTCCACAGGGAAGATCAAGATTCAGGACATCCTAGCTTGCAGTTTCTTAGATGACCTACTTGAGGTAGTGTACACATTTTCACTCAAAGTGAACCTACACTACCTTTGTTGTTTAGATCTTAAAAGTAAACTAAGCTGATTGCCTTGCAACGTCAAGCTAATGAAATGTATACTTTTACAGCTTAGAGATGAGGACCTGTCAAAGGAGAGTCAGGAATCAAACTGGTTCTCTGCGCCTTCTGCCCTTCGAGTTTATGGTGTGCCTGCAAAATATTTGTATTAATCAGTGTTGTACTTTTTTTATTTTAAGCATTTTTTTTATTTTAAATCTGACAGTTTCTTTACAGAAGCATATATTGTTTGAGTAATGTTATCATTTGATTCCATTTATTGCTGTACCTCCACTAAGAACTGCACCGTAACAGCTACAAGAGGTGCAAACATACGTTTAATAGATAATGAAGACTACATTTAGACAGGTTTTCTGTTTATAGGTCAGTACCTTAATCTGGATAAGGATCATAATGGGATGCTCAGTAAGGAAGAACTGTCTCGCTACGGCACAGGAACACTCACTAGTGTTTTCCTAGACCGGGTCTACCAGGAATGCTTAACTTACGATGGCGAAATGGTATGACCCTCTGACTGGATCTCTTAAGCTAGTGTCAGTTACAGTTATAAGGGATCCCTTACATTAAACAAATGTCTGCTTTTATGTACTTTCACAACACTACTTGTACATGCACTCCTCCAAGTGCACATGAGTAAGTTTGGCCTTAAATTTGTTAAGATTTGTTGATGTGATGATTCATTTTATATCTTTTTTTTTTTTTCTTACACTTTCTTTAGGACTATAAGACCTATCTAGACTTTGTGCTGGCTCTAGAGAACAGGAAAGAGCCTGCAGCCTTGCAGTATATTTTCAAACTGCTGGACATGGAAAATAAAGGCTACCTTAATGTTTTTGCCCTCAACTACTTTTTCAGGGTAAGAAAACCCTTTTGAAAAGGAAGCAGAAAAATTGCGTTTTGATATATTTTTAGTCACATTTCTAGTGTAAGTTTAGTCTAGTGTAGAATAAAGCAATAACACATTTTTTCTATTTTCTGTAAAGTTGCTATGAAACAAATAAACTGAATTCAAATGAAATGTTGTAATTTAAAGGAATATTCCGGGTTCAATACTAGTTAAGCTCAATCACCAACATTTGTGCTATAATGTTGATTGGCACAAAAAATTATTTCGACTCGTCCCTCCTTTTTTTAAAAGAAAAAAGCAAAAATAAAGGTTACAATGGAAGTGAATGGGGGGCCAATTTTTGGAGAGTTTAAAGGAAGAAACGTGAAGCTTGTAATTCATGAATTCTTCGGTTAAAACTTGTATTATTTGAGCTGTTAAGTTTATGTAATTTTTACAGTTGTTTTAGGGTTTGTTGACATTACATCATCATGGCAACAAAGTTGTAAAATTGGCCATATCTTTATACAGAAAAGGTTAGCGAGTGATTTTTATCACAGTAAAATCATGTTAACGCATTGTTCACATCTTGTGGCTATACTTTTGAAACGGTATTTTAACATTTACTGATTGACCCCATTCTTTTCCATTGTAAGTGCCTCACCGTAACTTAACTATTTTTTCTTTTTTAAAGATAAGGAGGGGCATGTCAAAGTTGTTTTTGTGGTAATCAATATTATGCCACAAAGTGCTGTCGATTGATCTTAACTTGTATTGAACCCGGAATATTTGCGTTTTATATTTAGTTTTTGTCCAATGTGCATATTTTATATATGGTAGTGAACTGAGCTCATATGTTAGAAAAAAAATATAAGGACTTGTTTATAGAAATATTCTGGGTTCAATACAAGCATTTGTAGCATAATTTTGATTACCACAAAAACAATTGATTTGTCATTTCTTTGAAAAATAAATAAAATAAAATCTGGGTTACAGTGAGGAACTTACAATGGAAGTAAATGGGGCCAATATAACATTAAAATACTATTTCAAATTTTTTGCCAGAAGACGTAAGCGATATGCATGTTAACATGATTTTAGAATGATAAAATGGCTTACCAATCTGTGTGTAAAAGTTATAGCCTATTTTACAATTCCATTGCCATGACAATGTAATGCCATAAACATAAAAACAACAATTTAAACAATTTACATCTCAAATAATACACAAATTAATTTAAGTGCTTTTATATTATAAGCTTCACATTTCTGCTTTTGAATCCTCCAAAATGTGGCCCCATTCACTTGCATTGTAAGTGCCTCAATGTAACCATTTTTTATTTTTTATGAAAAGGAGGGACAAGTTGAAATTATTTTTTGTGAAAATAAACATTATGCCATCGATTGGGCATAACTTGTATTGAATCCGGATTATTCTTTTAAAGGGGATTGTTATGTCAGTAAGTAAGTGTCTTTAAAAATAAGAGAATGTGCATTTGTGATACATTCAGGCCATTCAGGAACAGATGAAAATCCATGGGCAGGAGCCAGTTTCATTCCAGGATGTTAAGGTACAAAACCTCTTCTTTTTAATAGTAATATTGATATACTGTGTATGAAAATCTAGAAAATTCGGTGACATTCAAGTAGATAAATCGGCATTTTGTATAATAATATGGTGATCAAACTGTATCACAATTCATTTATATCCACAGGATGAAATCTTTGATATGGTGAAACCCAAGGATCCCTACAAGATCACACTACAGGACCTGGTGAACAGCAGTCAGGGTGATACAGTCACTAGTATTCTCATTGATCTCAATGGATTCTGGACTTATGAGAACAGAGAGGTTCTGGTAGCTAACGACACTGACAGCAACACGGCTGATTTAGATGACACATGACATCACTTCCGATAGCCAAGTGGTTGTGCTACTCTGGATGAGGAAAAAAGCATTGAGGAATAAACATAAGTTAAGTTGTATATTGAAATGTTTATTAAGTCATATTATGTGCAAAACAAGCTGTTTTATTTCACCTACATTTATATAGAAAAGTAGATGTATTTTTTCACCTTAAAAAATAAAAACTTGTACACAAATAAATTATACTTTTCAAAATGAAATGAATTTCCATTTGTGTGAGGAAAAAAGTAGACACATTTTAACTCAAAATTTGTGCCATAGGTGGCCCCACACCTCATACACAACAAAAATATTGTTCACAATAAAAAGACATTTAGTTAGGAAAAATAACTTCTCTCAGATTGAATGTTGTCAGTGCATAAACGCAAGAGTTTTCCCATCTGACCATTGACACGACTTTCAAAGACTCAATGTAATCAGTAACCTTGTAAATGTCTAATATTATAACTAATGTTTATTATTCAACTGCACCTTTAACATTGGAGATCCATGCAGTTGTTAGTGTTTAGTAGGCTTTTTAGGTGTTTATAATTAGTAAAATGTACAAAGAATTGTTGTAGCGACAAAAAGGATTTTTCATTAACTACTTTCTACTTATGTACCGAAAGGTTTAATGTATGGCTTTTATAAAATGATTATTAAAATAGTTTTGCATTTAAAGCAGAACTATTGTCAGCTATGCATCAACATCAACAAATTCAACTTCATATGTTATAAACTACTCTAGCAAACCTTCTACTTATGTTTAAGGTCAAATCATCTAATATGAATGTTAACAGTATTTTAGGAGGGAATGGGGGCAGGCACTTTATTAGCATCAGGTGTTGTATGGCATTCCTGTTCAAGTTCAAAGGACATATTCACAAAGGAATCGGTTGCCTCTGGCTGCTCAATCTTTGGCTGCTGGCCCTGCTGCTCGTCAAAACGACGCTCCGCCGCCTCAGAGAGCTGGTTCTCTTCTTCTTCCTCTTCCTCCTTTGGATTACACATATACAGGTGAATATGGGTCTCAAAGAGTTTAAAATGTTGGTCATAACACTTATCACTTCCTAAGGCCTCGATCACATGCTAATGAGTGAAGCTCACAAAAACATGTCCAGGTCACATTTCACACTGCAATTATTCATTTTTTACTATAACAGTTTTTGCATCTTAGATCCAGTCTCCCACTAGACCTCTCTTTCTGTCAGAATATATCCAAATATCAGATTTTCAGCAGTATATTGAACAATATTAGTTGCAACTGTCTCAATGCTCAGTCCGACTTTGTCTGACCAACAAAATTTCAACAAGTGTTATTCAGAGCAAAGACAAAGGAAAATTACTGCTTCACAACACTGTCCTTGAAATGGAGACTACTTTTTATCTCTAACTTTTGAAGACGATACAACACACAACATTAGATTAAACAAAACAAAAAAATAATTATGCAGTGCAAGAAACTATATAAATTTTTTTTTGAAATAATCAAAGAAACAAAGTACAAGACAGATATATTTTGCTCTCTTGAAGCCTCAGTTTGCCTTTAAAAACTCATAAGATAATCAGTCGTCATGGACTGCACCAGATTTGCCAGTTCTTGCTGTGAGATGTTACCCCAGTCTTCCACAAAGGCCCTTGCAAGTTCCTAGACATTTCTGGGGAGAATTGCTCTAGCCCACACCCTCCGATCCAACAGGTCCCAGGTGTGCTCAATGGGATTGAGATCTGGGCTCTTCGCTGGCCAAGGCAGAACACTGACATTCCTGTCTTGCAGGAAATCATGCACAGAACGAGCAGTATGGCTGGTGGCATTGTCATGCTGGAGGTTCATGTCAGGATGAGCCTGCAGGAAGGGTACCACATGAGGGAGGAGGTCTTCCCTGTAACTTAAGCGTTGAGATTGCCTGCAATGACAACACGCTCAGTCCGATGACGCTGTGAGACACCGCCCGAGACCATGACAGACCCTCCACCTCCAAATCCATCCCACTCCAGAGTACAGGCCTCGGTGTAATGCTCATTCCTTCGACGATAAACCTGAGTCCGATCATCACCCCTAGTGAGACAAAACCGCAACTCGTCAGTGAAGAGCACTTTTTGCCAGTCCTGTCTGGTCCAGCGAAGGTGTGTTCGAGCCCATAGACGACATTATTGCCGGTGATGTCTTGTAAGGACCTGCCTTACAACAGAACTACAAGCCCTCAGTCCAGCCTCTTGCGGACAGTCTGAGCACTGATGGAGGGATTGTGTGTTCCTGGTGTAACTCAGGCAGTTGTTGTTGCCATCCTGTACCTGTCCCGCAGGTGTTGTTACACGTGGTCTGCCACTGCGAGGACGATCAGTTGTGCTTCCTGTCTCCCTGTAGCGCTGTCTTCGGCATGTCACAGTACGGACATTGCAATTTATTGCCCTGGCCACATCTGCAGTCCTCATGCCTCCATGCAGCTTGCCAAACACGTTCACATAGATGGGCAATTTTCTTTTGGTGTTTTTCAGTTAGTAGAAAGGTCTCTTTAGTGTCCTAAGTTTTTATAACTGTGACCTTAATTGCCTACCATCTGTAAGCTGTTAGTGTCTTAACGACCGTTCCACAGGTGCATGTTCATTTATTGTTTATGGCTCATTGAACAAGCATGGAAAACATTGTCTAAAACATTTACAATGAAGATCTGTCAATTTATTTGGATTTTTATAAAATTATCTTTAAAATACAGTGTCCTGAAAAAGGGACCTTTCTTTTTTGCTATATATATATATATATATATATATATATATATATATATATATATATATATATATATATATATATATACACACACACACACACACACACACACACTCTACCAGTCAAAAGTTTTGAAACACTTGACTGAAATATTTCTCATGATCTTAAATATCTTTTGATCTGAAGGCGTATGCTTAAATGTTTGAAATTTGCTTTGTAGACAAAAATATAACTGTGCCACCATATTAATTTATTTCATTGTAAAACTAAGCAGCCAATAATTGCCCAACATGGATGGGGACTCATTCAATATGGTTTAAAAAGCATCCCAGGGTGAAAGAATTTGGTTGAGAGAATTTCAGATTCACCTCAGTATATACTAAAATTATACTGAAAGTGTTGGTGGTACTGAACAACATCGCATTTGAGTTGGTTAGTAAATGTATGCAGAAAAATAATACACTAGTGCACATACCTCCTTCTTCATCCTGTGGTACTCATCAATTGCATACTGATATTTTGGAGTTGTGATTCCAAGCAGTGAGGCCATTTTCTCCCCAAGATAGTCACAAACTGAAATATTATAAACAAACAAAAATTTCCTAAATTTATCACAGCACTGTCTATGAGAACTTATATTTTGGAATAATTTTTATGCGATTGCATTATAATAAATATCATAGACTGGAATGAGTTTTATTACCTGAGATGGTTGAGGTAGCCACTTTCCACATTTGGAAAAAGACGTATGGACCCCAGGTCAACTTTGCCTAAAATCAGAGATGCATACTTACTATAAGCTTAATATGTTCAGATATAAAAAAATAAAAAAAAATACAACAAAGCAAACAACTACAAGTACACTGGTGGCCAAAAGGTTTTGTTCTTACAGAAAGAAATTGGTACTTTTATTCACCAAAGTGGCATTCTACTGATCACAATGTATAGTCAGGAGATTAAGTCAAGTCATGTCAATTTTATTTGTATAGCGCCTTTCACAACACACATCGTTTCGAAGCAGCTTTACAGAAGATCAGCATTAACAGACAATAAAACTCTGTCTATATATGTCTATAATGTCAATGAATCAATTAATTAAATAATAATTGTATTAACCCCAGTGAGCAAGCTGAAAGTGACTGGAGATTAATCACATGAATAATTACTATTACAATTAGATTTTTTTTTTTCAGAACTTCTTAAACCACTTCAAAGAGTTCTCAGCAAAACAATCCTCAACGTGCAGCAATGACAGCTCTGCAGATCCTTGGCATTCTATCTGTCAGTTTGTCTAGATACTCAGGTGACATTTCACCCAACACTTCCTGTAGCACTTGTCGGGCATTTCTCACGAAACTTACAGTCTAGCAGATCCCCCAACAGTTCAATAGTGTTTAGATCCATAACACTCTTTTCCAATTATCTGTTGTCCAATGTCTGTTTCTTTGCCCATTCGAACCTTTTCTTTTTGTATTTCTGTTTCAAAAGTGGCATTTTCTTTGCAATACCTCCCATAAGGCACCCTCGAGTCTTCTCTTTACTGTTGTACATGAAACTGGTGTTGAGCAGGTAGAATTCAATGAAACTGTCAGCTGAGGACATGTCTTTTTTGCCCTAATATTGACCATAAGACATGCCAGTCTATTGCATACTGTGGCAACTCATAAACAAACACAAAGACAATGTTAAGCTTCATTTAACAACGCAAACAGCTTTCAGCTGTGTTTTATATAATGGGAAGTGATTTTCTAGTACCAAATTAGCAATTTAGCTTGATTGCTCAAGGACAAGGTGTTGGAGTGATGGCTGCTGGAAATGGGGCCTGTCTAGATTTGATCAAAAAATGACTTTTTTTTTATTTTAATAATGATGGTGCTGTTTATTATATTTGTAATGTCCAGACTATACTTTGTGATCAGTTGAATGCCACTTTGGTGAATAATAGTACCAATATACTTCCGACACAGCAAAATCAGTACATTATTCCAAACTTTTGGCTGCCAGTGTATATGTAAACTGATCTGATTCCACCCACCGGATCAGGTGTACTTAGAGTGCTCTTTTTCTCTGATTCTTCCTCCTCCTCATCATCTGTACTGAACTCCTCCATGGTTTCACCACTCGCAAAGTAGATTGTTCTGCGAGGAATTTTTGGCTGCTTTTTCCCCAGATCTCCAAGTTCCACACTTTCAAACTCTTTCACCACATTAGAGCTCTAAACCAACAGACACAACAACACATTTTACCAAGATCAATAAACAATGTTGCTACTTGATAACCTTACTTGCTAGTGACACTTGTATCACGACTGACCATTTTATTAGGAAATGTACATCTAATGTTAATAAACAGACAGCTCGATATTACTCACATATCATACAGACATAATACAAATGTAATATTTTAATGAGTGTAAAGGGCACATTAGTCACTAAACACACATTATACGCATTATACATTACAATAACAAACGAACTAGTTTCTTTGGTAGACAAAGATGAAACGAACAAGGAAGTAGAATCATGTATCTCTCCTGTAATCTAGTCAAAATAACGTGTTTTCCATAACAACCCACTTACTACCTTTAAAAAAAAATAACTTTACCTTCTCTGTGTCCATAGTTTGCCCTAGAGACACGTTGACGTTTGTGAGATACAGTGACAGTTCAGCCATGTCTTCTTGTTTCCTTCAAGCTCGCTCAAGCATTTCCTCCTAGCGGCGAAAAACAGGAAGTGACGTCATATAGCAACAATTTTGACGTAACACATTTAATTGGAAAACTTATTCAAACACGCAAACAAGGGTTATACACTGTAACATATGCAACAGACGTTCACAGAAATACAAATGAACGTAGATAAAATAATTTCACCCGGTAGTATCATGTACTAGTGTCAAGTACTTTGGAGTACCATATGTCCATTTATGCTCCATTTAGTTTACGATGTTGTATCAGTTAGGAGACAACATGGAGTAATTGTACATTTAACCCAGCTAAAAGGTGTCTAAAAATGTTGACCCTAGCGCAAATGGCGATTGGTTAGAGCCCATAGAATGTACACTTTCTCTTATACATTAAATCACATTTAAATCACGAGTTTTCAAACGTTTTGATGCCAATGACCCCCTATATGATGATCCCCTTGTGATTGGCCCTCTTCCTAAAATATAAAGGCTATATAAAGAGAAATACTTTGGATGTCTATCAATATAAAATATTATTGTATTCAATCATGATTAGACTTTAGAAAGCAGGAGCAACATGTCAAGCAGCACTGATAATGACAAATTTGGTCAAAGTTATCTCTTTTTAGTTGAAGTAAACAAATAAATATTATTTCCGGAGACACCCTAGCACCTCCTTGAGGTCCCCGGACCCCAGTTTGAAACTTAAGCATTTAAAAATTAAAAGTAAAAGAAAAAAATTGTTATATAACTAAAACAAATGCATTAATCTTTCGGCATAATCACAGCTGACATCACTGGCATTTTTCGCCCTATAATTACACCTAAAATAATAGATAATAATAGATTACACTTAATAGTCAGGATTTGTGTATACGTGTGAGACTAATTTTTCTCAGTGTGATTAATCCTTGAGAAATATTATATTTTCCAACAGATTGTGAAACTGAAAAAAGCTTGCTATTGTCTGCACTCTCTTTAAAACATGCATGTAAAACTTCTGATTCTGATTCTAAATGACAGCCTTATTGAGGCCTTTTCGTGTTTAATATCATGTTTATATATTTCTATTAATTTATTTTGTAATTGTAGATATTTTATGTGTTTTAATATTTTTTTTTTCATTAATCTGATTAAATTGAAGTACAATGATTACTGTAAAAATTATAGCGCCCTCTCTCGTGCATTTAGTATATGGCAAAAATAAGGCATTTTCGGACGAAACCATTATCACCGCCTTGAGACTGAATGTGAAATACACGAAATATAGAGTTAAATTAACGTTACCAAACAGATTACTTTCTAATACTATGTAGACTTCCATATGATTTCCTCCAATTTTATTTCAGCTCCCTACGTACTCATTATATCATGGAAATGCCCCCCTTCCCCATTCTGAAATGACAGTGGACGGATCCAGTAGTATTGAAAGCAAAGCTCATCCTCGCGCAGTTATTTGTTTTCAACAACCACCGCATTAGCGGAGAGGCAAGGGGCCAGATACATACGGGAAAGGAGAGGCACGGTTACGTTACATAACGGTTGCGTTTTTAACCTTCATTGAATCTTTCTAGCCTCTTGCCATGGCTCTGTGCAGCAGCGTCGGAGCCTTGGCGTTACCCAGCGAGCTTATTGTTCACATATTCTCCTTTCTGTCAGACCGCGATAAGCTGCGGGCCTCGGCCGTGTGCTCGCGATGGAGGGAGTGTCTCTTCTACCCCGCGCTGTGGACGGAACTCAAGCTATGCGTCGGCGGTGGAACAAACGGTGGCGGCTCTGGCTCGGAACAAACCCCGCGGTTAGAGTTCCTCATGCGCAAGTTCGGTTCGTTCGTGCGGGAACTGCAACTGGAGTTCTCCCCGGTCGAGGGCTGTTTAAACCCGCTGCAAAATGGAATGGATCCCGTCGAGAGCGACCCGCAGTTTGCGGAGCGCTGGAAAGATGCTATGGGCACTTATTTGGATCAGGTGTCGTGTGTATTGGGCAGTCTGCGAAATAACAGGTGATTGGAGCTCGGAATGGGCTATTGCTTGATTTGTTGTTATTGCATGAGCGTTAAATCTATCTGCCTGGTTTGCTTTGCTTACATTTGCCAAGCGCGAGCGCTTATAAACAAACCCTGCGCATTACGTAACGCTCTCATGTCTTCCTTGTTTATGAAGCGTCGCATGGCTGCCTGCTTTGTGTGTAACCAAACCGTGATCACCTGCAAGCCGTTCTGCATTGTTGTCATTCTATTGAACAGAATGTTTAGAATATGTCAAAGAGTCATTGACAAATAAGGTTGTCCGAGATGATAAAAATGAGTAAATCTATTTTAAAACACGTGTCAAACTCGAAGTATAACATATGCGACAATGTTGATAAAAAAAAAAAAAAAAAAAAAAAAAAAAAATATATATATATATATATATATATATATATATATATATATATATATATATATATATATATATATATAACATTATCTGCATAAAAAAAATTCAATTACTTTAAAAATATTAATTGGTGTAAACATCAAGTAAAAGGTATTAAAATATTTTCCTTACACACAGAATGCACGTGGATTTGCACAACGAATTCTGAATTAAAAAAAATATTTCTCAAGGTTCACATTAAAAAAAATTCTACAAATATCATGAATTTGAGTCACAAATATAAAGACGTTTCCTTAGTGTTACTCCATTTGGGCTGAGCAAAATGTTCCCTTTTTCATAAGAACGTCACAATATATATATATATATATATATATATATATATATATATATATATATATATATATATATATAATATAAAAGAGCATTAAAAGCTGAAATTTTTTTTTTAAATGTCAGCTTAAGTAGACTGGAATATTATATTGTTATTTATATCTTATTATAAGAGGTATTTAATGAAAATAGTAGTAAAACAATTCTGTTTTAAAATATTATACAAATTTTATCATATTTGTCCACCAAATATAAGTCAGGTGGTGTAACCAACATGCATATAGCCATTCTGTTGTGACAATATAAAAAATTGGGAAAAAAATAAATAAAATTTTTTTATATATATAAAAGAGCATTAAAAGCTGAAAAATTTTTTTTAATTAAATGTCAGCTTAAGTAGACTGGAATATTATATTGTTATTTATATCTTATTATAAGAGGTATTTAATGAAAATAGTAGTAAAACAATTCTGTTTTAAAATATTATACAAATTTTATCATATTTGTCCACCAAATATAAGTCAGGTGGTGTAACCAACATGCATATAGCCATTCTGTTGTGACAATATAAAAAATTGGGAAAAAAAAAATAATTTTTTATATATATATATATATTACCATTTCTGAAAGGTTGCACCCTATATTTATTTTTATTTTTTTACTTTAACCACAGAAAAAAATATTGAAATAACTTTGAACTCCTACTTTGACATCGTATTCAAGTTATTGTTTTGTTAATTGCATTTTTTATATTAACCAACTAACTGGAACCATTCAAAAAAAGGGTCACATCATTGAGCCTTAAACAAGATTTGTTCTTGATGTGTTTCATGCTTTTCATATATGTTTTTGTCATAAGTCAGGCTTCTGTTTATAAGTATTAGACTGGAGGGCTTAACAGCTTTTAGCACTTGCTGGTTATATCTGGCCTTTACACAATAGGCTTTAATGTGAAAATATAAAGAACAGGAAAAGGAGCTGAATGTAGGTGTTTCCTGAAAATGCTCAGTACCAGTGTTTTTTTGTGCCATTCTTGATGTGTATTGTCATGCACGAGCCTTATGGTTGCACTGTTCAGTTTCATTTGTGTTGTGACATTTCTTTCAGTGTGCTCATTAATGGGAGTAATTATACTGTACATTTTAATACAGAGGCTCATTATTCTGCTTTTTCCTTTTATAGAAACCTCCAGAAGTTGAGTCTGTATGGTGATACGTGCATTCTCCAGGATGATGGGATTTTAGACGGCTCTTACCTAAACCAGGTTGACCAAGGGGGCAAGAAAATAAAAGAGTGAGTTTCATGACTACCTTCAATGAATTACAAATACCTTATTTAGCATCTTCCAAGTCCTGGAACCCTATTTCAGGAGTCTAGCTTTGAAAGTATTCAGACCTTTTTGTTAGTTCTAGATAGTAGGTCTATAATTGTATTTGGAATGGCATACTAACATACTGCACTTTTAACTATACTAACATACTTTATATTGTTTACTGCCTACAATTTATTTTCTTGGAATGGTATGCAACAACAATCAGACTGTATGACTGTAGTATGTTACATTTTCACATGATGCCACTATGTGGCTTGTTTAATTCAGCAAGCCTTAATTTATGATCTTGAAAATCAATATGGATTTGCATTGAATTAAATATAGAATTTTTGATCATGTGAATTGTCCTAAATTTTGGCGGTTTAAAGGTGCACTCGGTAATTGTTTAATACGACGTCTTGAACTTACACTGACACCTAGCGGTGTGGATGCAGCATCAATCAAACTCAATAGTTTTCAGGTACCAATGTAATTGTATATATCCACTATTCAGAGTCAACAATGATTAATTTAATCCATGAGTGAAAGTGTCCAATAACATTGCAGTTAATGAGAATTAGCAAGTAGTATTTGACTGGTCATGTAATTCTAACATGGCAGCTTTTATAAGGTTACTGATATGTCTGGAGTCTTTATCTCGTGTGAGTGCTCATGATATTATATACATTTCAAAATTCAAATTAATTTCTTTAGAGGTAAAACTTTTTTAAATTGGTAAAAAAAAATGACAGAGTGCACCTTTTTAAATATTGCAAAGATGACACTTGTTTCATAACATTCCTAACGTTTGAACTTCTCCATCATCGGTCTTACAGGATCCAGCAGCTCTTTGAAGAGATCCTTTCCAACAGCAGGCAGATGAAGTGGCTGTCTTCTGCATTCATGATTGGTGTGGTGACCCCTTGCTCTCTAGCCTCTCTCTCCAACCCCAGCACCAGCTCCCTCGAGCACCTCAGTCTGATAGATAACCAGCTGCCCACCCTGATCTCCACCGTTGAGGTGGAGAGGCTCGTCAACCTGCGGTCATTGTCTCTTGACTTCTGCGATTTCACCTCCGACATGTGCCGTCTCCTTGCTGGCAGTGACCGAGCACCACTCCATCGCCTCTCCCTCTTACTCAACGGCACTGCTTTGAATGTCAAGCCTCTGGATGTTACAGCAGCTGAGGACGATTGGAAAGCCTTGGTCCGTCGCAGCACAAACCTACGTGTGTACATCATTGGCATAGATGTGTGCAGCCAGGACCTTCTACGCATTCTTAAGCCCAGCTTGCCCCTGGAACGGATCCATCTGGACAGCTACAGCACGCTGGTGACAGACGGTGTTGTGGAGCTTATCTCACAGCAGTACCACAAAACCCTCACCCACTTCATCTTGATGAAAGATGACACTGGATTCCCGGACCTCAGTGTCAACCGCAACGAGGATCCACTGGTTCTGCTTGCCTGGCGTTGTGTACACCTTGCAGTCTTGATCATTCATGGTAATTGGATATTTTTGTTCTCTTTTATTTGACACATTTTAGCCATTTTATATTGAATGTTCTCAGGTGGAAGCAATAGTCCACTAAAAATTTTTAATTTCATAATTTAGTTAAATGTACAGTATGTTGTTCCAAAATGGTATCGCTTTATTTCTTCCATGGAACACAAAATGAGATGTTTTGAAGAAATTGTATCTATTTCTTTACCGTTCATCGTGACCACATCTGTCAAGCTACAAAATTGCCAACCCTACCCCCATATATATACATGTATGCAATATAATGTATACATATTGCTATGTGTGTTTACAAATGACATTTTCCTTTTTTGTTGTTGTTTTTAATAAACAGACATTAAAAGAACAGACATTTTTTTAAAAGAGACATGATTCAGTGACAACTCATTCTGTAGGTCCAATGATGAGAACCACACAATCCATTGTGGTTCTCATCATTGGAACTACAGAATGAGTTAAACCAATCTTTTACTCTCAAAACGAAGTAAAAGGCTCTCACTGCTGAACTTCTCCACTATACTATTCAATCACTGGTCAGTGAAATTGAAGATGTGAACAATGTGTGTTTGTTTAGTGTGATAGGTAGATAGATATTTAGTGTGATTTCACTTACCAACCTTTTCTGTATAAAGTTTTATAGCCAATTTTACTATGTTGCCATGATGATGTAATGTCAACAAACCCTTAAATGATTACAAATTATGATTGAAACAACCTTACAGCTCAAATAATACATGAGACTTAACGGAAGAATTAGTGTAAGTGCTTTTATTAAATTTTATTTTAATTTTATGTTTCTGCCTTTTTAAACCCTCCATAAATTGGCACCATTCACTTCCATTGCAAGTGCCTCACTGATACTTTGATTTTGGCTTTTTTTTTTTTTTTTCTTTTTTTTTTTAAAGAAAAGGGATGAGTAAAAATAATTTTGTGGTAATCAATATTATGCCACAAATTTGGTCGATTGAGCTCAACTTTTATTGAACCTGGAATATTAAGTTGTTTAATTTGCTCTGCAGGCTACACTGTGTGGTCCCACAACCTGGTGGCCATCTCTCGCTTGCGTGGGTCCAGCCTCAAAGTCCTGGAAGTGTCCGAAGAGAGCATCGACTTTGACCCAGATCAGTCGGTGTACATCGAGGGTGACCCCGTCCACAACCTAGTGAAGGAGGTGTCCCTGGGCCTTGGACGCGTCTGGCATCCCTCCCTGGACAACAGCATGGTCCTGAACGAGCCGTCTCAGCACTTCCACCGTGAGATGCAGAGCTTCAGCGCGGGCATGTAGGACGCTCCAGGGCTCCGTTACCAAATGCCCTACTCTTTAACCCTGTGCTTGGTGATCTTTCACTTAAATGGGCCCTTCTCATTTTACATATTGTTTTTGTTTAATTGCTTTTTTTCTTGAAGTGTAAATTACTCCTTTAAATGTGCTGTGTTTAATCAGTATTAGCTCTATATTTATATCTATATCTATATATCCTGCTTATTATTAGGAAAGTATAGTTGGGTATTGGTTTAGTAGTTAATGAGTGAATGGTAGAGAAGGGGCTTTTATACAGCTAGCTTAAAAGTTGTACGGTGAGGTGTCGAATCTCTTGCTTTGTCCGTTTGTTGGTTTCCCCTAGAAAGAGTGGAGTTACCTCAAACTATCTGCTGATCCTTCTTGGCTTTCGTAACGACGAAATCCCACATTCTCGTTCACCTTTATCAAAGGGAGACTAGTCTTCCAGCCGAGGGATCACTGATCCACTGTAGTTATGACCCTTTCTCTTTGTTTATCAGTGTGTAATTGTTGTTTGGAAGTGAGGTTTGTTGGAAACGACACGTTTCGGGACATAGATCCCCCTGGTTTTTTCACCTGGAAATAGATGCACCTCTGCTGGTGAAACCAATCGTAGAGATTTTTATTCTGGTGTTTAACGCCTGCATGCTGACTGCCCTTCAGCACAATATCTGGGCCCAGCCATAGGTGTTTGTTTTCTTTGTGTGTGTGTTTTGTTTTACAAAGTCCTTCCCATCTGTCTCAGGTAGGCAAAAATTATATGATAAGGAAGATGAAGAGATGGTTATGATATTTTGGTGAGAGTGAAAACAATCAGATGTTCCGTCAAGTTTTAATTGTTCTTCTCGAGTCACAGTTGCCTTGAAACTCCCACCCTTTTTCATAATCAATGCTCTTTAGGCTTGGATTAAGTCTGTTCAGTGTTAATATGGATCATTCAATGCATAGTTCCTAACAGAAGTAATCCTCATTGACCGTTAAGAGTGAAAAACTCTGAATGGACTGAATCCAGGTCACAGTATTTCATCTGTAAAACATCAGTATGGAGGGAGTCAGAAAATTGCTTGTTCCATATCTCAGGATTCCTGCACTTGCAGTACTTTTCCAGCCGAAAGCTTTTGTTAAAGCTGTTTGTTCAGAGGGTTGGCACGCTCGATGGGCAAAATGTTGTAGATTTCTGGAGACGAGAGAGCTCTTCCAAAAGAATGCGCTTTTGAAGTTGCTGGTTTTTATTTATCGCTGTCTGATTTCCCTAGATTACACTTTAAGAATTGCAATTCTCGGTGTGTTGTTTGCTTTTACATATATTGTCTATATTGTTTGCTTTTTAAAAAATACAGTTGAGGGAAGTTGCAGTTGCTTGCATAGTCTTAAGTGAATGTCAAACTAAAGTCTTTTTTTTGAAAGTGGCAGTATTTTTGCTTTGCAGAATCCCCCTCTTTGGAAAGCATATCTTTATTTTCGTGTGCTTGAAAAATGAAGCAATGTCGAAGACCAGAGTACTTTTAAAACCATTAAAATGCCTCGTGAACTTAACTCTGTCAGACCTAAGAACTTCCTGTTTTGTTGGCGGTATAGACTACCCGTTATCTAAGCCAAACCAGGTTCGAAATGGAAGCCATTGCCCAATCTTCCTGGAAGATCTGCGCTAATGACAAACGTACAGCCAAAGCGAACTATTGCAGAGTAAAATCGATATGCAAGTGCATCGGGGGACAACCTAGCAATTAGCTTATGATCTTGTTGTTATCGGTGGGCCAAAAATGGATTTGAGCAGTTAACCAATGAGACAACAGCAACTCTTGGCACATGAAGGCCTGGACGTTGTGTTTCTATGTAGATAAATATAATTCTACACTTGTAATATGTGACGCAGAGTTCCAGCTTGACAAAACATTGACCGGTTAATCTATTTTGGTACCTATGTCAACATTAGTGAAAATGAGAGTTTTTCGCATTATTTGTGGATTAAAATAATTAGAATGAACCACAGACTTAAAATAAATTAAAATGCTGTTTTCAGGTGCGTTGGCATAGGTACCTGACATACTGTAATGGACTTTGTTGGAATGCTCATATATGTGTGCCAGTAATGGGATTCTGTATTTTAATTTTATTTGAAAGTCCCATTTCTACTTGGTACAGCACCAAAAATGAACTAAATAAGTGCGTTCCTAATTTGAAACTTGTTTGTTGTATATTGATTTTGCTGAACAGTGGATAACGACTGGAGTCGGTGGAGACCGACAGTGTTGGTCAGTCTTTACAACATGTTACACACTGCTAAAGCATTCATACCGTGCCTAAACCCTGTAAAGCTTTCATTTCAAACCTTTGTCATTTGTACGTCCACGGTTGACCGAGTTGATGTCTAGCGCAGCATATGACGAGGGATACAAAGACATAGCATTTTTAAACTGTCAGTGTTTTTCTGTTGTTTTCATTTTTCTGTGTATATGTGTGTAGTGTAAACGTTCAAAAAGTGCACACATCAGAGAAGGGGGTGTGTTATATACAAAGTGTACCACTTCCTCAACAGTGAACAGAAATCAGCCTTTCTCAGGGTTTAATGTTAGATGCGTGGAGGACAAAGGAATACCAATAGCTCAGGCCTCTCACCGCGAAAGTTTCCATAAAGAAAAATCTGTTCAGCAAAGTCACTGGATTTCACTTCTGTCAGCGCGACCGCGCCAGCTGCCAAAGATCACGGTGATACAACTCTCTTTTTCGAAGTGCCCGCATGCTGGCAGAGGGCAGGGCCAATTGCTAATCGGCCGAGATGTACTACTAGTATTGTATTACAACAGCTACTATTAGATAAACGTACTAACGGAGGGGAGGTTGAACTTGGGCGGCAGTCCACAGCTGTGCTGTGGCTTTTGGTCAACGCGTTAGATCTCTCTTACAATGCACCTGTTTCACTGTGAAGAGTGAATGTAATTTAATCTATTGAAAAATCAAGGTTGGTTCTATCAGACCTATAAGCTGCTATGAGACATGTTAGGAACATTCCACTGGGGAGTTAAAAACAAACTAAAATGGCCAAATGTCTGCATGAAATTATTTTTTTACTAATTTTTTTTTTTTTGATCGGTTGAGGTCGGGATCTTAGAATCAGCGTACGACTGGTCCTACTATGAAATTCTTGAGCCATTTGTCAGCGCGTGTACCTCATGGAGGTTTTTTATTCTCAAACGATTAGACCAGTTGTTGGTTGCAACTCGACCCTGAAGTTTTTCTTTGTTTTTACTTTCGGAGACATTACATGCATTTCACAATCTCTCATAGTGAAGGGAATGCTCAACGGAGGGCTGCTATGAACTCCATCGGAGAGAGTCAGTGTTACAGTTGCCTGTACAAAATTTTCCGATAGCTACCTTACTGATAAATGACCTCATGCAAGCCTTCTGAGGGGGTAAAATTGTGGAGTTTAGGATTGATTTCTCGCCTTGGGTATCTTTCATGGTAAAACAACAGTCTGAGTTGCCACTTTTCCACTTTAGGTCATATATTAAGCTCAACACGGGCCTCTTCTTTCTCTCTCTGGCTGGCTTGCGTTTCAGCAAAGTCAAAAACTATGCAAATGGAATGCATAAGATCCAGTGGCTCTTAACCTGTTTTCTTCCTTATTTTTTTTTCTGTCACTCAAATGGAGATAACCTAACTTGCAATGATACTTGGCCTTATTATTGTTATTATTATTGTTTTAAGATCTAGATTCTTCGGAAGCCAACTCAGTTTCAGGGGCGACCGTGGGTTACAGACATGGTCTCTGTGAGACTGGCCAGCAGGCCCCAGTTATAAGTGGTACGAATGTTGTGCATTTGTTTAAAATCAGGACAGTTTGCTATAAAGAAGTGGCCATCATGGGGCACGAGCAGTGCAAAGACCATGCTGCTACCTTATAAACTTAACGGGGAGTTAAATGAGATAACATAACTCGCATATGCGTATATACATCATCGTATATACTTTTATGCAACACATGTCCAGATTCTATTTATGAACATGATAAAAGTTTATAAGCGTTGTTTTGCAGAAATGGTTTTGCCATCTTAAATGTTTAATATTTGGACAGGTGTGTACTGTCTACTTTTTTGTCTCCGGTGAGCACATAGCATTGGATTTTATATGTACATCTGCAAAGAAGAAGCACTCTGGCACAGGTGTGAACATGCCAGGTGGGAAGATTTTAATGAGGTATGTGATCTAGAAGTTCCACGTTAGAAGGAAAACCTTTAGAAAAAACGTAACTGACAGATATTGGGTAAACCAGTCGAATGTTGATTTGAAGTAATGTTGAACGAATACATTTTCTTTTAATCGGTAAATAAAAGCATAAAAAAAATCTTGCCTCTTGTGTTTTCATACAATTGCATTAGTTTTACAGTTTTTATTCATGGCGGGAGAATGTATATTATTTTATGATTTTTATTTTACTAAAGTCTTAAAGTAAATAGGGTCAACTTTAACTTTATCATGCAAAATACTTTTATAATATATTCCTGGTCTTGTGCATTATTCTTCATTGCTTGTTATTCCAAAAGAATCCATATTCTGGATTAATTCAAAATAAAAATAGAGCTATTTTTGGAAGTGTGCGAATCACAGTGCTACATGCTATGACCATGTGCAGCGACTTATCCAATTTTCGTGAGATCGTTAATTCTAAGCGCAATTTTCTTGCAAGTGGCCGTGGATGGGATTATTTGCGCTATCAGTGTGTGTAGGCACGTCAACTGCGGGTTATTGTTTGTAAATGAATTGCGCAATATGCTGCTTTCCTGAGAAATTGGTCAGTGCAATAAGAGGTTTCAAAAGCACGTCTGTTTGCAGTGCAGAAGTCTAAACTCTGTTCCTGCATTTCAGTTTGAAGAATCCACCAGCAGATGGTAATAAAGTTCGTCCAAACTCCGAAAATATAGACGTTTTATGAAACGCAAATAGAGATTTGTGTTTAACTATCTTTAGTTCATGATTTTATTGTCATTATTATTATTATTATTATTATTATTATTATTATTATTATTATATTTACAATTGTATTTATGATCTAATTTGTATTGGTATTTTTCCACCTGTTGTCGTAGAGTGGTTAAGTTTGCAAAAGGGGCTGGTGGAAGAAGTTAGAGTAAAAAGTTTGGATTTGTTATTTTTATTATATTTTGTAACTTGAATTTCTAAATAATTTTTTCATGGTTCAATAAATGAATTAACTTTTTCACAATCAAAGTTGACTGGTAGAAGTGAAGTGCATTCCGATAGAATCCCTGTTACAGTTTTTCTCAATTGTTTACAGACTAAAATTGGAACTTGAAACGCAATCACCGAAACCCGAAACTCGTGTACCAAATCCCTAAACCAATTCTGCAATATTGCAAGCACAATGCCTGTTTAAACTCTGTTTTCAATTCTATATCACACTTTTTACAAAACACTACAGTTCTCTACATTAGGCACAACATTTAAAATTAAAGTCTCTTTAGTCCCTCATGCAAATCAAAATGCCAAGCTCTATACACCAAATTGGCAACACCCACTCCTCACAGGTGTAAACACTAGTTGCTGAATTGTTCACTAGCTTTAGCACTAATAAAATGCCGCAGATGAGCTCTCCTGTTGTGGAGGAAATGGAAGTCAATGGTAAAGCAAGAGCTAGAGGTGCAGGAGTGAGAGGAAGATGACGATGAGGAAGGACAATTGTCTGCGACGAGATCAGGACCACATTGGTTGACCATGTGCTCAACGATGTATTGAGAATGAGGGAGGCTGGGCAGAGAGTTCAGCCCAATCTGAGCCGCTACATGGTTGCATCTATCATCCGTACTTTCAGAAATGAGAACCGGTAAGTTTCCAACCATTTACAATAAGCTCTTTATGTATACTGTAGTATACTGCAATCTGACATCAGTAGAGCTTACTGTATTCAATCATATCATATTTGTGGATCTTCTGCAGAGCTGAGAGATGGCTAGACCATGGTGGAAGACACACAATACCTTTAGACCACAAGAAAACCAGAACCACATAATTGCAGATACAATACTCACAACACACTATTCAATAACATTCACGAGGTGGGCTTGTCTACATTGGGCCGTGTATTACAGCGAAACTGAATCCGGTCGACAGGGTGCCATCTGAGTGCCATTGTGAATGTCCCTGGACAGCATGGAGGGAATATCACCATGTGCGCAACCATTAGCCAACAAGGTGTCCTCCATCACCATGCCAACCTTGGTCCCTACAACACCGCCCTTCTCATCACAATCCTGGACACACTATATAGCATCCTCATTCCAGCCAAGCAGAGGGGTGGACCAGAGCAGCCTAGGTATGTTGTCATCTAGGACAACGTGAGTTTCCACCGGACTGCTCTGGTCCACAACTGGTTCATTGACCACCCACAATTTGTTACATACTTCCCACCATATTCCCCATTCCTAAACCAAATTGAAGATTTTTTTTTTTTCAGCATTGCATTGGAAGGTGTATGACCATCATCCCCTCACACATATGCCTCTTCTCCAGTCAATGGAGGATGCATGTGGTGAAGATTATGTGGGAGCTTTCGGCGGCTGGATCAGTAGATACAGAAGATACATCGCTTGTGATGTAGATGAGGTGCTGTGGCCAGACCAAAATAGGAAACAGGATGCAGCCCAATTTCTTTCTTTCTTACATCTTGCATGTGTTTTTGTTCTGAGTTTTGAAAGAATGAGCCACTTTCATTTTTGCACAGAAAACCCTTTATTTTACTGAATGTTTTTCCTAGCTTTCTACTGTTAGGTATGGAAAGTGCATTTTGGAAATAAATTACATTTATTGTTACTGTATAGTATTTGTGTTTGTATATTTGAGTAGGTATACATTTCTGTAACAATCTTTTAAAACTGGCTACAGTGTAACCCTGACAATGCAAAAGGCATAAACCTACTGCTGGGATATTCATAGTAGTGTTTTGTGTTAAGCACATCAGTTGGGTGGTAGACGGATCTATTCATATGACGTGTGTCATTTTGATGCAAAAAAAAAAAAAAACAATTTTGGAGGGTGAGAAATCAGTTTTTAATGCAGTGTCTGCGTTTGCTAGAGATTTGTGAAAATAGGCCAAAGATTCAGCAAAAGTTAATTAACAATTGGGAAAAACTGTAATACTAACCATGATTTGTGTCAGTAGATGAAAATGGTTAATAATACTTATCTCTATAATTTAATGGTGCGAAAATCCAAATCCTGGCAAGAACCCCATTTTACAATGCATATAAAAGGAGCGTGTCACTGTCATAGAAATATGCCTGACAATCAGCAGGGTTCGCATTTAATGCACAAAGTCCATATTTTTCTTCTAATTCATTGCAAACAGGCAGCCCATTTTCACTACAAGTTTCTTATGAAGATGCTGTCTGACAGAGAATGGACTATATAACAGGACACAGACTGTGTCGGAGAACCTCAAAATGAAGTTGCACTTGACCCAGCCCATAAGCACTTGGTGTGTGCAATTTTACCAAACTCACTTGCGCCTAGACTTGGCACATGCTTGCAAGAAAATACCAAATCTTAATTGAATATCCATTCAGAAATGTCGCATTATGAAAGTAAAATGGGTTGCCTTGACTTTGAAGCATTTATTTCATTTAGTGCAATCGAGCATTTTGTCAATGACATCATCTTTAATGTACACAACTTTTGGTTCTTTAGACCACTTATTCTTAAGGCATAAGTTATTTGAGAATACTATAAATACCAACAACTACATGGACGGTTCTCTTGACAAGTTATTAGTTACCAACTCCTCTTAACTTGACTTTCTAAGTCTCATGTTTAAACAACTTCCTATTCACAATATATACTTGTTACATTTTCTCTTTCTATATATAAAAAATGTGGACCTTTGAACTACCTTCAATTTTTTTTTTTTTTTTTTTAAAAGCATAACATTACAAACCTGAGCACCTATAATCCTGTTCTAAGGCAGTCCCGTTTACTTTGTATAATTTACCAAAAGATTCACATAATACACTCTAGTTTGCACACTCTTACACTGTACCTGAAATAGACTGATCAGTTTCACAAGATTCCTTTTCAAAATATAACCAGTGGCATATGCTGTGTCCATTAAAATACATTTGAAACATAAGAGAGAGCCACACGGCTACCGCGGCTTTATATCAAAGGAAACAACCCCTGAGCAAAACAACAGGAAGTCGCAAACAGTATGCTGGAGAGGAAAATCAGATAACATCATGTGGAGAGGGCGACTGGCCTGGGGGCTGCTCACTTCCTGGTGGGGAGGGCCTGGGAGGCGGTGCAGGAGGGAAACTGTCAGATGGAGGTCTCTGTGGCAGATAGCCCATTTGTTGAGGGAGTGGCAGAGGACCTCTGGGGAACATTCCAGGGGGAAGTAGCCCTCGCACTAGAGAAAACAGTATTAAATGTTATCAGCATGCTGTGCCGAACCCCTATTTATTTGTTACTTATAAAGCGCAGAGATGTTTTAATAAATACCTTGGCCCTTCTTTTTAAAACAAAAGCAGATTATAGGGACTCATTTTTAAGATTCAAAAGAACACAAACATATCATAAAAGTAGTCCATGTGATTTGTTCACAGTGAAGTTCAGAAGCTTGTTGACATTGGCAGTTTTTTTTTTCCACTAAACAATGCAAATTCTGACATGAACACGTGCCAGTGTGAACACTCCTCTTGTGACGAACGATGAACAGGCAAAGAAAATTTACATCAATTAAGAGGTAGTTTCTCATTAAAACCTATAGTATGCCTTCAGAAGACTTGGAATATGCTGCACGATTCCCATGGGTTACTTTTTGGCATTTTTTAGGCTTTAAAAGTGAGGTACTATCAACTGCTTGTATTAAACAGACAGACTGTGATTTTTATTAAAATATAATTTGTGTTCCGCATAAGAAATATAGTAATATGGGTTTGGAACGACATATAGGTGAGTAAACTATGACAGAATTACATTTTTTTGGTGAACTTTTCCTTCAAGTGGGAAGACCGTTCCACAGTATTAGTGCAAATATTTGCTCACAATAATTCTTGACTAAATCATTAATGCATCAAAACAATTTGGTTTGATTTGTGACCAATATTATTTTATGACACAAATGTGACGGGGACAATTTACAATACAGAATATTGTCAAAAACAAAATAGTACATTTTAGTCAAATGCATTTTGGATAAGAAATGTGAACGTGTAACAGAATTAAAATACTTAATATAATCAGTTATGTAATTCATTGTCAGATTGCTGCATTTTTATACCCAAAACTGTTTAGCACTAACTTTGCCTCCTTCAAACATAAACAAGGCAGATTATGAAATGAATATACAGAATAAAACATTTCCTACTAAATTTGCTTGAGAACATTATACAAACATGAATATACATGTCAGTGTAAAAGTTCAGAGTTAACTTACTGCCTATGGAGGGACCACCGGGCCCACGGGGTGGAAAGAACTCAGGAGGTCCATAAGGGCCCCTATGTGAGAAACGAGGGTCCCTAGGGTCCATTAGTGGGGGCATTCCCATTAGAAGGGGGCCCTGAGGAGGCCCCATTCTTGAATCTTGATCAGTGGGCATTCTCATGTCACCAGGCAAAGAGTGAGGACCCTATGAGGAGACACATATTAGTTACTGGCACATGAAAACTACATTTGGGTCATTCTATAAAACAGTGTTGCTCATATACATGTTGGTAAAAAAAAAAAACAACAATAATGCCTATCACATTATATAAAATAAATCTCATTATTATCACTTTATCTACGGTTTTGCTATGTTTGTCAGACCTTAATGATAGCTCTGTTATCATGATTTAATATAGTACTGGGTTCCCACCCTTTAAGACATGAATTACCAGGACATTTTAATTAACTTTTCAGCCATTTGTGATTAAAGTTTATACAGATTTTAACAAAAACTTAAAACAATTAGCTAATTAATAATTTAGATCAATTTGTGAACCATTTCAACTAATTTGTTGAAAAGAACTGCCTCAGATTTATGAATCACTCACCAAACAAACATCACTATGGCTTTTTAGAGCAGAGCACAACAAGAAAAACATACATTCAAAACTGACAGTTAAAGTAGAGATTTGGAGTAAAAAAAATGACTTAATTTTTGATGTGTTTCTCACCCACATCTATCAAATAGCTTCTGAATACATGGATTTAACCATTGGAGTCATATGGATTACTTTTAGATTTCCTTTATGTGATTTTTGGAGCTACAAATGGCTGATCACCATTCACTTGCATTGTAAGGACCTACAGAGCTGAGATAAAAATCTTTGTGTTCTTCAGAAAAAAAAGAAAGTCATACACATATAGGATGGCATGAGGGTGAGTAAATGATGAGATCATTTTCAATTTTGTGTGATCTATCCCTTTAAATTTATAGCTAAACTTTGAAAAATAATTAAAAGTTTGATCATGTCTCAATATATCTAAATGCATAATTTGTGGTAAAATGTAGAATTACAACACAGCAGTTAGCTGCATAGAACACTGCAGCCATCTACTTGTTATTATTGTCATAACATGATTTTCAAGTCATGTTATTTTTCTTTTTTCACCAGATGGCAGCAACCTGCCCCCAATACGACACAGTCTCATATTTTCTTCATGTTTCAACTAATAGAAGTGAAGGTTTTTTTTTTATACTGTTTTGAAGTTAAATAAATGTGCTCATTGGCATATCGAAATGAATAGTGAAATCGAGAAATGTTTTAATAGAATGACCCACATAATGACTACGTTTCCATGGACACCAGAAAGCGGGTTATTGCAAGAAAGCAGCGTTCTTGTTTACATGCACTCTATAAGTGGCATATTCTGTACTCCCATATACATGCAGCTCAGTCAGTAAGCAGCTTTCTCCAGAGCAACGTAATTCCCTGCGACGGTTGTGTAAACAAAAAACATGGAATCAGAGGAAGATTTCACTATTTTATTCACTGTTGCTTCGCTTTATTTCCAGATATTCCAGAGTTGTTACAGTGTTTGTTTCATTACCTTTCTGTCGCAACCTGCAGCACAAATGCGCTTCAATAGTGGGGTTTCCCTCAATGTTTGAGAGCATATGTGAACGTGAGGGACCATCGATATTTTACAGTGGGTGTATAAATGGGTATAGTTTATAGTGTATGTGCTTTAGTAGATGTTTAGTTGACTTTTTTGTTGGGCTCCATCTATGACGTTTGTTATTTGGTCTGTTCCTTGCACATGCACACTCTACACAAACCTGCTGAAACACCGTGTTTACATGGACACATCAGCAGCTTTCTCCAGGAGAACCATAGCTGTGTTAAACCGCTTTCTCTTAATCCCTTAAACAGAGATAAGGAAATCGGCATTCTTGTTTACGTGTCATTTTTTCGGAATGCCGCTTTATGCAAAATCTCTGTAATAACCCCCTTTCTTAAGTGCATGTAAACGTGGTAATTGATAAGGCTACTCATTTTCATATCAATCAAAGGTTTACTCACTTCTCTGTTATCATTCTCACTGACAGCCGAGCTGTTTCTCAAAAATGATGAATCTGGGAGAAAACAGAATGAAATAATGAAAGAATATATAAATACTCCAAGGATCTCAGAGCCAAACTCACACACTTTTACTTACATTTTTAAAGATTGCTTAAAAGAAAGTTCCTTCATGCTTTGTTGACTGTATAATCAGAGCTAAATAAAAACAAGCAAGGGGTTTCTGCCAATAGATTTTTCAATTGAAACAATTTCTTTTCAGTCTTTCAATATTAGTTGCACGTGCTATTAGGCTTGTATATCCAATTCATATGGGCTATTTATAATTCCACATGTACCGCTGCAGAGATCGGACCTTTGAGACCTTTAAGAGCACCCGAGGACCAGACAAACATATTATAGATAGGGAGCATCACATGAAATAACTCACCTGATCTGTCACCAAAGTAAGGCTCGGGACGAAGTGGCGGTCTAGGGGGCAAAGGGCCCATAGGGTACGGCCCTGGAGGGGGTCTCCTGTATGGCATACCTGGATCTATGAGCGGGTGACCTTCCATAAGCATACAAACAGTCGGTTACACAGTGCATCTCAAAACACATTTTATGTGGGATCACGTTACAAACAATGGTACAAAAATCTAAAATAAAATGTTAAAATAATTGAAAGGGATAGTTTACCCCAAAAAATTAACTTTCTTCTACTGAACACAAAAACATTTTTTAGAAGAATATCTCAGCTTTGTAAGTCCATAAAATGCAACAATGCAAAAAATACACTTGTTTTTTTTTATTTTTCTTACCCCATTGGCAGATTTTTTTTTTCTTGTTTAAGTATAAAAAGTTCACTTAATTTAATTAGATTTCTCTCAAAACAAGACTTAAAATCTTATGCCAGTTTGCTTGTCAAGTAAATAAATCACATTTTAAGAATGTTTAGATATTTTTACTGGAAAACTAGACAAAAATTCTTGTCTTGAAAATAATTTTTTGCAGTGAAGTGAATGGTGGCCAGAAATTTTAAGATCCAAAAAGCACATTAAGGCATCATAACAGTAATCCATCTGACTCCAGTGGTTAAATTCATATCTTCTGAAGCCATATGATAGGTGTGGGTGAGAAACAGATTCATATTTAAGACTTTGTTTACTTTATATTCTCTTCCATGCCCAGTTAGTGGTGATATGCACAAAGAATGCAAATAGTCAAAAACAAAAGAAGAATGTGAGAGGAGATATATATTAACTTACATTTTTTTTAAATGACTTAAATATTGATCCATTTCTCACACAAACCTATCATTTAACCACTGGATTTATTTGGATTAATTTTACACTGCCTATGTGATTTTTGTACCTTCAAAGTTTTAGCCACCATTCACTCGCACTGTATGGACCTACAGAGCTGACATATTCTTCTAAAAAAATGTGTTTGTGTTCAGCAAAAGAGAGAAAGTCATACACATCTGGGATGGCATGAGTGTGAGTAAATGAGAAGTGAATTTTCATTTTTGGGTGATCTATCCCTTTAATTGTGAAATGTGTCATTTCTGCACTACTAACACCACAAAATGGAATTGCCAAAATTATGATATATAAAAAAAAAAAAAAAAAAAAAAAACATTTTCAAACAGCCTTCCTGAACACTCCCAATCTACCATTGGTTGCCCAAACAGAACTTGAGCAAATGTTACTGTGGCGGGCTGTCCAGGACAAACAAACAGAGCAATGTTTGATAGAACAACAGAGCCACCATTTTTACAGATTTCAGGGGAATCAGCCTACAAATGGTTTACTTATAGTTGTCTCTGGATAATAAGCTGGGATAGGAGAAAGCACAGAGGATGGAATGGGAATGATATCAACTTTCATCATGTTGATAATGTGGTTGATTCAAAAATACAGTGTTGTTCTGTGCTATTCGCACCCCCAGTATGAAATAACTTTGTACTGTAGTGAATATTTAGCCAACAGCCACTGAACTGACAATGTTTGACCCAGCAGTGAGGAGCCGCAGAGGGCAGTGGAACAAAGCCTGACACACTGCAGCAAACACGCAGCAATGTCTAGAACAATGATGGCCCAGTTCTGTGACTCTTTAATGATCCGTCTCACTGAGCAAGCACTTTTCAGAGACCTCTGAATAAATTTCAGCCATGGTAACATCTAAATATCAATGAGTCTCTAACGATCCTGTTGGCTAAAATACACAATACAAGTTCAATGCTTTGAATGAAAAAGCATGAATTAATTAATAACACAGTCTAGCCCCACTGGCTAAGGTGGAATACTACTATGGAATTTAAAGGGACCATAAACCACAATTCTGTAGTGTCGTTTTCCTAAAATCCAGTTAGATAATGTTTCTAAAAAAAAAAAAAGTCAGAATTTAGTGTTACATGACTATTTTCCTCCCTCTCGGACTTTAAAATCAAACAGGTTTTTGCTACTGTACCTTTAAAGGGGATTCATTACTTACTCATCCTCATGCTGTTCCTAACTCATACGGGTTTTGAACAACATGAAAGTGAGAAAATAATGATTAATTTTCACTTTTGGGAGAACTATCCCTTTAAGAGCCTTTAGACTTTAAGAAGTTCTGTGTAACCTGTTGAATGGCAGCCACTGCAATGAGAACATCAATGTACCTGTAGGACCAGGAGGGCCCCTGTGATCCCTGTCCCAGGAGGGAGACAGTGAGCCACTATCAGAGTGTGCACCACTCTGCTCAAAGTCTGGCCTACCACTAGAGCGCTCTACCACACCTCGGGATGCTGATTAAACAGTGAGAGTGAATGAGGATGAAATGGGGGAGATAGAGCGGGCAAATAAAAATATTTTGAGTTAGAGGATAGAGACAAGAGGAAAAGGAGACAAAAAAAAAATGTTTTTACGGAATTAATGAAACACAAACAGATCTATCTATATGCAACATTATCATCTATGTCATGGAAACTGAACAGTGGTCAAAATGACGTGATACACAAACAGACATTACTGCTAAAATTACACTTTATACATTCTCCACTCCAAAACTAAGATACTAAACTAAAGATCACATCTATAGTGCTACTATCCAATGCAGAGAATAACTTCATACAACTTATGCAGCAAAAAGACTATGCCAAGCAAATACAGTGTATGGCTGAATTCACTGTGGCTTTTCTACTGCAAGGTACAGCTCGACTCGACTCTGCTCTGCTCGCTTTTTGGGGGTTTTCCACTGTGGATAGTACCTGGTACTTTTTTTATTACCACCTTGGTCAAGGTTCCAAGCGAGCCGAGCCGATGCTAAATGTGACATCAAAACCCTGCTGATCACTGATTGGTCAGAGAGAATCGTCACTACCGGCATCACTGGATTTGCTACACGGGACATCAACACGCTAGTTTTAAAGTTAGCAACAGCGATAGCAGTATCATTTGTTCACATGACTTTTGAATTGTAAAAAGAAATGGCTGTGCACAAAACCATGGCGTGGTCAATAAACGAGGTGCAGACGTTCCTCTCATTAGCGATGAAAGAGTATCTCAGCTGTTGGCTGCACACGGCTACCAACGGACCTACTAACAGTGTAGGGAAAAGTTTAAAAAAAAAAAGTTAAGTTACTACTGAACCATCAAGGAACACAACAGCTGGATTTGGTTCAAACAGAAGAAAGTGGAAGTGGTTCGACCAAATGGACGCTATCTATGGCAATATACCGGCGAGAAATGGGAGGGAGAGTGCCCTGGGCTCGGCCACGGCGTTATCGAGTCCATGATGGAGGATGGTACTTTTTGTTACGTTAACTCTATATTCTCCTTGAAAGCTTCAGTTTATTTAGTTGACCAGCTACTGGAGGCTTTCTTCTAAAACAACCAGGCCAATTTAACGGTTACACTTTTCTAAAATTACCATGCAACAACTGCTTTATGCAGCAAAATGAGCTAGTAGCTAACAGCTAGTGGTTGTGTTATTGATTATGGTCAGTGATATTTGTGACGCGTTTACGATGATGTCACAGCAGTAAAGCGGTGCAACTATGACGATCAGCCTATAATCCCACCCACATTGAGGCGGCACTAAACTGCAGTGGGAAGCAAGCTCCGAAAAGTAAAGCGAGCATAGTCGAGACGAACCATAATGTGCAGTGGAAAAGTGCCAGTGTATGTAATGAAAGGAAGATTTAGGTGTCACCTCTGCCACCAGGGCCCATGACAAACTGTGGTGAAAGTCGAAGGGGGCCGTCCATTAGTGTTGGTGGGGACAGGAAGGCCCGTGTTTCTGAGGCAGGTCGGCCCAGAGGAGATGGTCCATATGGAGACCTCTCACCTGAGAGATTAAAAGGTATTTCTCAAGGTAAACACCATAAAGACACTGTACACGCTGAATCTATCAGTGAGAAACTGTTCACTTATGAAGATAAGCCAAAAAAGGAAGTTTAGAGATTCTGACCTCTAAAAAGAGGCCTGTCCTCTCGTGCATACGGATCCTTTTCAAGCATCTCCAACCTAAACTGTGCATCAGTCAGCCTACAAATGCAAATACAAGACAAAATTAAAGATACAACAAAAAAACTCTCCACAAAATCAAAGAATTTACAGCTATTGGAGTAAAGATTAAATCAAAAGTAAGCTCCTAGTGATCCCACCTCTGCCGGATACTGGCGTTTTCTCTCTTCACATCAGCTAGATCTCGATCCGCTGCTCTTGCAGCCAGCTAAAACACACAATTTAAAGTTAAAAATATTCCAACCCTACCTAGCTGTAACCTACTGGCAATGGAACCTCAAGGAATATTGTGGGATATTTTTTAACCAAAGCTCATTGGTTGATTACCACAGTTGTATGTAAACTAACACATTTACAGTAATTACACTTATAATGGAAGCTTTACTTTTTATGGAAAAACATACCCAGTTATCATGGGCCTTTTTCTCATGTGAAGTAATCTGGTAGTGGGTGGAAAAAACAAGAAATTGCACTATGTAATATAAATACAAAGACAAACATGTATTTTGCAGAGAGGTAAAAAACAAATGTTTCAAATGCCTCACCTGATTCTTGTAAGCATGTGAAGTCCTCTCCAGTTCCTCCTCCAGGTCTTTGCCTCTTTGTCTATATAAACACAACGAAAGAGTCATATGTAAACTTCCTGTTTTGGTCGAACATACATAATGCAACACATTTTTCCTGGCCCTCTTAATCCTTATAAACCCCCAGCCACTGACTATGAAAAAAATCTTTATTTCAAAGCATATTTTGTTTTGGGGAGAATTTTGTGTGAACTTAGCAAGCTGTGGCATTCAATAAGGGACGTGCAAAACTACATGTTGACAAGGAGGAGGTCGGGGCCAAATCGGGCTAATCAGTCAAGGAGAGGGATAAATGCAGCCAATGCAGCAGTTCGAGAGAGAGAGCCACACACAGCTGCCATGTGTGTGTGTGTGTGTGTGTGTGTGTGTGTGTTTATGTCCTTTTGTTTAAGCTTTCATTAAATATTACTTTGACTGTTCAGCCAGTTCCCGCTGCCTCCTTGCCCATTTTAAACCTGTTATACTATAACAGCGCAAAAAAGACTAAACCTAAAGCATTTAAGTGACGGAACTTCTTGCAGAGGGATTTACCATGCTGACTGCTATTTAACGTTAAGCACAGCAAGTTATCATCATGCAAAAAACGCTCTAAGAAGTTGCGTCTCTCAATTAATTTGATAGCAGTGTCTCCCATTAAAACCACCAATACTAACAATATTAATATTAGTAGCCGACCCCACTAATTGACTACTCTGTTGTTAGATAACTAGTCAATTAGTCGACCACAATGGCACATCCATACATTCAATATGCATTTCTTTCCTTGCTAAAATTGATGTTATACAGTTTAGTGTGTCAGCTCCTGTTGTAGCTTTTCACCATTTCTAATAAAAAAAAATGGGTATTTCTTATTTTTTTTTATGTAATGTATTTAATTTAAACAACGCTTCATTTGTTAAATGCTTTAAACAAACGATGTAATTCTGCTACAGTGGGTCTCTAAATAAAAGGCCTTTCCTTTGATTTTATCATATACTGAAACATCCACATATAGAATCTGCTCAGTTGTGCCAAGCTGAACTCACCTGTAAGTGTTGAGCTCCTCAGCAGCGAGACTGATCTTCTTTCCTGCCTTGTCCAGTTTCTCCTCTTTCTGCAAGCGTTCCTTCTCCTCCACCGTTAACATTCTTACCAGAATCCAAGACATAATCAAGTTATCAGTGCAATCCCAGTTTAATCAGTACATCAGTTTCAATAAAAGCTGCAAATATGAGTCAGTGGAAGGGAGGATAGTGCTATGGTTCAAACCTGTGCAGTTTAAGTTCATTCTCCTGGTACATCTCAGTCATGATCTGCAGTTTCTGCTGGAGTTTCTGGCTTTCACTGGAGAATCTGGCACTCTCTGACTCAAACATCTCCTTCTTCTCCTCAAGCTGTTGGATCCCCGCTGAAAGCACAGTCTCATTTAGATATTAACAAACACCATGTGAATATATATTGTGATGTACTTTAGAAGATCCAGATACAGGAAATCAAGCACTAATTCAAAGCATAGTAACAATAATTCTAAAAATGTTCTAAAGTACAGTTCCAAAACTTAGCGATCTGCCTACTTATGCAGCATAGGTGAGCTCCTTAAATGTTTTTCAAAAAAGTTGTCTTGCCTCCAAAGATACCTTCTTTTAAAGAAATAGTTCACTCAAAAATGAAAATTCTCTCTTCATTAACTCACCCTTCTTTTAAGACTTTCTTCTGCAAAACAAAGATTTCAAAAGATTTTTAGAAGAATATTTCAGCTCTGTTGGGCCATCCAATGCAAGTGAATGGGGTCCAAAACTTTGAAGCTCAAAAAGCACACAAAAGGCCGCATAAAAGTAATCCATAAAACTTCAGTGGTTTAATCCATGTCTTCTGGGTGAGAACAGACCAAAATGTAACACAATTTCCACTATAAATCTTGACATCAGCAGTCTCCTTGGCGATCATAATTTCAAACTCAATTAAAAGTGTTATATGCACTAGGAGGCTATAAAAGACATGTTGCTAGTGCGTCTCTAAAGGCCTGGAGGGTGAGGTTTCCAAACTGCACAGCTATCACACACCAGCTGGCTACCATTACACTTGCCCTCCTAAACCTCACTCCCATCCATGTCATGGCACCAGTGGCATCGGTCCTACTCAACCCGCCCCGAGTGGGATTCGAATGGGTGATTCCCAGCATGGGAGTCGGACCCGCTAGCAAGGAGGCTATAAAAGGCATGGTCTCAGTCGCTAGTGCATCTCTTAAGGCCAGTAGAGTGAGGTTTACACAATGCAGAGCTATCGCGTACCAGCTGGCTACCGTTACACCAAGAGACTGTAATGGCAAGATGTACAGTAAAAAAAAAAAAAAACATTTTGGTCAGTTCTAATCAAAAATCAATTGGATAGCTTCATAATACATGGATTAAATCACTGGAGTCATATTGATTTGTTTTATGCTGCCTTTATATGTTTTTTTGGAGCTTCACAATTTTGGTCACCATTCACTTGCATTGTATGGACCTACAGAGCTGAGATATTCTTCTATAAATCTTAATTTGGGTTCTGCAGAAGAAAGAAGGTCATTCACATCTGGGATGGCATGAGTGTGAGTAAATGATGAGAGAATTTAAATTTATAGTTGATCTGTTCCTTTAAGGCAGCATTATATGGATCATTGTATGTATTCTGACATGTTAAAGTCAAACTCTATTATGAGGCTTGCGTTTTCAGTTCTCGTGGAGTTGCTAACTGTGTAGGGTGTTCAAAATAAGTAAGTTATGAGGTTTCACTTCTGTCAGGCTGCTGCCTTAGAGGCAGATTCCTATGTAGGCATTAGTCATTAAATGCAACAAAAGAATATCTTCTACAGTTAAGGGGCCCAAGCTGGTCTACCTTGAAGGTCTTCTTTGGCTTTTATTTCATCAGTGAGTTTGGCAAATACTCTGTTCTTGTCCTCCTCCATGGACTTCAAGTCTGCACTCATCTGTGACAGAGGTTAATTCACTTGCATGACCTCAGAATCTGTAGTGCAACAGTCTGTTGTACAAAACATTAAGTCTGTGATATTAAAGGTTACTGTAGGAATACCTTGGCCGCTTCAATAAGTTTCTGTATTTTCTGTTTCTGATGGAAATCTGCAAGCACAAAATATCATTTTATGCGATGATATGTCAAGACCTGAAAACATACATAGATAAGACAAATAACAATATTCCAGACTGAACGTTCAACCTGAGCGGTCTCCATTCTCTGTTCCAGAAGTGTTATTACTACAGTCAACGCTCTTCTCATCCTCTGAATCCAAATCTCTCATCTTCAAAAGGCAATCTGTCAGAGACTGATAATGAAGGAGAGAAAGAAAAAGAAATAAAGACTTTCAAAATTGCAGTTCAGGCACACTGAGCACTGATCGGCCAGGCCGATTAATAGGCAGATGTTTCTAATTTTTAGATTTTCCACATTGGCCAATAGTAGTGCATACTAGTTAGCTCCCCCTGATGTCAGTTCCAAAAATCTACAGATACCTTTGTCAAAGGCCCATAAACATTTTCTATGAAAATATACTCTATTTTCTAAATAGTGATTTTTAAGTTAAATGTTTTTTCTTCTGATTTACAATCATTATCAAGTGTGTTATGTCAGCCATTCGTCACCCTGTTCTGTAGATACTGACATCAGCCCATGAAAAACTATACTGATCAGCTATTATTAGTCTGGTGCAAATGTGTTTTTACATTGATGCGTTCATCTTTATTAGCACAGTCCTCCAGCATGCCAGCATGAGATCTTTCACACATCTTCATCTCCTCCTCTAACTCACTGAGACGCTCCCCCCAGCCCTCTGCCTCCTGCACCAGCTGTAGAAGTGAAGACCACACATGCAGTTATGGCAAATGTAAATTTAAGAAATACCCACCAAAAAAATCCTGTTTTACCATGGTTATGGGGTGTTGTTAAAGGCTATTAAATGGCATAATGTGGAACACGTATCAATAAAAACAAAATGGAGTGGTGGTGGCGTAGTGGGCTAAAGCGCATAACTGTTAATCAGAAGGTAGCTGGTTCGATCCCCACAGCCACCACCATTTTGTCCTTGAGCAAGGCACTTAACTCCAGGTTGCTCCGGGGGGGATTGTCCCTCTAATAAGTGCACTGTAAGTTGCTTTGTAAAAAAGCATCTGCTAAATGTAAATGTAACAGTAGTATTACAAACCCAAATTCTCTGACTCAGTCTCTCATTCAGCCCTTGCATCCTCTCCAAACTACATACAAGCACTCACTTTCTCTTAAATTCACAGTGAGCTCACCTGTTCTTTACTCTCCAGCAACATTGTATGTTCTTCTTTGGCCGCCTGCAGGTTCTTCTGCAGTCGCTCTGTGTTGATCTCATGGATCTTCAGTGTTGTGTTGTCCTATGCACATAATTGGCATACAGGTAACAGTGTAGCATCACAAACTGTATACAAATTTTATTTTTGGCAAGTTGTTCTGAGGAGAAAATGTATCCAATATGCTTATACAATTCATACCTGTTCTAATTGTGATTTTCGTTCTTTAGCTTCTTCTTCCAAATTCCTTAAGGTCTGCTCTAACTCAGCAAGCTGAAAAACACAGAGATACGTATACAGTTTATTCTGATAGCTTGGTTTCAGAATTAAACAACCAGCTCAAGGGATCAGCCAAATAAAGTAATTAAATATAAAAATCAGTCTGTAAAGTGTGACTATTTCCTAAATGGGTGTATCAAGCAGGACATGTATATAGTATGTGAGGGTCTGTGTGCGCATCACAACATTACCTGATCCTCTTGCTGTTTTCTTGCTTTGTTTTGGTGTGACAACTCTTCTTGCAGCCTTTCAATTTCCTTTTTCATCTGAGTATTTGATTGTTCAAGTTTCTGTGATGACTCCTAAAACAATGTGATTGGATAGACTTCAGAGTCCTAGTAAAGTGTTCAAGGAAGCACTGTTTTTAAACATCAGGACAGAGATTCTGCCTGTATTTGACAGGTGATTGATAGCTGAGATTGTGATAGAGTGAAAATCCCAGGAGATCAGCAGTTACAGAAATACTCAACAATCATGCCATGCTCCAAATAACTGAGATCACATTTTTCCCCATTCTGATGGTTTATGTGAGCATTAACTGAAGCTCCTGACCCGTATCTGAATGATTTTATGCACTGCAGCCACATGATTGGCTGATAAGATAATTGCATGGATGATTGTTGCTGCCAGATGGGCTGGTTGGAGTATTTCTGTAACTGCTGATCTCCTGGAATTTTCACACACAACAGTCTCTAGAATTTACTCTGAATGGTGCCAAAAACAAAAAAGATCCAGTAAGTGGCAGTTCTGTAGACAGAAATGCCTTGTTGATGAGAGTGTTCAACAAAGAATTGCCAGACTGGTTCGAACAAATTTGTTTTCCTTGCTTAAAGATGTTGCAAAATGTCTAAATGCAATCTCTATATGAAAGAAATATCTTCATAGATGGAAAACAATTCCAAAACAGTCCTGAATAACATATTATAACAATGGCAGACATGATTGAGAAACCTACATTTCAAGATTACTCAATGAGCACCTTTACCTCTAAACTGTCTTTTTCTACTGCTCGAGCAGACATGCCACTGTTCTGCAGTGTGAATTCCAGTTTCTCATACTGTTTAGACAGAAATAATTATTAATAAATATTGTTTTAAATGACTGATTTGTGAGAGTGAATTACAATACATGCATTTATACATTATAAACATATAGAAACATAACTCACCTTCTGCTTGACCTCACTTATTGTCTCCAGCACTTTGCACTTTTCATCAAGCAGTTCTGCCACTTTCTGTGCCATTCGCTTCTCTTTACCTGTGAACCAACCAGAGAACATTTAGGATCAGTTAACAGGGATAGCGGGGACCAGCTCAAAGCCAGAGAGATATCAAAGGTCCACTAATCTATCTTGAAAAGCACTGGGGAAACTCACTTACTTGCATATAGTCTGCTTTTGATCTGCAGAAAAATACAGACAAACCTGATAAGTACTTGCAGAAGTTCCTTATTCAGTGACATTTCAATAATGCATGAAATTGTGCATGGCTTTATTATCATTCTTAAGCAGAAATGTATGACTTACGGACTGAATGAACCTGCAGCTGAAAAGAAGCAGAGTGAATAAACCTAAAAACACAGTGAAAACCACAGCTTCCCATGGCAGTCCATACAAGTCCGGGCCAGGCCGGATGTCATCAGGAAGTGCTGACACAACCTAAGACACAAAGAAATATATTTTCAAAATAAGTGTTATCATAAAAATGTGAAAATTATCCAGACATGTTGAAAATTAAAAGTCAAATCAGCATCACAGCTGTCATGCTGTTTAGTGTTTTTAAAGCTCTCTATTGGATACAAATTCTGGATGCTTCACTGGCATGGGCTGGCAAGTGGACAGCACCATATTTAGGAACCCCTAAAACTACTGTACAAGGTGAAATACAAACTCAATGAACCTCTATGCCTTTTTAAATTCTGTCTAATAACAACTATAAACAAAAGGCAAATACTAGTATTCCACGAGGCTCTGAAAGTATTATAAATCTAAAGCTACACATAACAATAACTGACCAAAACAAATGCCACTGTAAGATCCAGCGATTCTTACCAGCCATAAACTGGTATCTTCAGCTAGTGAAACGTGCCCTAAACGTCATTATAGAACTATAGATCTAATGCTGCAAAATGCAACCACACAAATCAATTTGAGAAATGACAAACATGTACCTGATGCATCAATGCTAACTAGCCATATGCTGGTAAATAAAGCCAGTAAAGGTGCTAAAGCCATAACACGAATAATTAAACACCAGTAAATAAAAATAAGTCTACAATGATGACTAACATAAAAAATATATATATAAATGTTACACGTGCTGTCAGCTGCCACACATTCACTGTTTCATCATACAAACATACTCAGACAGTGCCACATACATCTCTAATTTTCTCCACGGCGAGTGTGTAGTAAACCTTCGCCGCTCCTCTCATGTCAGTCACTTCCGTGACAACCGACTCGACCAAGTCGTCTGCCATAGTTTTATTCAAAATGATCGTGTTTAAGCAAAGTTATCCAGTACTATATACACTTAAATGTTGTTATGCCATGGTGCCAAATGCTGTCTCAACTCTCCTTGCTTGTGCGCATGCGCTGAGGGGAAGCGCGCACTCTTGTGTTTTAGGGGGGATTTGTGAGGAATGCAATCTTGTGTCGCAAAATATAAAACCAAACACCAGTGAAATGTGTTCTTTAATGTTTTAGGCTACAATATGATATGCATTTTGCTCATATGAAAAGTGAAACATTTATTTTTCATTGATAACTTTCGAAATATACAAACTAACACCCCTACATTGGTTTGTGTTTCTTCCAAACGTCACCAATTGCAGAATGCCACAATAGATCAGTTGACATTTAAAGTCACAGCCGCACTGTAAACACGTACAGTTTAAAATGTGGATATGTATGGGTTTCATTAGTGGGTGATCCTAGGCAACTCTTATGATCCATGAAGAATTTAAAACGGAACTGTTTGCATTAATATTCATTACTTTATTTCTAGTTGAATAGGTTAAGTCCCAGAGACAATAAATACTTGTAAATACAATCAACCTAATATATGACAAAATATGAAACTGTCTGTTGACATGTCTGCAGTTGTCTTAAGGTATATTCCGGGTTCAATACAAGTTAAGCTCAGTCGACAGCATTTGTGGTATAATATACCACAAAAGTTAATTTTGACTTGCCCCTCCTTTTCTTAAAAAAGAAAAGAAAAAGAAAAGGCAAAAGTCTGGGTTCTAGCGAGGCACTTACAATGAAGTAAATGGGGCCAATCCATAAACGCTAAAATACTCACTGAAATCCACAAGACATAAACAATATGTGTGTTTACATGATTTTAGTGCGATAAAATCACTTACTAACGTTTTCTGTGTAAAGGTATAGCCAATTTTACAAAACCCTAAAATGACTGTAAAATTATGATTTTATATTTTATATATATATATATATATATATATATATATATATATATATATATATATATATATATATATATATATATATATATATATATATATATAATCAACGTTATGCCACACATGCTGTCAATTGACCTTAACTTGTATTGTACCCGGAATATTCCTTTAAAGGAACATGATACACTTATTTCATATGAAGACTCACCTTGTCCATTATAGAAATAAATTCATTAATTGTGACTTCACCAACAAAAGCTGCTAGCTGATAAAAAGCCCCTTCATCTGTCGAAAAGAACAAAAACTGATGATGAGTGTTTTTTATAAAGTTATGTATAGTCGATACAGTTGGTATATTAAAAATATTGGAAATTGCACCTCTTACAAAAACTTTTTCATTAATTTATGTACAAGTTAGTAATTACAGCACATATGTTAAAAGAACAGTTCATCAAAACATTTGCTAAATAGTGGTAACCTGCAATTGTTATCTTAAGGAACTACTTTGATCTAAATTTACCTTTAAATATTAATATTTGTTGGTGTCACCTAATATATTCAGGTTGATTCAGTAAAGATAAATAATATTTTGTCTTCAATAAACTAGTTAATTATACCATATAATGAGTTTTATTTGGTTATTTTTTATCTTCAGCGTAAATCAACGTTATCATATGCATTTAGAAATTATCAGTCAGAAGAACCACATTTCTGAAGCTTTTATAGTGAAATATATTATTCACTTTAATGATATGGCAAAGAGTGGCTGGGATATTTTATGTTTCATAAAAGAAGGAAAGTAATTTTGAATTTTATTTGAAGGAAAGTCATTTGGGTTTGGATTGATGTGTGGGTTAGAAATTATGACAGAATTTTCATTTTTTGGGTGAACTGTTCCTACAAAGGTAATACATTAAAAAAAAGTGCAAGAAAGTAATAAAATTACCAGTCTGTGCTTCTTCAGATTCATCATTCTCCTCAGGAACTAGGCCATTGTTTAAATGGGAAGTAGTTTTCTTGATTTCTGAAGCTCCCCAGACATCATATTTTATTGTTTCCTGATCAGTGGTCTGAACATCCTCCACCTCTTGACCCTGCTTAATTATATTCTCCAATTGCTCCTGCTCCTCAGAGTCTGACTCATTTCTTGTATTTTTTAAGTCATTCATATCAGATTTTTCCTCTGTAATTTGATTATTTTCAGCCTCTTGCGATGTGATTAGAGTATTTGTATATAAATGGAGACACGCTTCGTGGACACATTCGTCTTGGTCGATCCCTGTGAGAAGAAAAAAAGAACAATATGGAAAATCTGACAACTTACAATTATAACTAAAAGATCACAAAACCTGTATTTCCCATCATTCACATTTGCAAAAGCTGTTGTTTAAAGGGATAATTCACCCAGAAATAAAAATTCTGTCATTGTTTATTTACCCTCATGTGCTTCATCTTGTATGATTTTCTTTTTTCCCCAGAACACAAAAGGAGATGCTCGGCAGAATGTTAATTAAGTCACCATTCACTTTCATTGGATTTTTTTTCTCTCCATACTTTAACAGTAAACAGGGCTGTTTCTAGCTATATCCCACCAGTGTGCCAATAACTCTGCAGCTTTGCACAAAATCCCACCCTTAATACGCCACTGTGGTGCCAACGTCACAAACCCCGCCGATTTCACAAGCAAGAGGGAAGCTCAAGCTAAGGTATCATGTTATCTAGAAAATCGAGTTTATATCAAATGTTACCAACAAGATAAGTTAGCATTGACAACTCACCGACTTTAACCACCAGGTTGTCCCGAGTGGTCTCTCCAGTAACAGTGGGACATTGTCCCAGCACACCATCTATGAAAGTTTACTGAACCATGGAAAGTAATTTCTTTGGGCACCGCTTTGTCTATTGGGCATTTTAACGAATTTGTACTGTGCCCACATTTTTTTATGATTTTTTCCCCCAAACCTATACTGTTGTGCTCTAAATACACAACCTGGGAAACTCCGCCTTTGACATTGAACCCGCCTCAATCCCCGGTTGGCCTTGTTTGGCCCAAGAGTAATTGAAGGGGCCAAAGGCCATTGGCCCCCAAAAAAAGCCCAGAGGAGGCACGATGAAGCCCCGGAAGTGACAGTGGGAATGCAACTGGCCCTGGCATGCCCTAATCTGGCCGATAGTGGAAATGCTGCTAATGGTGACTTGGGCTGCCAGGCCTCCTTTTGTGTTCCATGGAATCAAGAATATCATACAGGCTTGTTTGGAACAGTATGAGGGTGAATAAACAACAACTGAATTTTCAATTTTGTGTCAACCAGCTCTTTAAGATCACCATGCAATATTAACCAAAATTACAGAATCCATTATCTGCCATGCTCTGACAGAGTCAATTTCCAAGAAATTCAGTACCTTGGCTTACATCTACACTGAATTCTTTAATCACTGGAGTATATATCTCTCTTAGAACGGATAAAAGGTTAAACAATATTTGTAGTGCTGGATATCCATAAGTAGGAAAATCATATCCCGGTTTAGTTCTCATCTTCATTTGGTGTTCCAACACATGTTCAAAGTCAACAAGTTCAGCAAGATCATCATAATCTTGACCTGCAACAGTGTTTGGAGAGTTTCCAATTTTGAAATCTAGCCATGATAGCTTGTGGTCTCCAAATAAATCTAATAGATCTTTAATATTCTGTTCATTCAGATGAGCATGTAGGTTAATATATTCCTTGAAGGGTTCTTGTGCTGTTTCAGTCTCTGTAGAAGGAATAAAAGTCTCTTTTTCTTGAATGTGAGAGCTTCCAGGCAATTCCTCATTACCCTGTTCCTCCACGTCAACATCAGCACTTTGTTCCTGTGTGGCACCTTTATCACTTTCCTCAGAAAGGTATGTGACACTTTCAACATTGGATTGAGGATCCTCATCAGTTTCTTCATCAATATCTTCTTTACGTTCATCTCTCTGATTTTTAACATTTATGTTGTCACCCTGAACTGTGTCATTCTCTGCAAATAAATCATAAGTTAATTTAGTTTCTGTGGCAGTGGTATAGTCATCAGGGTCCTCCTTAGTAGCAGTGTAGGAAATGTTATCTTTGTTTGCATCATTAGGTGAACTGAGATCATCACCACCATCGTTTGCATCGCTAGGCCCATTATAATGTTCATCATGGGTGATGTTTAGCAATGGGAATCTTGTATGTGTTTCCTGTGACAGAGATTCATGGTGGATTTGTGTGTCATCTTGCTTCAGCTGTTTTGTTTCAACATCATCTTCGGTAGACACAGAAATTGTCCTTGATTCTTCTTGGTTTCCCTGAGCCATAACCTCGTCTGGATGTTCATCACCTGAATTAGTTTGAATCTCCATTGTTGACTCTATATCTTTAACAACACTAACACCTGGAATATCTGTCTCAAATAATCCATCTTGTGGTTCGTTGGTGTTTTCAGTCTCTTCGATCTCTGAAGTTGACTCACGTTCACGGTCTGAATGGGTCTTTCCTGCACTAGTTACAGTTCCAAGAAGTTCACCTTCATCAAGATCATTTATCTTTTTGTGTAATTTATGTTGTTCATTGCTTTCTGTTTCAAGTGTTTCTGAATCTGACAGTGTTTCTTTGTTCTTCGAGATCTCTTCAGATGCTTCATCTGATTGTGTCTCATTCATGTCCATAACTAACTCATCAAGAATACTTAAACTATCATCTTTTGTCTCTGAGACTGTGTTCTCTCCAGCTAAATTTGTCTCCACATTATTCTCTGATAATGTCTCTGCTGTTGGTTTACAAGAAAGATTTGCGGATGTCACATCTATGTCTTCATGTTTTCCATTTTGACTAAATATGGTAAACTCAGAGTCAATTTCTAAATCTGCAATACCTGATATTTGTTTTTCATGATCGCCTAATTCAGTTCCCGTTTGAATAGGCTTTGGTTGTTCGGATATATGAGCATCTGCTGGGTCAGAGATTTTGCTGATGGTTTCTAATGAAATTATATCATCATTTTTCAAGTCACTAGTCAAGTCAGTCAAGTCACTTTTGCTTTGAATAATGTCTTCAATTAAACTACCTGCTGAATTCATTTTAGGGATTTTTGAGTCTGTGATGTCTTGATTGTTGTCTTTTAGGGTGTTAGGCTGTTGAAAATGGTCATCTATTTCTCTAATACCATCAAATGCTTTTTTAGTTTCACTCATTAAATCAATGTCTATTGGGACTGAGTCTTGGCCATCATCATCAGACACTTCTTTTATTAAATTCTGCTGCTCATTAAATTCCTGCTTACATGAATCTACTTCCTTTGCTGTCTTTTCTTCTTCAATTTCAACATTTCTTTTTAGACCCTCCCCCATTTCTTCCACTAAAGTATCAGCATCGTTTTCACTTTGTGTAGCTTCAATTAAATTATCTGCTGATTTATCTTCAGGGATTTCTGAATCTGTGATGTCTTGCGTCTCATTATTTTGGCCGTTAGAATCTTGAAAAGGGCCATCTATTTCTCTAATGCCATCAAATGCAACATCATTTTTTAATGTCATTGTGTCATCGAACAGTGATTGGGTTTCACTAATTTCATCAACTTCTATTGGGATTGAATCCTGCTTATCAACATCAGATATTTCTGATTGCTCATTCTGATGCTTATCTAAGTCCTCCTTACCTGGATCTCCTTCCCTTGCTGTTTTTTTCTCATCACTTTCCATATCTTCCTTTACTTTGTCTGACTGAAATGGAAAATTAAGGTTATCAAACACTGATGTGAGGCCACTGACTGAAATTATTGGTTGTAAGTTTGATTCTGACTCTTTTTTTCCACTGTCGTCTGTGTTTGGAGAAGATCCAGGACTATCTTCTTCTTTGGACACATTGTCTTTGCCTTCATCGTCCTCATCATTTTTGGATTCCTCTTTGCTGTAAAGGTCTGAAATTCCATTGTAGATACTTCCATACCACCCTGTCTGTCCTCTCTCCTCTGTTTGTCCATCTTCTGATCTTGTGTCCTCCAAGGAATGGTCCTCATTATGCACAATGTGATCTAGGTCTTCAACCAAATCCAAAGACTGATCATTGTTAAGAATGCTCTGGTCTTCCATATAAGTGTCTTTGTCTGCACTCTCCACTTCAGTTTTACTTGCTATTGGATCATTGTCCTTACTAAGGCCCAAGACATCGATACCCATACTCAGCCAGGAGCTAGACTGCTGAGAATCTTTGGCTGGTTTCTCAATGCTGTCCTGAGTTTCAGCCTTTGAATCCTTTTGTTCAATTCCAAAAGCATTGGTCAGTTCACCCCTGATCCAACCAAGCGCACCAGAGTTTGTATTCTCCTCAGTGTGGTCCTCTCCAATATCCAAGACTAGGTCATTTTTTTCATCTTGTTGTTCATCATTGCTTTGTTTATTCCTGCCAAACCATCCACTAACAGCAGAGCCTATCCAGGAAGACCCACCTTTTTCTGTTGTCTTTGGGCCATTTTGACCAGACACATATTCAACAGAAGTCTTGCCAGGGTCATTGTCTTCTTTATTAATAAGTTTATCATCAGCTTCTTTGATGTCTGTCTCTTGGGTTTCTTGAGTCAGATCGTCATCTTCCAGATCATCAAATTCAGTGTTACTCTCAATCACTAAACCATTTTCATCAATGCAGAAGAAGTCATATTCCTGAGAAGAGAGTTCACAGTAATTAATATTTTTTGATCTTTGCATTTGTTTGACATTTTATTTTAGTTTATTAGTTTGGCATTTTTGATCTTAGAATTTATTTTTGACACTTTTCTTACCAAATTGACAGACAATCTCATTCTGTTAAACTATTAAAGTGACTTTGTGTTTTTGGGGTCAACGTTAACCATATCAGATTATTTAAGCCACATAATTTTGTGTATGTATATTACCTGGGTGGGCACTTGGATTTCCATTTTCTCATTAACAAAACGTTGATCAACTTTGACAGCATTTTTGGGGAATAATCCAAACAGCTTGTCCATCTACAAGAGGTAAAATGTTACTATAATGAGACAAATAAAGAAAAATAGCTAGTAAAATACAAGTGCTGCACAATTATCTTTATTTATATGATAAACATTCATGAGCATAAAGAATGTTAAACCCACATATGCATATTTTAAATTGAACATATTTTTTTTACATAAATGATGTAAAACCCATATTAATACTCACACTTCCTGCCCAAAGACCACTTCTTTTTCCTAGGAGTTTGTAATAAACAGTTATCATATCCCCTTTTTTGAAGTTCAGAAACCGGCAGTCTTGTGAAATATGGTCTCTTTGTGCCTGTACACGACTCATCATACCTTAGATAAGAAAGCATGACAATGCTGAGCATGAATAATTTGTATAGCTATTTTTTCATGTGCAATACTTTGCACATGAAGCCATGATGTTTAATCTGCAACCACAGTTAGTCAAAAAAAACAAAAGGTAAGCAAATAATAAAATAAAAAACATAAAGGCATTAGTCATAATGTCAACATGTAAACATTCTATTCTCTGTAATCAAAAGAGTCAATGTCTTCATTTTATCACAAAATACAAGTGAAATATGAGTATATCTGCAGAATATACCATATAATCTGAGTATAAAAGATGATCTTACTTGCACATTCAGGGTCTCCACATACTTTGTAATCTGACATTAAACCCAAACCCTGGTGTAAAACACTGAGTATAACATAAAACAAAAGGGATGCATCCACAGCTGCCATGTTTGAATTTATACAAAATTTGCCTTCATGTCAGTTGATCCTTTCCTTTATGTTCATTAACAAATCCAATAATCAGTGGGAAAACCCAGCTAAATCCAAGCAAAATGTCATTCCTTCTGTTGTGCCAGAGAATGAACCAATCCATGGAGATCACAGTCTGATGGGCAGAGATTGGATTAGAGGTTACTGTCAGTAAATCATTAACATAATGACACACCAAATCAGAAGAACACATTAGCTTTAAACATTGGACCAAAACCACATCTAAAGCTGATAAGATTTTGGACTGCATGGAGCAGTTTTATTTTACTTGGAATATTACAATGATTGGAGCTTGTGCAAGATGCACAAGAAATATTCCTTATCTTTATTAAAATTTAGTCTAATGTATTTAGCCTGTTTTATAGCAGAGTTATCTTCTAAATTTTACAAGAAAATCTGAATAGGACATATAAGAGTAGCCTAATGGTACATATAGGTAACATGTCATTACACTTAAGCTGCTCTCTGGTAACATTAGAGGAAAGATTACTGATAGGAATGACATACCGAGCAAAGGTCCACACAGTCTGAAGTTCTTCCAGGAAGAACAGCAAAATGCAATTTTTTATATTTCAGTCAATCGATAGGGTGGATCCTAAAAAGTGATTTAATGGTATGCAGTCATTTAGGGGCCTCAAGATCTTTGCATATACAGATTTCAGAAAACGAATTATAAAAACATAATAGAATTACTGCATGTAATGTAATATATATATATTCACTGGTGGCCAAATGTTTGGAATAAAGAACAGATTTTGCTGTTTTGGAAGGAAATTGGAACTTTTATTCACCAAAGTGGGATCCAACTGATCACAAAGTATTGGATCAGTTGAATGTCACATCAATCTACACTCCATTCACTATCATGACAAAGCAAAAAAAAAAAGAAAAAAATTAAATATCACATTGACTGACTAACAAATATTCCACGCTCTTTTTTTTATTATTATTGTTTCACAGACAACATGTTACAGAACATAAACAAACATGATACATACAAAAAAAAATTGCTACAGTTTACCTAAAAACCTTTCAAGAATAAGGGATGTTCTTTTAGCTTTCTTGTTGGAGGACATTTTCAAAAGGGAAGATAACAAAATTTGTATGTCCATTGCAAACATTTTTGGATTGGGTTTTAATTTAAGATATCTTACTTTATGAAGATAGTATTTACCCATCATGCAAATAAAATGTACCTTATTATCAGTTTCATAATCATGAAAATTTTACTGAAAAATTGTAAAAAGTGAAAAATTAATAAATAGCCTATAATTGTGATAGAAAAAAATAACCATCTGGTAAAATTAAAGATATTAAGAAGATGAGATGACACCAATATTTTTATATAAATAAAAAAAATATAAATAAATGGGGAAGAGTCGTCACCATTAAATGTACTCAATTATATATTACAAAATAGTCCATATTCATATGTCTTCCTGAACAACAGATGTCACTGTAAACCACCCATTTTTTGTCACCGGGAGCGAAGAAGACAATATCCATGGTAACCGTCGCGTCTATAAGTCGTCATTATTTCTAACGCTTTCAAAATGGAGAGGCTGACAAGCATGAGCGAGCGTAAAACACTGACGCAGTGATGTTTAAGTGTATGATAAATGTTGATTTGTTTTGAAATATCGCAAAAAGAAAATAAAGAAAAGACATGAAGTCAGACGTGGAGGAGTTGATGCCCAGACTTTTGCCGGTGGAAACATGCGACACAAAGGAATGTAATCCAACCGAACCCCCGAGAAATCCTCAAGAATATCTCAGACAGGTCCAGTGAGTAAATTTGCTTTGTTCATTTTATATTTTCAAAGCACTTTACTTACATTTTGAACCTTTATAGTCTTGTTTTAAAGCACTTTTGAGCTAGTCTTGTATGAATGGTTTTCTATAAATTAAGGTTATTTTAATTAAAATATTAATGTTTACAGTGGCCATAAAATGTCTTTTTGCAGGAGAGAGGCGTCTCTTTGCCCAGATGTTGTTGTTGCACAAATTGACCCGAAGAAACTAAAGAAAAAACAATCTGTGAATGTTTCTGTGAGTTGGATAGTTAGACTACGTCTGCAAAATTACAACATTGAGTGAGGGTGTGAGTGATTGAGAGAGAGAGAGAGAGAGAATTACATCTAATAATGTACATGTTTTGTCTGCCCAGCTCACAGGTTGTTTGGCTGCACCTCAGGGTTTCTCACCCAGTTTGAAATGGCAGCAGCAACAAGTCAGCAAATTTTCAGAAGTCAGACAGGTATTAGATTTGATCTGATTTGGTAACTCATATTAGTACTTTAAGTATGTTAAATGCAATATATGCAGTTGAATGAGTTAGTAATGTTTGTTTGTGTGTGTGTTTTTTTTTAATTAAGCACAATTTTTTGGTTTCAGAGTGTTAACAAGCATCGTCAACATTGGAAATCGACATTTTTGGATGATAACGTTGTCATGGTAAGAACATTTAACTTTAACGTGACAAAATCTGAATGGACATTTGAATGAAATGTCTTTTTTTGTCCCTTTTAGCCAAAGCCTGAGGATGATGATGGTTGGAAGAGGTTCTGCCTGGGTGAAAATGTTTGTCTTGATGTCCAGCTGAAAGAAGAAGAGACAGTTAACCCAGGTCTTGATTATGTCAAGGTAATACGTCAATTTAGATGATTCAATCTAAATTGAATCTTTTAGATGAAGACAATGCAACACATTGTTGTCTGAATAATCAGCCACTTACCATTTGAATAGTTTTATTATCAAACTCACTCACCATTTGAATGTTATCCCTTGATTTTATATTCCTAAACTGTATCATCAGACTGGATTCCCACCTTTTCTGAGCATTGTCAGCAAATTAAACCAGGTAACTGCTTGTTAATAACCAGCAACTTTGATTACTGCTTCAACCTCTTAATCTGTTTAAATTAAATTGTATTTTATTCTCTGCAGTCAACAATCTCAGCTGTGCTTGAGTATTTAATCAATTGGTTTGAGGAGAGCGACTTTGTACCACAGTTGGTAAGTTCAATTTCCTCAGTGTTTCACATGTTCCTGTGTATTATGTTTAAGCCCGACTTTGTAGTTAAAGGGTTAGTTCACCAAAAATGAAATTTCTCTCATGATTGCTTGCCTTTAAGCCATCCCAAATGTCTATGACCTTCCTCCTTTAGCATAAACATAAAGGTCCAAAAGGCATATTTTAGGTAGCATAAAAGTAATCCACATGACTCAAACAATTAATGTCTTCTAATGCAAACCGATAGGTTGGTGTAAGAAACAATTCGATAATTATAGTTTTTACTAGATTTAAAAACAAAATTGACTTTTAATAAGTACTCTTCAAACATATATAAAATAAATATTTCTGTTTTTGATGGATTGCAAGTAAAGGTACAGCTTTGTATAAGATATTAGTGAACTATATTTTTTTTGTCTGCCTTCCTAGTTGTACAGTGACTACACCATAATATTTATCATCACAGGGCAGATGGCTGTATGCGTTACTAGCGTGCCTTGAGAAACCGCTGCTTCCTGAAGCACATTCACTAATCAGACAGCTGGCAAGACGATGCTCTGCAGTGCGTGCCAACCTGGTAAACTTTTTTTTTTTTTTTTTGCATGCATATGCATATATTATTAGGGATATCAATCGATTACAATTTTTAATCAAATTAATTACATGGTGTCCCGATTAATTAATCGCATATACAAATATTTGCTGAGAAAGCCCCTCATATAACAATAATTAAATATATAATGATTATACATATTTATATCAATATATCATTATACGTAGTTATCTTTAAATATTTAAAAATTATATATAAATAAAACATTCAGATAATTAAAATGCATTACATTCTTGTGGCAGAAGAGTTCATCATTAATAAGACAATACAAAATGGAGCTTTAGAATACAATGTATTGTTTACTACCATATTATTGATCATAAGTCAATCATTGGCATACAGTTCACAGCAATCCATTACACAAGTGAATTTGTCAATCAGTTCGAGATTTATTATGAGGGCTTGTTTAAGGACCCGTCAACGTACACCTGTGTCAGACATTTTTTTTTAAATTAATGCTTACAAAACTCTTACATCTGGAGACAAGAGGTATATTAAAACAAACAACAACAAAAAGGAAAATAAATAAACAGTTTAAATAAAAATATAAAATCGTTTACATATTTCAATACACTTTACAGCTAAATTTAAAACTAATGGTTTATAACCACCATACTTTTATGAATACTAAACTTTGCCAACAAAAGCAGAAAATTCATCAAATAATATTCCTTATGAAGAGACATGTCATAGCTAAAAAAAAAACCAAATAAAACATTTTCAAAACAAAGTTGAAAGCTGGGAATAATATGATCTCTAACAATCTTGCAGAAATCAGACAAATCGAGTAGGGACAACTCCAAAATAAGTGAAAAAATGTTTCTGCCTGCAGACCACAAAATGTACAGAATATATTGACATCACAATTCAATCTCTCTACAAGATAATAATTAGTGGTGTAGTACTTATAAATAAGTTTGAGTATTTGTGATTAGATATTTATGGGGTAATTTCCGAATTTTGCACCATCTCAATCCAGCCACACCCTGCGTCAGACATGCTTGTGTAGCGTCTCGGGTGCATTGCATCATAAACCTACAAGGTCACTGTGTCAAGTTAAATATAGTTTAATACTCAATCTTTTAACACATCTTGAGATCCTTTAGTTCGCATTTGCGCTCCGAGTGTTTTGAACGCAAGTACTCCTACTGAAGTGTTTTCTTCACTGAATGAACTACGCGTTGCTCATACAGCTCAAATTTCACTTACTGCCCTCTGGAGTAAACAGGTGGTACTACAAGCTTGCATTTCTCAGGAATCTTCCTTATTATGGTCTGGGGGAAGTGCGATTTAAATGCGTATTTTTTTTTTAGCGCGTTATTTTGTAAGTTAAATCGACAGCCCTGATATGTGTATGTATGTATGTGTATATATATATATATATATATATATATATATATATATATATATGTATATGTATGTGTGTGTGTGTATATATATATATATATATATATATATATATATATATATATATATATATATATATATATATATATATATATATATATATATATATATATATATATATATATATATATATATATATATATATATATATATGCATACACACACACACACACACACGTATGATATATGTTTTGGTTTTAGAATACAAGTTGAGGCATCAGATTATTTTCTATCTTTGATTTATTGCAGTTGGACAATTGAAGGCGTGTTGTTAACTGTCTAAAATAGACTGAATATTTAATCTTCTTTCTTCCAGGAAAGCAAAGATGATGATCGGTTGTCGGCTCTTAACTTGATGATTTGTATTGTTGCCAGGTAACTGACATGGCAGTGTTAAAGCCAGATTTAGTATCTCCTGAAATATGCACAGGTGTTATGTATTGTTTAGTAAAATCAAACTTCTCTCTTATTGCAGGTATTTTGAGCAGAATGATTTGGCTGACAAAGACTGAATGGCCATGAAACCAGTGGATGGACGATTGTGAGGAAAATTCCTGTGAATGCGAGAAACCATGAAAAATTATTATTTGGAGAGATTTATACAGTGCCTTCCGCAGTTTTCTGAGTGTCATGTACAGTACACCCATTGCAACTGCAATTAGTGTCATTTGGAGCACTGGTATTGTCAAATAAAAAACAGTGGTATTTTTTGTTTTGGTATTTCAGTCATTAATGATATGTAGTTGCACCTGTCATAGAAGTAAAAATATGTAGAGTTATTAAAACCTCACTAAAAATTCTTCATTTTTAGTATTTAAAGTATCTCTCTTGCAAAACAATTACCATGATAATAGTTTCCGCCAACATTGCTACTAAAATTATAGAGCGCAACATTCATGTTCCTTGAGTAGAAACAAATTGATTTTTAACAATAACTTTTAAACCTTTAAAGACAGACATACATTTAGCTCCAAGGATGTTAATCCATGGTATATGTTTCTGTTGAAGCCATCATTTAGCGTTATTTCAACTTCATTGTTAAAAAATCATGTTTAATAGTGGAATTCCTGGTGGAGAACTACACTACCCATAGTGCCATGCAAGCTTGAAAAAAATCCCTGAAGAGACTGCCCACTTTCATGACGCACTATGAGTGATGCATATTAGTTTGTCTTCCTTCCCCCTCAAACTACTTATTTAATTGTTTCAGAACAATTATGTTTTTAAACATAAAATATTCACTGCTGTCAGTAGGTGGAACTGTGATTGTGATTGGCTAGATGGCCACTCAATCAGTCTAAAGATATAGATGGTACTGCTGTGCATTGAACAAGCACTACACAGATGCCTTTAATGGTTGCACACTGTCACCATGTCAACAACCACATCTCCCATTCAAGCATTCAAACGCACTCCTCCCACGAACATGGATAGGGGAAAATGGGCCCCCATGGCCGCAACCTGGGCCCTGTGGGAGTTGTAGGCCCATGCGTTAGGGTGCCCCTGGCTGCTGAGCATGACTTTTATGAAAAGACAATAATATTCTTATAATAATTTCAATTCTTAAAAGAGTTTCAATAATGTTCGCTCGTTCTCCTCTATAAAAAGTGTCTACATATATTTACTTCATTAAAATGCCTAAGTGTTCTAAGAACACAGCAGAGCTATCATCATACATTTTGTTGACGACACCAACATAGAGGTAAAAAACAGGAGCTGATTTTAAAAATAACTTAACATATTTAACACAGATCTAGTAATCTGTTTAAATTGGCAAATAACCGATCAAACTATTACCTCACAGAAGGATTGTCCTTAGTTTTTTTTTTTCCTGCAGTGCATTTCATGTAATTCTGCCAATCAAGAACAATATGCTGATAAATAACTATTGTTTGTGTGTTCCTCATCTATAGATCATTATTAATGAACGGAGCTGCGTTGATTAGCCTGTCTGACTGACGGCCTATTACGTAAGGGTTATTTCAGCTCATGAAACTCACCTGTGATTGGCTGGATGGTCGCTCAATCAGCACAAAGTAACAAAACGCAAATAATACTTTATACAAATCCACCATCTGGACTTGGTATGGCTTTAGCTTGGAAAAAAGTGGGGGACAAAAATAAACTTTTTAAAGTGTGCGGGGGACATGTCCCCCGTGGCTGCTACGCCATTGACTGAGTTTTACGCTTGTTCAGACACTTAAACAAAACATATTCTGTAAATATTAAGTCACAAAAAGGTGCATTACTTTGTACAACTGATTTACAGTATGTTCAATTTTGACTGACCCAGGTTGTTTACATTTATACTGTAGCAATCTACAAGATAACATGCACAAAGAGAGGATTCATAGTAACCTCAGATTGACCAGCACCACCATAACTGAGCTTTAAATATGTACTGTACATGTATGTGACAATTCCCAAATGCAAAGAATACTTCATACAAATCCACCATTTGGACTTGGTATGAGTTAAGCTTAGAAAAGTTTGGGGGACAAAAATCACCTTTTTAAAGTGTGTTGGGGGACGTATATATATATATATATATATTTTTTGCAACTGAACAAGTCATAAGATGTGTCTGAAATCGTCCACTCGTTCACTCATTTACTATTTCCTATTTAGTGAATGGTTGTGAGTGCACTATATTTCAGCAGTGAGTGAACGAAATGAGTGAACGATTTCAGACGCTGACGTAAATTCCATGCGTCAGAGAGCACAGGGAGCCGTCGCAGACATTTTTATGTCATGAACATTTCTCTTGTGCGGTTTCATGAATTGTATCATCTCGATATTAAATATGGGAATTATGAAGGCAACGTAGGTTTCTTGATTGGCAATATTTTGTTGTTTTCCAAACATTTTGTACACTCGAAATCAGATTGCATTGTGGGTAAGAATGAGTGTACAAATGTAGGGAACGAGATATAGGGAATGATTTCGGACACCACTACAAAATGGCCGACACCCGAAATAGTATACTATTTAGTGAATAGGGGGCGGTTTAGTCCATTTTGCCTCCAACGGTGCCGCCCCCATGGTTTGTGTTACGCTCTTTCATTGAACAGAGCGCGCACGAAAGTCCACGCGCTACTGGAAGACGAAGAGCAAGATGGCGGTAGTAGTGCGAAGTTTGCAGGACCAGCTGGAAAAAGCCAAGGAAAGCTTAAAGAGCGTGGACGAAAATATTCGAAAACTAACCGGTAGAGATCCGAGTGAATTAAGGTATGTATTAATGAATGCTTTTTAATCGGTTCGGTACTCAATCTGGGAAAAATGTTACCAGGGCCTGTTAGCAAGCTAATATTGCGGCTAGTAAACATGGTAACGTATCACATGTGTACTGTTTCGCCGATTGCAATGAGCTATGTTACATTTGCTATTGTTACAAGATACATTTTTATTTTTTGTAGTGATATCACTGAATTTTGGGCTGTTTAAGTCACCCAGGCCTTCAAATTAGCTTAAAGGAGAGCTAGCAGCAATTGGTTGCAAACTCAAATGTAATGTTGTCTGGTGTCTTAGTATAATTTTGTTCATGGTCCTCGAGGGTGATGGTATGTCATGCAAACTGTTCACGTTGGTATCTGCCTTAGTTGGCAAGCCTCTACCAAGCGACAAATGTATTTCTGCCAAGAAATAGGTTTATTGGTTGACAAGCCTGTTTTTTTTACAATCCTTTCATAATTTGGTTATATTGTTAGTTTTAAGTATATTTAAATTTTATTTCACATGTTGCATCGTTTTCCCGCCTGCGACTCTATTAGAACAGGCCTATGAGCATTTGAAAACCACTTACCTAGACTATGAATGTGATTCAGACTCTTGTATAAATAGTTGAACAAAAAGTCGTACAGTCATGGCTAAGGCCAACTTTGCTGCTCTTTAATTTAAAGGCAAGATTAAAGTTGCTGTAATGCAGAAAATGTGCCTTCTCCCTGAAAGATATCACTGAAATAAGAGTCCTGAGATATACCACCGGTCTCAGTAGCTGGCTTTCCATCCACTTATCTTTTATTATTAATTTATTTATTATTTATTAATACTATCCAGAAGACCAATCATTGCATCTGAAACATTGCTCTGGTCATCCTGAAGTGTCTAAAAAAAATCCAAAGCCTGAATAGAGTTTTCAGAGCAAATATTTCAAAAACAAACTTGAACTGTACCAAAGAACAGGTTTATTGACACTTTTGAAAAATACATTAATCAAAAGTAGCAAACGCACAAGAGGAATGCACACATGGACCTTCCAGAATTGTGTACTGTCGCTTAGACATGAGACAAAGTTCTTTACAGTGTTTTGTATGTGTGCTTTAAACTGTATTTTATAAATAAAAGAATCACAGTGGGTACAATTTCTCCAGAAGTGATAATTTTGTTCTTTTGAACACACGGGATTATTACCGTGGTGATATTATGGTAATAATATCAACATTAGAATGTTTGTAAACCGTAATCATTGATCAACCAATCAGAAGACTTTGTCATTAAGTGGAACATTCAGATTTAATGCAGTTGGCAGCACCGTTTTTCTTCTGTTGTGTTTGACAACCGTGAGAAGGTGCACTGCTGCTAAACAGTATGTGATGGCGTCAACGGTAGCTTTGGAGAGCTTTTGAAAAGAAGTGGCGTGGAAGTTACAGAATGGCTAAAATGCTTGCAGCAGTTTTAATGAGTGCCCATTTGTTATATTTTGCCTTTTCCAGACCGGGTCAAAACAGGAGGCTAACCATCCCAGGCCCAGGTGGAGGTAGGGGACGTGGAATCAACTTGCTGAGGTTAGAATCTGTTCTTTTAATGGCAAATATTTGTATTCGGACTATATCTTGGATTTCTAAGTTGCTTATGTCTGTTTACCCTTATCAGGCGTGGACTCTCAGACAGTGGTGGAGGACCCCCAGCCAAACAGAGGGACATCGAAGGGGCACTCTTGAGGTTTCTCATGTCAATTAGCCAATTTCTGGCTATTTTATGAAATGGCTGTTCCCCATTTTGTTTTTAGAGTATATTTACAAATGTTTATTTTTGGCAAACTAGGCTGGCAGGGGATCAGCGAGCCAGGAGAGATTCACGCCATGACAGCGACGCTGAGGATGATGACGATGTCAAAAAAGTATGCAGACTACAACATTTTGACGTTTACTTTTTGGATTTTCCCATCTCTATTTTAAAGCAATCCTTTGTGCTCTATTTTCTACTTGCAGCCAGCGTTGCAGTCATCTGTGGTTGCTACCTCCAAAGAACGTACGCGCCGTGATCTTATTCAAGATCAGACCATGGATGAGAGAGGGAAGCAAAGGTACTGTTTCTGCTTTAGACTATGTCTACACAGTTTATTTGGATGACTTTATAATCCAATCCCTTCCCCTTTCAGAAATCGGCGCATGTTTGGCCTGCTGATGGGAACATTGCAGAAGTTTAAACAGGAGTCTACGGTGTCCACAGAGAAGGTAGACTTACGTTAACAGGCTTCTAGGTCATCGTGGTTCTATTTTGTTCTTTTGTGAAGTTTTTCTTTGTTCTGACTTAGTCATCAACAATAAAAAAAAAATATTATTCTTGGACTAGTCATCTAAAGCTGATTTACTTCCCACTTGTTTGTGTTCGATTTAAATCAACATTTAAGTCAGCAAATTGCTCACAATAAGGTTAAACCACACCTAAGACCAAGTGTCGTTTTAATTTGAACCTTGCTGTTGTTTTCCCCCAGTTAAAAAGACGCCAAGAAATTGAGCAGAAATTAGAAGTGCAGGCAGAACAGGAGCGTAAAAAAGTTGAGAGTGAAAGGAGAGAGCTCTTTGAAGAAAGACGTGCCAAACAAACCGAGCTACGACTTCTAGAGCACAAAGTGGAGCTTGCTCAACTGGTATGTCTCATAAATGCATGGAGACAATGGTTCTTTCTTGTAAACTTTCAGTTTTTGTATTTTAATTGACTGTTATCCTTGCTGTGATAATTTTATACATTCATTGTGTTTTTATGTGTTACAGCAAGAGGAGTGGAATGCACATAATACTAAGCTCATCAAGTTCATTCGCACAAAGACCAAGCCCCCTATCTTTTACCTGCCTGGTCGAATGTGCTCAGCTACACAAAAGCTCATGGAGGAGTCTCAGAAAAAATTAAATGGTAGGTGTTTCTGGTTCTTATTTATTTCTCACATCAGGGGATTCTCACAAAACCTGTCAATGTCCTGGTTGTATTTAATCCCAGATCAATACAAAAAAGTACTGCCTTTTTATTTTGCATAAATACAGTGAAGCCTATATTTTGAACCATTAAGATTTTTACCCGCACATTTTACCTCGCAATGAAAGCTCTATGGATGCCTAAAATGAGTATCATATTCCATCTTTATTCAAATTGCAATAATGAGAGTTGGGTGCTAAAATGTGTGTAACAAAAATACACAATGTAAACAATCTTAAAGGCCCTAAAATTGGCTGATTAGATAATCACCTGAATAAGTAGGTGTTTGCAGTAAAGTGCTCTGTGACAGTATTTATCTACTGTTTATTTTAATAGGCATATTTGATGAGAGACGTGAAGCCTTTGCAGAGCATCTCAACAAAATGGAGGCTCGGCCAAGGCGTCAATCCCAGCGTACAGGTGGCAAGGAAATGGAGGACAGCCGTCGGGCTGAAGAGATGAAGAACGAAGATCAAGAGGAGGGTAAGGCTGTAGTAGGGCCGACAGGTAACAGACATGATGTGGAGATGGAGGATGACGAGGAAGATATAGTCGAGGAGGAAGGTGAGGAAAGCTCAGAGATTAGGGAGAGGGAGAGGGAGGGAGTTCAAGAGCAGGGGGAGGAGAAGGATAAACAAGAGGAGAGTGAGAGGAAGGCAGAGGAGGAAGAAGAGTATGAAGATGTGGGAGCAGTCGAGGTTAAGGAAGACGAGGAGGAACAAATGGAGGTCACGGAAGTTCAGAGGGAGGCTGAGGGACAGGGTAAGTTGCAGGTTGAGAGTCCACAGGCCACAGTTGAAGAGGTAGGTAGTGAGAAAAGGGAGGAAGAACAGGAGACAGAGAAGGAGTCTCAGGAGGAAATTATAACAGAATCTCAGCAAACCCCAGAAAGCCATGTGGAAACTGAGGTTGCAGAGTGTAAAGAACCAGAACTTGAAGCCCCAACACCTAGTGCAGAGGAAAATGTCACTAAAGAGGATGACAATGCTCAAGAATCCCAACCATCACCACCTGAACCTAATCCAGAAGTCCCATCTCAAGAGCAGAGACAAGAACCAACAGTTCAGCTACAAGAAGCCAAACCAGACACAAAGGAGGCTGCTGAGGATGTTAATGACTCTCGTGCTCGGACCAAAGCAAGAGCCAAGAGGAGCAAGGGTCGAAGTAGCAGTAGCTCCTCTTCAAGTTCCTCATCAAGTTCCTCCTCAAGTGGCTCCAGCTCCTCCTCTAGTGGCTCCAGCAGCCAAAGCAGTTCTTCTGGCTCCTCGTCGTCTTCCTCCAGCTCACGCTCTCACAGTCGCGGCAGGGATAGAGATGCCCGGGACCGCAAAGGCCGTAGGAGACCATCTGACCGGGAGCGTAGGAAAAGTGGAAGTGAGAGAGGACACAAGTCCTCCAAAGGCAGTGGCCGTGACATTAAAGGCTCCAAAGACAAGAGCTCTAAACCCGACAGGAAGATGACGAGTTCAGAAGGAAGCAGGTCAGGGAGGAGGTCCTCCAGGAATGACAGGGATCGCAAGTCTAATAGAAAGGATCGACGTTGAAGAACAAGAATGCCGGTCTTGTGTAATTTTCTCCTTTTTTTTTTTTTTAATAGCCTATGTTTGTCAGAATTGTGTGGTGACCATAGGAGTTTTTCTTTAGTGGGTTTTAAGTTTGAAGTCTCCATGTATCAATCTTTTTTGTTTTGTCTGTCAACTGGTTATTTGGACTTAAGTGTATCGTGGATTTTTTCAAGTTTATGAACTCTGCTTTTAAGAAATGTCACTATAAAAATGTTGGTTTCAGACACATCACTATTTCATGGAGATATATAGCTGTTCCTGAAATGTTGATCATTAAACTTCAACCATGATATTGAAAGTTCAGACCGTCCCAGATACATTAGTAGTTTAGTCACAGATATTTTTTTGTGATGCCATATTAATGTGATTAACCTTCAGTAAATTTCAATTATCCATTATGACCATACCATACTGTGGTGGAGTTTTTTTTTTTTTTTTTTTTTCTTGGAGCAAAAGTGTCTGCTTTTTTGTATAAATGACTCAACATGAAAAATTAAAGGCAATTAACACTTTTCAGTTCTTTCGTTGTGATTTGCATTTATGTATTTGAAATGTTTTTAATATACATCTTTGAAACATCACCAAGATTTGCTGTGAGAACACTGAATAATGTGCTAAATAGTTGACTTTCTAGTTGTGTTTTTTTTTTTTTTTTTTTTTAATTTAGTTCAACATAATTTTAACTTGTATAATTTTAAGCATCCTGGAACAAACTCATTTACTATAAATGAAGGATTAGTACAAGATAAAACTTTTGTGACTTCAAAAAGCATGGATTTTAGCTTCACATACATGGGCACTGCTTAGTTGCATCTACGTAATCATCTGTGAAACTAAACTTAAAATTACAACCGATTTGCGGTAGAATGTTTTACGTAAGTTGTGTTTTGGCACTGCTCTTCTGGTGAATGAATCATGATTTGAGCTTACCTGGACATCGCCTGATTGTGCTCATGACTGGAGATATTCGGTCATAGCGTGCAATTTTCATGTTGATATGTTATACGATTAAACATTTAAAACTGAAATATTACTTGCTTTGAAGATCAAAAACCACTCATTTACATATATTGAATTAATTAATTTGACACGCTTTTCTGACACTAAGCTTAAAGCACTTTTACATAGAGAACGGGACTCCCAACACCTCAGTCACTACCAGTATGTTACTATGATTTTTCAAGTATTTTATCTACTAATAATGTTTGTATTGTACTGTATTTAAATGTTAGAGGTGAAACTTGTGGTATGGCTGATATGAGTTCAATGGAAGACTTTATTATTATATTATATTGTACAGCATCAGTTGATAATTCAATGCTACAATATCGTAATACCACAATAGTATGTAAATGCACTACGTAAACTAAAACCATAAAATGAGGATGATATGGTAAAATTGTGCCTCTTTTTCATGCACAGAGTAAGACTGTGCATGAAAAATGGTCTGCAAACGTTTTGTAAAGGGTAAATTAAATTTAAGCATAAGAAAGAAATATGAGCAATTCTTAAATCGTTTGCATAAGTATAATTCACGTGTTGTGACTGTAATTTCGTATTAACAGTAAATTTGGTGTATTCTTCTGACTTTTTTGCTCTTACAATTTTGCCACTGTTTTTATACCTAAACATAACCAAAAACATTGCAAACCTGCAATCAGTGAAATGCAAGCAAAGAAAGGGTGTCGTGAACAGCAAAACAGATTGACCACGTACAATAAGTCTGTATGCGTAAAATAAACTACTGCAAACCTGTATATGACTTGTGTTTGTGGGATAAATATTATCCAGAAATAATCCTATATACATTATTCCATCTTCCCTTTTGTTGCGCGCTCACTTCTGGCACGATTTTCTCACTGTAAAGAGATGTGCTAGTGCGAGGGTGAAGGCGTGTCTACCTGCTTCTAGTAACCAATCAAATTAGGTTTTCGTTGACCAGTTTACTCTGACCTAATTGGTTTAATTATATGACCGACAGCTTCTTTATATGGCTTAGCGTAAATCCTCTGGGTATCTCTCCTCGCTTAAATATTAAACTGAAACTCAGCAAAAAAAAATAAATGTCCCTCTTTTCAGGACCCTGTATTTTAAAGTAAAATTTTAATTTTGTAAAAATCCAAATAACTTTACAGTTCTTTATTGTAAAGGGTTTAGACAATGTTTTCCATGCTTGTTCAATGAACCATAAACAATGAATGAACATGCATCTGTGGAAACCTCGTTAAGACACTAACAGCCTACAGACCAGGACTGCAGATGTGGCCAGGGCAATAAATTGCAATGTCCATACTGTGAGACGCCTAAGGCAGTGTTACATAGAGACAGGAAGCACAGTTGATCATGCTGGCAGTGGCAGAACATGTATCAACACCTGCACAGGATTGGTACATCCGAATATCACACCTGTGGGACAGGTATAGGATGTCAACAACAACTGCCTGAGTTACACCAGGAACACACAATTCCTCCATCAGTGCTCAGACTGCAATGGGCTGAAAGAGGCTGGACTGAGGTCTTGTAAGGCAAGTCCTTACCAGACATCACCGGTAACATTGATTATGGGCACAAACCCACCTTCACTGGACCAGACAGGACTGGCAAAAAGTGCTCTTCACTGACAAGTCATGGTTTTGTCTCACCATGTGTGATGGTTGGACTCGCATTTATCGTTGAAGGATTGAGCGTGAGTTTATGTCTTAGTTGTTGAATCATTATATGTTCATACAAATATTTACACATGTTACATTTGCTGAAAATAAAAGCAGTTGAAAGTGAGAGGATGTTTAGTTTTTGTTGAGTATATATACACTGCTCAAAAAAATAAAGGGAACACTAAAATAACACATCCTAGATCTGAATGAATGAAATAATAGTATTAAATACTTTTTTCTTTACATAGTTGAATGTGCTGACAACAAAATCACACAAAAAATATCAATGGAAATTAAATTTATCAACCCATGGAGTCACACTCTAAATGAAAGTGGAAAACCACACTACAGGCTGATCCAACTTTGATGTAATGTCCTTAAAACAAGTCAAAATTAGACTCAGTAGTGTGTGTGGCCTCCACGTGCCTGTATGACCTCCCTACAACGCCTGAGCATGCTCCTGACGTGGTCTCCTGAGGGATCTCCTCCCAGACCTGGACTAAAGCATCCGCCAACTCCTGGACAGTCTGTGGTGCAACGTGGCGTTTGTGGATGGAGCGAGACATGATGTCCCAGATGTGCTCAATTGGATTCAGGTCTGGGGAACGGGCGGGCCAGTCCATAGCATCAATGCCTTCCTCTTGCAGGAACTGCTGACACACTCCAGCCACATGAGGTCTAGCATTGTCTTGCATTAGGAGGAACCCAGGGCCAACCGCACCAGCATATGGTCTCACAAGGGGTCTGAGGATCTCATCTCGGTACCTAATGGCAGTCAGGCTACCTCTGGCGAGCACATGGCGGGCTGTGCGGCCCCCCAAAGAAATGCCACCCCACACCATTACTGACCCACTGCCAAACCGGTCATGCTGGAGGATGTTGCAGGCAGCAGAACGTTCTCCATGGCGTCTCCAGACTCTGTCACATGTGCTCAGTGTGAACCTTCTTTCATCTGTGAAGAGCACAGGGCGCCAGTGGCGAATTTGCCAATCTTGGTGTTCTCTGGCAAATGCCAAACGTCCTGCACGGTGTTGGGCTGTAAGCACAACCCCCACCTGTGGACGTCGGGCCCTCATACCACCCTCATGGAGTCTGTTTCTGACCGTTTGAGCAGACACATTTTGCAGGGCTCTAGCAGTGCTCCTCCTGCTCCTCCTTGCACAAAGGCGGAGGTAGCGGTCCTGCTGCTGGGTTGTTGCCCTCCTACGGCCTCCTCCATGTCTCCTGATGCACTGGCCTGTCTCCTGGTAGCGTCTCCATGCTCTGGACACTACGCCGACAGACACCGCAAACCTTCTTGCCACAGCTCGCATTGATGTGCCATCCTGGATGAGCTGCACTACCTGAGCCACTTGTGTGGGTTATAGACTCCGTCTCATGCTACCACTAGAGTGAAAGCACCGCCAGCATTCAAAAGTGACCAAAACATCAGCCAGGATGCATAGGAACTGAGAAGTGGTCTGTGGTCACCACCTGCAGAACCACTCCTTTATTGGGGGTGTCTTGCTAATTGCCTATAATTTCCAACTGTTGTCTATTCCATTTGCACAACAGCATGTGAAATTTATTGTCAATCAGTGTTGATTCCTAAGTGGACTGTTTGATTTCACAGAAGTGTGATTGACTTGGAGTTACATTGTGTTGTTTAAGTGTTCCCTTTATTTTTTTGAGCAGTGTGTATATATATATATATATGAGAGAGAGAGACCCACCTTCCCCCTCATGCTTGCAAATCTCTTTTCAGTGAGAAATTCGTGCCAGAAATGTGAGTGCAACAAAAGGGAAGACGGAAATGTTTTGTTTTTGGATAATATTTATCCAAATCATTTACAGGTTTGCAGTAGTTTATTTTACGCATACAGACTGATTCTACAACGATCAATCTGTTTTGCTGTTCACGACACCCTTTCTTTGCTTGCAAAAGCTGATGGCAGGTTTGCTATGTTTTTGGCCATGTTTAGGTGCAAAAATGTTACCAAAAGTGTAAGCGCAAAAAAAAAAAAAAAAGTCAGAAGAATACACATCAAATTTACTGTGCTAATATGCAATTACAGATTCATATGAATTATGAATTGTGTTTATGGACATGACGTAATGATGCAAGGATGAACCCCATAAGCCAGCGATTTCAAGCCAGACCCGACAGCTCAAAATACAAATTATTTTTTATAGGCTTACCAAAGTGAATTGGTGTAAGGTAAGAAAATAGTTTTGAACACTGATTGTTTATGTACTCAACTGATAATGGCAATTTGTTCATTTTTAATCAAAAAGTCTTACATAGCGCTTCTTTAACAAATAGATTCTATTAACATTAGCAAATGCATTAGGGATCATGAGCTCTTTTCTTACAGCATACATTTATCTTAATGTTAATTTATAAATTCACACTGGTTCACAATACATTAGTGTTAATCTATACAACGGTTGTTATGAAGTGTTATGCATAAATGTAATCTTGCACATGCATAATTTTGGAGTGAAAATATGGATGATCATGACTCATGAGACAATGTGTAACTTTGTAAATTGAACTTGTGTGACAGCAATGCAGGGGAAAGGAAATGTTTTTGTTTTCTTCTTAGCAATGGGTTCCATTCTCCACCTCATGATGGCAGTAGTATACTTTGTGAAACACCATCAGGTAACACTGTAGTAGCTTGACTGGTCATCTCATCTGCATTGCTTTGGCATTCATTTGAATGGGCATCTGATTGTTTCCACACAGTTACACTCAATGTCAATGAAACAGTACATAAAATGTCTCCTCATCTAAAACTTGAAAATATTTAAATGGATATACTATATAAATATGTATATAGATGTAAATGCAATCATGTGCTCACCTGCCATTTGTAAGAACCTGTAAAACAGATCAGTATGTTTTTCTTGTGAGATGCCAGCATTTACATTGGTTACATCTGACAATTGCTTATCATGCATCAATAGGCACAGTTACAGTAACTACAATGACATTATAATGTGTATTAAAATATTTCAGGAAGCAGATTTCCTAATCCTGTTCATGAATGCCCCTCTAATACTATACACATTTTGGATGTCACAAATTTAACATCTGATTAAGACCAAAATGGGAGGAGCTATCCAAAATGTGTAGGCTGGGGGGGCTTCCAGCAACAGGGCTGAAAAACACTGCCATATACACATCATCATGATCCATTTATACAAAGTACAGGAAAAAAAGAACTGTGCAATACTTAAGGTATGGAAAGTGTGTGGATATGTATGAGATACTCTATAACATGAGAATTCCTTTGCCTAGCATGCTTCTTTTTCCAGTCTCAGCAGAGATTTTGACACTAGCTAAGTTTTTTGTGGCTTAAGATGAGGCAGTATGACATCTTATATCATCCACCCAGTATATCTTACGCCATGCAATGGGTGGTCATTTCACCTTAGTGCTTCTGAGTAGATCTCTGTATCTCTTACATGCGTAACCCTCCTCTGTGCCCCCTGCGGTCCTTCCTGCACAGTGGAAAGTGAGCAGTCAGCTGTTTTGATCCTCATTAGTGGTGTCTGTCTCTGATGAGCAGGATGATGAAGCCTTTCTATTGATCCGTCTCTGGAGGAAAAGTGCTGGGTAAACAGGACAGAGTTATGGCTCAGAGGAGACCAACGGGCATGTTTACAGAGAAGATTGTAGGAGAGAGGGGAGAAAGTTTTGCATTCTGTTTCCACCTAGTTTTATCCTATTAATGACTTTGTAAAGTTGACATAGCAGCAACTGTGTTTTTCATGTAAAAAGAGACACCCAAGGCCGCTCATGTTCATCTGAAAACCCTAATAAGTTGACTTTACTCATTTGAATGAGTAAACTCATTCCCTCAATTTAATTGAGTAATGGCATCTCCAAAACTAATTAAATTAAATTGGTGTTCATATGGTCGTAACTATTTAAGTTAAGTTAACTAGATGCAAGTAGAAAACTCTGATTTTATTACATTTTTAGATCTATCAATAGTACAGCTCAAAAGATCATAACATTAAATACATTTAATTCACCAAAGAAATGCATATATATACCAGCACTTTAACTGCACATGCACAAAGAGAATTAGAGTCAACAGGGTCCAACTTGGCCAAACTTGAAATAACACGAAACAACAAAACAACATAAATAATACTACAAAAGAGCTAACACCTCTATAAATGCCTAATTACAACTATGTAAATGCCCCCATAACTTCCCTTTGATCAAGGAAACATAATTACATAATTCAAGTGCACGGCATTATGGGTATTCCCCAGAGTCTAATTTTTAGTCTATGGATTTTTTTTTAAAGATAAATAAGTTCAGTGAACTTAAATATTCGAGTTATGAGCCCCAAACCTGACATTTCAATTACTGCTTAATTAAGACACCTTGATATTTCCAGTAATGACAACATTAGGGTTTACAGTCTTAGCTATAGGACACCAGAACCAAAGATAATAGATGTCTGGAGTCTAATTTCATGACAAGGATACCACCTTACACTAGTAGAAGTAGAATCTAATTTGGACCAAAATGGGTTTTACAGCTTGATGCCATGGAAGAATATTTTTTTGTATTTTACATCCAAACTATGGAGCTTTAAAGCAAGGGTTTTCAAATGTGGGTCCAGGGAGCTGCTATAAGGGATCTGTGGAAACTTTCAGAGAAATAAAAAAAATTTAAATGTCAGTTATTTAATTTAGCAAAGTACATGTTCTGTGTAATATATCATAATATTTATAATATAATTGGGTATTATACCAATTATTATACCAAAGTGGGTACTTTCATATTTGGGGGTCATTGAAATCAAAAAATTTGAAAACCCCTGCTTCAAAGAACCAAGAAATCAATATGCGGATTTGACGAACCCCTAAGAACGTTATTAATCTTTAAAGAGCCATACAGCCAACTACAAACCTTACACAGATAAAGTTGTTGCTGATAAAAAGAAGACTGGCACTTGATTAGGGAAGACATTAGCACTCCTTTTGGATTTTTTGTGTATAATATATAATAGAAATATATAAGGAATAATTGACTGTGGAAAGTTAAATTATTGAAAAGAAAATGCACACCTGAGGTGGTAATGGGGACATTCAATAATTCAAAGGGACGGAGTAAATTATTACACTTACACCATGGCAACCACACCTTCAAAATAATTTCAGGGTTTTAACTCAAGAAATGTTCTGTTTTTGTTTCTGTAAAATGGTCTTGCGTGTAGAATTACTTTCTTTTGCCCAGATACAACGTCTTGTTTCAAGCAAATTCAGGCGCCGAGCTGCATTGGTAGTTCAAAAACGTCAGCAGAAACATTGCTTCAAATTTACAAGATGTAAGTTTAAGTATACTTAGTATACACTTTGGATGCTCTGTGTCCTGTGAGCAAGTATGTGTGTGGGAAAAAAGTGTGTGTCCATGTGTGAGTGTGTGTGCGCAGTCAAGACCTGGAACTACTTCATAGCTGTGCGTTTACTGGAAAATAATTGCACACATTATGTAACGTTTGCAGGCACGAAGCAAGAGAAAGAGGATCTAAGTGCAGGCTTATTTAATAAAAATAAACATAAGAAACTCCAAACACGATCACAGAACAAACATAAAAAAAAATTAATGGTGGAGCCGGTGGAGGGCCCAGAGACTGTGAGCTGCTGAGCGGATAATGCTATTTTTTATTCAATGCAGTGGCGGTTCTAGAGGGTCATGTCGGGTGTCGGGGGTGCCCATGTCGCCTATGCTTAAATTCGCCACGGATTCAATGAAATTGACTAAATAATGAAATTATTGTTGAATAGCACTCTTAGGACATGAATGAATTATTTTGTTCCACACTTTGTCTCCAGGTGGTTGTGCAGTGTTAGCACTCTGTCAGTGGTCAGTGCTTTTCCCCCTCAGCAGTCATGTGTGAACAGTTTGATTTTTAGATCAATAGCAAGATTCCTTACCTCAAGCTTCAAAGGCAGAATGATCGAGCAAAGCTCAATGAAACCAGGGTGTTTTAATAAGCCGGAGTGGGTGTGTGTGTCCTTTATAAACGGCTTAACTGACTGTTCACTGACACTAGTGTGTGCCATTTAGGCTAGTTAAACTGTTTGTTCTTTCAAAGTTGAGTAGTGAGGCTCACAGGGGATTGGAACAGACTCAAGAGTGCTTCTGTCCGTGACTGTTGTTGTAATAGAGGAATTAAACTGACCTGATTGGTGTTAACTTAGCTTTTTTGTGCGCAGTCAAACAGTGGGTTTCAAATAGACTTCTTCAGCTGCATTGATCAACACTACTTTACTTCTCACTCAGGTCAACAACCTTTCAGCAACATGTATTTTTTGAATGTAGAAAGAACATTTTGAAATAATAATTGCAATCTAGTTCTGTTCCATTAAATTGAAAATTTTAACAACATTTTTCAACCAGGATGGATGAAAAGTTAAGGTATAAATGTCAATTTTAAGAAGAAATAAAGAATTTTAAAGTGCTTTTTCCACTATCAGGCCGAACAGTTCTGAGCACGGTGCTGTACGATTACATACCGTTCCCGACCTGGAATTCAAAGTATGGTTAGCCAAGAGTACTTGGGACATCATTGTGGTGGAACGACTGTAGTGATGTGGCGACTCACGATTGGCCACTTGTCCAGTCAGTCCATTTTAATCCTCAATTCTCAGAACCACTGAGGAAAATTTATTGTAACCGTGCAAACACGCCCGGATTTGTGAGGGGCAAGCGTTTAAGTATTAAATATTGCTCCGTGAATGCTATTTTCCAATGGGAGATGAATTTCAATTTTTCATTTTGATGTAGTTCCAGTACAGAAAGCCCCAAGGCACAGAGCAGAAATGTACATCATGTTTGCTCCACCACAGAGTTTTCTGGCATTTTCCCCTCTAAAACAATAATTTTTTTTAAAAATACAGATTTTAGACTCTAAATGGGGCAATAAATGCAGTGCTCAGATTCCTCCTAATTCTTTTTTAGTAGTTCCCAATTCGATGTCCACTCTCTGTGTTTCTTAGACTTTTTTGTCTGGCTTGGTTGGTTTCCTGCATTGCTAGCTAGTCAAGATCCTTGAACCGTATTGGAATGCCGCACACAGATTAAGACATCATCTGAAGTGCCATGGCAACAACAAGTCTAGCAAATGTGAAGTTACACTAACACCCAAGCCAGTATGCAGATTTTTGGAAATAACAACGGCATTTAAAAATCAGTCATCATTTGCAATTCCGTTGAAGTGACCTTACTTTGAGGTGGTCTGAGAACTTGTCTACAATATAAAAAGGAGGAAACCTTGGAAAAAGATTTTACCTTGAAACTCATGTCAGCTTTACTGAGAGAATTCATTAACTGCATCTCTTTTGAAAAGCTATCATCTGTAGAATTAAATGAAACACAGCTTAAACTCTAAATGCTATCTGTCAAACAAGATGATTTGTAGTACTTCCACATTTAGCAGGGCATTCAAGCAGAGATCCTAATAATTTGCAAGTGTTTCTATTTATTTACATATGTAAATCCTAAATAACTGTGCACATCCACATAACGTCTACAGATGCCAAAACATAAGAACTCAATACCTTGACAATAACATCAGTGAATATCTTGGATGGTACATTTAGACATAAATATCTCAATCTACTTTTAGTTCTGACCATATCAAGTGGGTCTGTTGGGACCCATCCTTAAATGCAGCTACAAACAGGCTTTGCTCCAGCCAGGCCTGCAGAGCAACGGACAAACTCATGCTTAAATTGTCCTTTGACAAATCCTACTACAAAGCCCTGGCCTCCTCTCCATGCTGGCCTTAGGCTTAAGATGCTGTATTTGACTCCAAAGCCACTAGCTCAAGTACCCACCGTGGGCAGCTAGGCCTCCAAAAACATGTGCTATGTTACACATCTTAGAGAAAATGCCATTTTGGTCATACTCATCTTGCACCAACTGCCCTCCTTAGTTCCTCAAGCCACAAAAGAGACAAGGCCACCATTTGTTCTGTAGTACAGTAATCTGTGTGAAGAGCCAATTCTGATGCAGTTGTGTTCACTCCAGTAGATTCCAAGTGGACTGCTAGTCTTTCTAAAGGTGAATGTGAAAATCACGTTGATTCTTTGTCGTTCCATTGGTGCACTCGAATGGAGATGCTTGCAATGAATAGAAAATAGACCAGCAGTGGCTGTTTTACTTATCTGTCAGACTTTTGTGCTTCACCCTTGAGGTGTGATATTTATGGGGTTTAATAGGGACCGCTTATTTCAGTGGGAATTAATGAATATGTAATTCATGTCACTTAATGTAACTGGGTTTTACAGCAAAGTTAATCAGGCTGCTGCTAATCTAATGATCAAAACGACATGATTCCTTCCAGATTTATCTATATTAAAGATACTTTGATGTTTGATACATAGTGGAAAATTAACATTATTAGGAACACTATTGTCCTGATAAAGTGCTCGAGGTGGTCTTCTGCTGTTGTAGCCCATCTGCCTCAAGGTTCCACGTGTTTTGCATTCTGAGATGCTATTCTGCTCACTACAATTGTACAGAGTGGTTATCTGATTTACCATAGCCTTTCTGTTAGTTCGAACCAGTCTGGCAATTCTCCGTTGACTTCTCTCATCAACAAGGCATTTCTATCCACAGAACTACCACTCACTGGATGTTTCTTGTTTTTGGCACCATTCAGAGTAAATTCTAAAGACTGTAGTGCATACAAATACCAGGAGAACAGCAGAAATACTCAAACCAGCCCATCAGAGACCAAAAATCATGCCATGGTCAAATTCACCAAGATAATTTTTTCCCCCCCATTTGTATGGTTGGTGTGAATAATAACTGTAGCATCTGACCTGTATCTGCATGATTTTATGAATTGCACCTCTGCCACATGATTGGCTGATTACATAATCGCATGGATATGTAGGTGTAGATGTTCCTAATAAAGTGCTCAGTGAGTGTACAATTACTGTGCAAGCAACCTAGAAATGTATCAAGAGAAATGACAAGTATGGAAGAAGAACACAAAAGTACTCCAGCAGTTGTAAACCCTTACAAAAATATATATTGGTAACCAAAATTTCCACCAAAATACCACATTTATTACAGTTATTGTAACGACAGTAACAATAAATAAACAATTAATATGGGATCTCTTTCAAACAAGCTTTCAGAATCTTTCTGTCTTTGTTTCATTTATTTATTGACAAAGACTGAAAAGTGGTAACCTGATATTTCTACTTCAAGGACCCATTTCTACTTAATCTAACCCATACAAATGACATTTGTTGGTGTAACCTAACATTGTCTGGTTGGTTTAGTCAAAATGAATAACATTTTATTGAATTAAACCAGTTAATTTAGATGTTACCACATGAAGCACATTTTTTAAGTTACCCGACAAAGCATTTTTTACAGCGCATGCTAACAAAGCTTTATTATAGCAACAATAACTGTAGAAAGTTTGGTATTTTTACAGGAACAATGGTTACCATGGCGATGTTTTCTAAGTGGAAGTTTTCTTTATACTAAGCTAATGTTCACCTTTTTTCTAAATAACACCCTTTTCATGAGTCATATGTATAAATATACTCTAGAACATGCTGATTGAAATTAACTTTCAGAGAAATTGCAGTTTTAGTGTCTGATTAAATCATATATTTGTAAAATCATGTGGAACTGAAATTTTGAATATGAACAACATTTCTTGAGTCTGAAAACAGGCTCTATGAAGAACATGTCAGAATACAATTATTAAATGTTGTGTACATTTAGCCACTGTTTTGTCATTTCTTGCAATGAGCCTAATAATATAGATATTTATTTTGTCTTTCCTACTTTGCAGGTTGACAAGATAACTTTCTTTGTTGACAACTAATTACTTTACGACAAACACCCAGATCACAATTTTTTCTTTCAACCACCTAAATCACCTCTAAGATGTGGCATTAACTGCAGTCCTTCTTTCCGCAGTGTGACGGGTTTCATGTACGGATGCTAATTCCATGGTTTCTATTTTTAAATGCCTCAGAGCCTCAGGTGAGGTTTATTCTTGCACACCGAGGTTCCAGTCAGCCAACTTCTATCAAAGAGATAACGCCAGTTGCTATGGAAACCCGTTCTCTGCTCAGGTTATAAATCACAGACACATGTATACACACTCTCACATGCAGATCTTTGTGGAGTGCAGTTCACAAAAGCAGTATCTCCGTGATGCCTCTCCCAGTGGACCTGCCTTTTGGGTAGTGAACACGAAACACCTTCCTCTGTCATCATCAGCCCTGCAGCCACAGGAAAACTTTCTAAACTGGTTAAAACCGCTCCAATTTAGTGGTTCTGCATGGGGTTTGGAGAGTTTGAAAAATGGTTGTTTATGCAGTTTTTCCTTGCTGCAAAATCACTTTAGATTTTTTTGTGTGTCTTGTATTCCAGATTTTTTTTAAACATAAATCAAACAAAATTAAAGCAATAGTTCACCCCCCGCCACAACACAAATACTCTCTTATCTTTTACTCACCCACATGCCATCCTGGATTTATATGACCCTTTAAGCTCCAGAAATCACATTAAAGCAGCATAAAAGTAATCCATATGACTTAAGTGGTTTAATATATGTCTTCTGAAGCAATGCAATCACTTTGGGTGAGAAACAGATCAATATTTCAATCCTTTTTACTATAAATCTCCATTTTCAGAATGTGAAAGTAAAAGTGGAGATTTAAAAAAAAACTACTTAAAACATTGATCTGTTTCTCACCCACACCTTTTATAACGCTTCTGAAAACATCAACATATATTTACAGACTGGAGTCATATGGATACTTATATGCTGCCTTTTAGTGATTTTTGGATCTTTAAAGTTTTAGTCACCATTTACCTGCATTATATGGACCTACAGAGCTGAAATATTCTGCTCATTTTTTTTAATTTGTTCTGAAGAAGAAAGAAAGTCATTCACATCTGGGATGGCATGAGGGTGAGTAAATTATAAGATAATTTCTATTTTTGGTTGAACTTTAAAAAATGCCAATGGAGTAAGAAGAATAAACTTAAAAAAATTTTAAACTTTAAAAGTTTTAATAAACTTTAAACATTAAAAGTTTATTTTTCTTACCTCATTGGCAAATAGTGTGCCAAAGTTTGTCATTTCTGGAACACATTTCTGCATTAGCATACATATGCAAAATGAAAAAAAAATAAATATTGTTTTAAAATATTGCTTTTCCCAATACACCCTCTGTCTTGTCAAACTCTGTCCCCGGCCCATACTAGCACCATTGGTTGAGGCAATGAGCATGCTTGTTTTACACCGATTATACTTAATGAGCAGACAATGTGCGTGGTCATGGAAATGCAATAAAATGCTTTCCTTCATCCGTGTAAGGTAACTAACCACTTATAAACAAATAAAAAAACTGATCGACCGATTTTTCTTTACAGACCGCTGTTCTCACCGGCTTCTCCAATGGATGTGTTGTGTGCATGCCATGGATTGACATCAAAAGCAGAGAATAACTTGATTATTTCAAATCTCATGTAAATACAGATTTTATTAATAAGCTGATTTTTGGTATTTATCAGTGTTTAACTCAGTGAGTGTGTTTACATGCACATCAATACACTGATAACTACCAAAAATCATCTTATTCAAAAAATCTGACAACACAAGAAATCCACGTTTACATGAGATTTGAGATGCTCAGCGGTTAAGGCTCTGGGTTACTGACCGAAAGGTTGGGGGTTCAAGCCCCAGCACCGTCAAGATACCACTGTTGGGCCCTTGAGCAAGGCCCTTGACCCTATCTGCTCCAGGGGTGCTGTTTCATGGCTGACCCTGTGCTCTGACCCCAGCTTAGTTGGGATATGTGAAAACAACTCCATTTCATTGGCTCTGTACCTGTACTCTGCACAATGACAATAAAGTTGAATCTGAATCTTAAGAACATTGGTAAATGTTTTTACATGCAATGTGCAATCATTGTAATGAGCAAAAATCTACCTGTGTCGATCAGATTGCTTAAACAACTTTCCCTTACAGGGGGTAATGTCATAAACAGTTTAAGGCATGACCTTAGACGTCATCTTAAGCATATTAGAAAGAAGAAAGAATGTGCATGTAAACGCTCATTGTGTTTCTAAAGATGTTTAGATATTTTCACTACATGGAAAACCAGTGAAAACCAGTGATTTAAGAAAACAACGTTTTGCGGTGTGTATGATAATAATTCAACGACACTAACTTTGGTTTTCTGTTTGCACTTTGTACCTGCGGTTCCCTGTCCTATAAATCAGGCTCTCCATTGCAGCGACAGACAGAGGGAATTCTTCATGTGACAAGATTGCAATTCTGGCCTCTAATCACATTACTCTTCTCATTCTTTGCCAGTGCTGGTCCTGTGCTATCATTAGAGACACTGCCAGGGGGCTGGCACTGGCTAAGGCAGTTGGCTTTAATTGCTTGCCTGTCACACGGTGAAAAATCTACACATTGGATGCAAGCACTATAAAGATCTAATGCTGAATCAGTGGGTTGGCAGTCACATGTTCCTGCCATTAAGAGGAGATTGTTTTACAGTGTGGCTTATTTACTCAGTAGTTAGGGAGTTCTGTTTTTACTGGTACATTGTATAGTATGTTTAACCGTTTAGATTGCGTTTGTTTGGAACAACATGCAGGTTAAATATTAAAGTATTTAAGAAATTGTATTCCCCAGATAAGTGTACATTTCTAAATTAATTGTCTCCTTTTCAAGTACCGTTTCATGATCCAGTTGACTCTTTGAGAGGATAACATTAATTACTGTACATGTTCCGGTGGATGATTCTCTGTCAGTTTTCAGGGTGTAAAAAGTGTAAAACAAGGAACACCAAATTTTGCTCTCGCTCTCCCTCCGGAGTGAAAAGTCAGTGCATGTTCGTGCATTGGCAGCCTGAGAATGGAATAGTGTAAAGCGAGGCCTGTCCTGCTCTAAATAATGAGGTGTAAAACGTCTGCCAGTGGAAGTGCTGAAAGATCATTTGTGCAGGGAACCTTGTTCTCACTTTGAGGCTCTAACTACTCTCACTTTAACTTCACATACTTGTCATTTTCTTTAGCATTTACCTTGTCCGTGGTCACATTGTCCGAGTTCACCATATGCACCTAGGCATGAAAGTTGGAAATTTTTGTATGATCCAACTCGCCATGACATACTATTATTATGGCTTGTCATGAGACCGGATCGGAGGATCCTGTAGCAACCCAACTATATAAACAAATACTCCATACCAAGCAACCCAGAATCCTCAACTCTGATTGACAGCCACCAGTGGGACATTTAGCCTAAGGGGAACCATGTACCTCTTTTGAACCACGTAGCTCTTTTGAACCGTACCTCTTTTTTTTTCTTTTAAATAAAGTTTTCTGCCTTAAAGAAAAACCAAAGATTAAGATGCCAACATGCCACTAATTGTGAACCCATGTGCTAAATTAGATGCCAGTCTAAAGTTGAGAGGCTATATAAACCTTACACGCTATCTATCCACCTGTGGACTATGATTAAGTCACACTAGAATGAAGAATTGCACACTAAATGAAGCTTGTATGTATGGTTTCCAAGCAGTGGTTTGTGTTCGTTCTTCTCAACAGCAGTTCAACAAGGGTAAATTTAATGGTGGATTGAAACCGTGCTATTTTTCTTGAGGCAGCAGGATATTGATCGACCCCATTTCTGTTGCTCTATTAATCTTTGCGTTCAGAGGTCATGTGATGTACACCAACCAATACAGACACAAGTAACCTCTCCAAGTCAGGACCCTATGGCTCTAAATAAGACACACTAAAAGAGCATTTGAACCAGTGCTCTACTCCTCAGCCCTCTAACCATAGTTTTTATAAAGATATATATTTTGATTAGTTGGTTGTGTCTAGCAACCCTGAAAAATCTCACCAAGGTTGCTGCCAAAAAACAAATCAAATCAAAACAAAACATTCAAACACAATTTCATAATTATATTTAAAAGAATACTTTAGACAAAAGTGAAAATTGTGTCATCGTTTACTAGCTTTTATGACATTCCAAAATTACTTTTATTTCTTCTGTTAAAGACAAAAGGAGAATTTTTAAAGAATATCCTGGATGCTTTTTTCCATATAATGAATTGAAATGGGTATGTTGTCTGTCAAGCTCCAAAATAAATAAAAAGTCAAATGGGTTTGGAACAACATGAGAGTGAATAAATGATGGCAGAAGTTTCATTTTTGAACTATTCTTTTAACTATCACATGTTGTACTCTGATCTGCGTAATGTTTATCTGAATTTGGACACATTTAAACACCCTCAACACAAACAGCTTGTTTTTCAAAGTGAGCGTTAGACAGATCGGAAAACCACAAATGAACTCACAGATAAATTTCACTCAGGCTTTCCTCGCAAACAAACAAACACTGCCAGGAATTTATCAGAAACAGTCATAACAAAGCCAATCTTTTTCGGAGCAGATCTGGGATAAGGCAGTGGAATCCACCAGTTAAAGCAAAGGTTTCTGGCACCTGAGGTGGAAAAGTGCTCCAATCAGCTCCCAATTTTTGGAGTTGGACTCTTCACCATTATCCTTATCGGTTTCAGGCTGTACAGGCTCCTGGTCGCAGACACCTGCTAAACGTGCCAAGCCTGGCTTTGTAGCTCACAGGAGATGGTTTGAAAATGGGCCATTTGTGGCATATTATGGCTGGTAAGTCCAACTGTCCTGAGGTTTTCAGGTGTTGTTTGAATGTTGTGGAAGGACCAATGGACTCACATTTTCTCTTTAGTACTTTGCGACATTACAAATAATAAAAAAAAAAATACAAATAATAGGCCACCTGTATGTACAGCATCACTCCACTACTGTGATCCAGACATCTGAATAATTTATTTATCATGCTGCATGTGTGCTTGACTATACTGGTTGTATATGCCAGGTAGTAACACTCTTCTCCATCATTTAACCATTATATGATACATTTCTACTGCCATGATCGATAGAAAATGAACACAAATATTTTCTAAAAATGCCTACTTTCCTCTGGCGGTAATAGCACGGTGTAAACTGTGCTGGGCAAATAGCACAGACTTTCACAAATTAAGTACAATGAATTCATTTATATATTCAAGACGCAGCGATATTTCAGAACAGATTGAGTCTGCTTAAACTAGATTGCGGGTCATTAGTGCAAAAAGACGCAGGTTTTGCTCTGAAATGTCACACAAAAACTATGCAATGTTTTATTACAACACAGCACTGAGAAAAGGAACAGGTACCAAGTGACACCGCCTTCTATGCTAGAGGGGTATTGCGCAATACTAGTTGGGCGATACAAACTCGGGGACCTCAGTGTGGGGTCGCTATGCAAATGAGTTATGGCATCTACCAGCAGGGGCTAACTTGACCATGTTAACCAGCCAAATCTTATGCTGTGACCTATGGCATGAATTTGGGCCAGAACTTTCTTTGGTTGGTTTGACCAAATGGCTGACTGGGGGAGTTAATTTCATTGCTAATCACCAATGAATCTCAAACATTGTCTGTAGCACTCCATTTCTAATGCTTTGTCAATGGAATACTTCTATAAAGTCAAATCATTAAGTAATTAAGTCTCTGTTTTCAGACCTTAGATTTCCTTATATTTTAAGCCTTGTTGCATGCCTACAACTATCTGTTAGACTTTTTGATTTAGTCCAAGGGTGCTCCATCCAAATGCTGCCTTATGCTCTCTCTCCCACATACACACACCACCCTCATTTTATCCTATGAAATGTCAAGTTTTGCATAAGTTCAGAGTGGTGGGCAAATTACCACAGAGCTCTAAAATATCTCATTGCAATTTAATCTCATTCAAATGTCTCCCCCGACCAGTTTTCTTTCTGTCACCGGACAGATCACATCAAGAAGAAGGATACATTTTTCTTTAATGTGTGGTATAGAGATTAAAGCTCAATGATGGTAACCAGAAGGTTGCTGTTTCAATAAATTGAGTTCAAAATCAGGTCTCTTAGACTATGATCTGCCCAATGACAGATGGGTTTGGCTCAACTATGCTCAGATTCATAGAAAACAGAATGTGAAAATTGCCTAAAAAAAATCTACATTAAAACCAAGTGCTATTTTTCTTAGCTTTAGTGTTGGTTAGTTACTGTGTATTGCCTTTGTAGTGCAGAGTTGCTTTGGATTAAAGCTTCTACTGAATTACTTCTTGCGAACTTTGTCCATTTGTACTTCACAGAACTCTGGGTTAAGATGTTTGTGGGAAGACCATATAGATCATGACCTATGCCATCCAAGAGAACTGATTTTCTTTGAATTTTCATCTTCCATGGGCTCACATTCTAAATGTGTACACTCTCTTTTTGTCAGGGGTTACAGAGGTCAGATCCAGGATAATTTTATGCCCTTATTCATCTGTTGTTGTTGTTTTTTTCTCATGTGTTGGTGTCTGTTGATGTTTCAATAAAGGAATCTTTGAGGTTAAAGATTTTGAAAAAGTTCATAGATTTCAGAGCGAAAAGGAATGGCAGCCAGTGGCTATTCATTGATTTATCTAATGCTTGAAAACTGCAGAAGTGCAAATAAAATTTTCATGAGCACAAGCAACATGGTAAGTCGGCATGTTGTTACCAAGATTTCCAGTACCCTAGGATCGGCCACGTTATTCTGACTCACAGACAAGCAGTGATGGGCAGTAGCTTTGCTACAGATAGCGAAGCTATTAGCCTAACAACATTTTTGAGTAGCAAGACAGTAGCTTTGCTAGTTTTTAAATCAAGTAGCTTTTCAGTAGCGAAGCTATATTTTTGACAAAACGCTCTCACTTGCCAATAAACCCACAGATTATTTTATAAAATAATGATAACGCTGGTTGCAGTGGATCTACAATCAATGGAAATGAAACCTGCAAATACATACAGCGATGAAGAAAGTCTTGAATATGTTCAATAAGTTTGCAGCTTGTAAACAACTTCTGCAGGTAAAGAAATTTTACAACCAAAACAGTATCAAAACACTTATTAGCCTACATGAAAACACTTAAAAAAGTATCATGGTGGGGCCTGGGTAGCTCAGCGAGTAAAGATGCCAGGTCGTGCTGAGTGACACCAGCCAGGTCTCCTAAGCAACCAAATTGGCCTGGTTGCTTGGGAGGGTAGGGTCACATGGGGTAGTCTCCTGGTGGTCGCTATAATGTAGTTCTCGCTCTCGATGGGGGGGCGTGATGAGTTGTGTGTAGATGCCGCAGAGAATAGCGTGGGCCTCCACATATGCTATGTCTCTATGGTAACGCGCTCAACAAGCCACATGATAAGATGCGCTGATTGACTGTCTCAGACGTGGAGGCAACTGAAGTTCGTCCTTTGCCATCCGGATTGAGGCGTGTCACTATGCCACCACGAGGACTTAGAACGCATTGGGAATTGGGCATACTAAATTGGAGAGAAATTTAGTATGGGAATTTCTCTGTCAGAGAAAAAACAGTACCCTGGGATTACCATGTTTTTTGGACATGTACTATTACCTGGATGCACTATGTTAATACAATGTTAGGTTATATGAATATGGTAATCATAAAGCGAAGTATCTTGGTATTTTATGAATTAACTTGAAGCACCATGTTAATGCAATAATATATGAATATGGTAATCATATATCAAATTACCATGGTAGTAACATGGTATTCTTTGAAGTACTTTAAAGCACCATGCAACACAGAATGGTGAATAAATAGTTCAGTTTTTAGCTCAATATTCTTAATTTATATCAAAAGTCATCCCATTTGTGTCTAACCTTCTCCAAAGGAATTTTAGAAGAACCATCTGAGATATATATATATATATATATATTATGTGTATTCTTTCCTTATACCAGCTTGCAATGAACATTCAGATACATTTTACTCACAGCATGTTAATTTCAATGGTGAATTGATGTAGAAACATGTAGCTTCAAAGTAGTGACCCTTATCTGGCTTGTTCAGACACAAGTCGAATTTGACATAAAAATTAGCATTTCATTGACCTGCTGCAAGAATAGATTATGGCTGGAGAATTTCACTCTCCCACCAATATCTTTTGAAAAGAGGATACATTCAGATTTCCCTCCTCTGATGTGGCTGTAATAAAGGAGAGGTTATGTCATGCCATGTCCTGTGGCTGGATTTCACATGCCCACCTTTGTCTTTTCCCTTCATCCTAAAGCTTAATGGTACTAAATTGGTACAAGATATGGATGGCATCCTTTCTTGTGCTTTGTAATATATAAGCCTTTATTCTGAGTCTTCAAGTAAAAAAAATAATACAATCTAGATTTATTTTAGTAGTGTGGAGGAGTAACTAGCTGCTTCTGCTACTAACTCAAAGGGATCGTTCACACAAAAATGACACATTTAGATATCATTTGCTCAGCCTCATGTCGTTTGAAACCTGTATGATTTTTTTCTTCTTCCGTGGAACACAAAATGAGATGTTAGTGTCAGACTCCGTTCACTTTCATTGCATTTTAGTGTCTGAGATTGTCATTTTGCCTAACACCTCATTTTGTGTTTCATGGTAGAATGTTAAATGGGTTTGGAATGACATAAAGGTGAGTAAACGATGACAGAATTTTCTGCTAAACAATGATTTAATGAGTTTCATTTTCTGGTAATGCATGATTTTCTGTTAAGCTGCTTTGAATCGATGTGTGTTGTGAAAAGTGTTATACAAATAAATATGACAAATATTTATATTGATATATATTGACAGTATTGAGCTGTGATATTCACTGCAAAAAAAATTATATATATATATTTTTTTTTAATTTTTCAAGCATTTTTCAAGCATAATATATTTACTTGGAAGCAAAATCACAAGATGTTTTGTTTTCAAAGAAATCTTCTAAAAAAAATATTCATTTTTTTTCCCCTATACCTTATAGTGTCAGACTATTTCTCAACTATTTTTGTTCTTGCTTAAAGGATGTTTAGATATTATATCAGAAAGTAAGACAAAAATACCCAGTAAGAAAAAATATTTTTGCATTATAGAGAATAATAATGTAGCTTTTCCAGTAACAAGCTATGCTTTCCAACAAGTAGTGGTGCAGCGTGGCAAAAATAACTACATTACTGTTTTTGTCAGATTGTATTGTGCACACAATTTAATGGCCGAGCGAGCTGAGACAATAACACACTTTCCTTCATAATCTATCATTGGAAAGTCTGAATCGTTTTAGGGATTTGGTTCATTAAATACAGTAACATAAATATGATCTTGTTTAAACAGGTGCCTGCTTGGCATTTTAGATTTTCTTTAATTAAAAAAAAAAAAAAATTGCTGCTATTCATTAAAATATTTTAAATTCATTCGGTGTATATTATTTTAATTTATTCAATTTTGGTGTTGTTTTACGTAGAGTAAATGTATCTGTTCTGGTTTAAAACTGTCACCCTATTTGATATTGATTAAAACCCCCTCCATTGTTTTTTTTTATCAGAAGAAAATGGCTCTGATTAAATTTACCGTTACATTATGATCGCTATATGTTAAAAAAGATATTTAAAATATACAGAAGTTAGCTACTTTTTGTTTAAGAGCAGCTTGTAATGTGGCTAGCTACTTTTTCCAAAAGAGTTGCTTGAAAGTAATTTAACTACTCTAAATTACGAGTAGCTTGCAGCTTCAACTAAACTCTTAAGTTTTATGTAGGTCCTTGTTTTTAGGCTTTATATCTGGAAGTAAACTAGAACAAAACACAGAACGAAAGGCATTGGCAGCCATATAAGAATAGCACACCTTTTTTTTTTTTTTTTCATTTTAGGTATTGTTTTTTATTTTTTTTAATCATTGCTATTTTTCACCTTCATACAGGGGCAGGGCAATAAGATTCTCCCAGTAAAGGCTGTGGAGTGAAAATATTGTGCAGGAGAGAGCAGTAACGATTTCAATAAGGCCTATCATCCCTCATTCCCAGTGTGGCTGAACTCTGAATGGGGACAGCTCTCAGGGGGATGGATATTAGAAAAGATGTGTCAAGGTCTCCTTTGCTGGTTCCCCGGTGCTCAGGAGAGCTGGAGAGAGCAGGGGAATAGAGGGGCCGGCTGGGGAGAATTGTGCGTAACCCTTTCTGGCTTTAAAACAAATCAAATAAAAGGAAACATCCATTTGGGTGGGCTATAATAATCAGTTTCAGATCTGAAACGACTTAATTTCGGTAAAACACAATATCGGAATATGACATGGAATGGCAGTAACACAGTTTAGACGACTGATTCCCATCTAGTTTTGCTTTAGGACCCAGATTTTATATTGGAGATCCTAGTGGTGACCAAACATAGTACAGAAATTGTTTATCATACAAACGTAAACAAAAACGCCTTTAAAATCAAACTGAAATGCATAGGCCCAAAACTATACAATATTATCATGAATGGGAAAATTGACATTTTATAAATGGATAAACATCAGCAAAAGTGTGACTTACCAGCCTAAAATATGGAAATATTATTAAAATATTATCCAAAAATATTATTAGTCAAATATAGACATATAGTAATAGTCAATATATTACTACCCATATTACCAAGTGACGGGTGAATTTGCGCCAAAAAGGCTTGAAGTTTGATTGGACAAACAGCCATTTAAATCAACAGCTAAATATATGGGAAGCGTTTTATCATTCCTTGTAAAAGCCTTTTTATTTTGCTGTCCAAACTATCCACTATTATATGGCGAGTTACATTTTATTTCCATTTAGTTTTGTTTTTGACCTTCTTTCTGTGACCTTATCAGATGATTCAGATTATTTTTAACATTTTGTTTTGGGAAATTCTTGAGATTTATAGAATGACTTTTAGACACTTTAGCACATTCTCGTAGCATATTTGGCCACTATTTTCCACCTCCATATTGCGGAATATATTTCTGGGACAAATGCTATATGCTTTCACAGACCCTTCCAATGACTGGACACAAAGGTCTTCAGGGCTACTTGAGAGAAAAACATTAATTCTGAATTGTATGTCCCAGGAGATACATTTTGATAAGGGCTACAATTTTTCCTAACTTTGAGCACAATCTAGTATGTTTGTAATATCTTACTCTTTACAGTGGACTTTCCCCAAGGGCTATGAAATACCTTGTCAAACCTTGAGAAAAAATATATAGCCTAAAGTCTGAACATTTTACCATAAATTTACCCTACAAAAAAGATGACTTCCTGCATGTGCTATACGTATACAGTTGACCTTAACACCCATGTAAACACTCAAGGAATATGCTTTTATGCTAGTTGCATTATCAGCTCATATTATTAATCAATTCATTCTTCAATCTAGAAAAAAAAGCACAAAGTTTGTACATCAACATCGGTTTTTCGTTGATTTAAAATTATTCTAGAGATAGGGTCATGCGCAGTGCCCTTACTCTGTCTCTAACTGCCAACATTCTCTGTTTTGTGGTTTAAGTTGACGTCGCCAATATAAATGTAAGTCAATCAACACTTTCATTTCCACATCATGAACTCAAGAGTGCCCTGGGAATTCAGAATTCTGATTCCTACGAATCAATTTGCAGCTGGCAGAAAATCACTAGGGTCAGTCTGTAAATTGCCACTTACAGCCGTAAAAATGTAAAATTCAGTTTTTTAAGACCCCATTAAGTCACTTGACAAGTGCAGTTTTCTGTTGACGCATTTCCTGTTGAAACATGAATTTTAGGCGGGACACACTTAAGGCCTAGTCCCTATTTTTAAATAGCCAATAGTTTCATCACAGCCATGAACCATGATTTGCTGCTTGTTTGTCTGCGACAGACAATATCATTGGGAGGGACGTTCTCATTCTAGAAAGAATCTGATTGGACAAAAATCTGTGTAGTGCAAGATGAGCCATCAACATTTTTGGAGCATTTTCCCAGAATAGAAAGACTGTATTGTTATTTCAGTATTTGTGAGTATCTATAATAATGTAGTCTAAAAATATGACTTCAGTGGGTATGCGTAACTGTCCTGTGAAAGCTACAATTTTTAGGGTTGATTCTGGATTAAGGGGAAATAACCAGAATGGACTAAGTTATTTAAAGAAAAATCAGTCTTTCAGGGCAAGAACCCTTACAGAGATTTTGAGAAACCTGAGATTGCAGGGATACATTCTCACCTGCATGTTGCTGTCCAACTCCAGAGGTCACTGTTGCTCTTTAGTCTGTTTTCTTCTCATCCTGACATACTGCTCCATACATGAGTATTGGAGTGCATAACATGAAACATTTAAAAAAAACAACAACAACAAAAAAAAAAACAGACTGTGATGATGCATTTCAAAAGACCCTAATGAAAGCTGTTTTACTCTAACTATGCATTTTAAAAGGCAGATTAGTCACAAAAGACAAACCAAGGTAAATCATAGACTGTTACCCACTAAAGACTCCATAGGTTACCCAACAAGCCACACTGGTCCTTCTACAACAGCCTCCTTTCCTCCAATAATAAGGAGAGCTGGAAAAACAGCAAGTATATTCTTGAGAGTGTTTGTTTCCTTGAGGGAGTTGAGAGTGAGTTAAACGTTGCAACTTTGTTGGTTCTAGAGATAACAATACTTTGTCCTTCACTCTGCCCCCCAAAATTAATCAAGTCAAGTCAAGTCAAGTCAATTTTATTTGTATAGCGCCTTTCACAACACACATCGTTTCAAAGCAGCTTTACAGAAGTTCAGCATTAACAGACGATAAAAATGTAATGTCTATAAAGTCGATAAATCATCATCCTTGTGCAGGGCTCCAAACTGCGACTAAAAATGGTCGCATTTGTGACCAAATAAATTTATTTGTGAGTGTAATTTCTGTCAAGGTCGCCATTGGTGACAGTAAAAGTTTACTCCCTTTTGATTTTAAAATTTGCTTTACATTTCCCGAGATACATAACAAAAGTTTATATCAAAGAAATAGCGGGGAAAACGGAGTTCATTGCAGGAACTAACAATTTCAAAAAAGAGACTGTTAGAAAACACGGTGACAGTAACAAGCATAAAAATGCACGTGATCACATAATTGCGAAGAATGCTCCACAGACTACACTGTTAGCGAGCTGCAGGACGAAAAGGAATGGATGGAGTTAAAAAAATTTAAAATATTTGGCGCCTGTTTTTCCCCCTGTAGGAGCCATTGGCTCCTTAATTGATTTTTTTTTTTTTTGTTTGGAGCCCTGTTGTGGAATTAGATAAGATATGATTCTTTATCGTGTTTAAAAATAATTAAATAATAATTGTATTAATAACCCCAGTGAGCAAGCCGAAGGCGACTGTGGCAAGGAACACAAAACTCCAAAAGATGATTGTTAATGGAGAAAAATAACCTTGGGAGAAACCAGACTCACTGTGGGGGCCAGTTCCCCTCTGGCTAACATCATGAATAATGTAAATAAGAATTATTTATAGTCAAAAAACATAATTTAAAAAATTATTAAACTTATTAAGTGCTAAGGGTCAGTATTTAGACAGTGAATGTGTTTGAACTGCAAGATTAGTGACCAGTGTCTTTGAAGTCCATCCTTGATTAAATTCCAGAAGTTCACTTAGATGCAATTGTCCTTGTTTGGCTGATGAAGGCTTTTGTTGGCAATAATTAGTCTATGTATCCCATTTTAAGATCCTTGTCCATGGTGATGGGGCATCTGAAGTCTCCGTGAGAGGCTGGATACAAACTGGAGCTGACGAACGCTATTTACCTCGGGACTGGCGTCCCGAGATAACAGCAGAAAAGCAGATGGGAAATAATTAGCATAGCTGATGTTCATAATATTAATGCATTATAACTGATTCAGCAGTAGTATAAAAAGTTAGCATTATGTGAATGCTTGGTTAAAGAGATGTGTCTTTAATCTAGTTTTAAACTGGGACAGCGAGTCTGAGCCTCGAACAATATCGGGAAGGCTATTCCAGAGTTTAGGAGCTAAATGTGAGAACGCCCTCCCTCCATTAGTGCACTTAGATATCCTAGGTATGACCAGAAGCCTCGAATTTAGTGATCTTAAAGAGCGCGATGGATTGTATGGCGATAGAAGATCCGTTAAATACACCGGAGCTAAACCATTTAGGGCTTTATAGGTCAGTAGTAATACTTTGTAATTGATACGGAACTTAATTGGTAGCCAGTGTAGAGATGATAAAATCGGTGTTATATGATCATATTTTCTTGACCTAGTAAGAACTCTAGCGGCTGCATTTTGGACTAACTGTAGCTTGTTTATTGAGGATGCAGGGCAACCAGCTAATAAAGCATTACAGTAATCTAGTCTCGAGGTCATGAATGCATGAACTAACTTTTCTGCATCAGAAACAGATAGCATGTTACGTAGCTTAGCAATGTTTCTAAGGTGGAAAAAGGCTGTTCTCGTAACAGATGAAATATGATTTTCGAAAGTCAAGTTGCGGTCTAGTATAACACCCAGGTCTTTTACTGTAGTGGATAATGTAACAGGACATCCTTCTAAATTAAAGTTGTATTGTAAGGGATTTTGTGGGTAGTTTTTTGGACCAATAAGTAATACCTCCGTTTTATCGGAATTTAATAACAGGAAATTACGCGTCATCCAACATTTTATATCTTTAAGACACTCTGTCAAGTTAGATAAGTTAATGTTTTCATCTGGTCGTGATGAGATATATAATTGAGTGTCATCAGCATAACAGTGGAAATTAATTCCATGTTTTCTTATAATTTTACCAAGTGGTAGCATATATATTGAGAATAATAGAGGGCCTAACACAGATCCTTGTGGCACTCCATAGTCTACTGACGTTATTTTTGATTTTTCCCCATTTAAACAGACAAAATGGTAACGGTCTGATAAGTACGATCTAAACCAGCTTAATGCCTGTCCCTGAACACCAGTGTAGTTTTGTAGTCGATCCAAGAGTATTTTATGATCTATAGTGTCGAACGCAGCGCTAAGATCGAGTAGAACTAATATTGAGATGCAGCCTTGGTCAGAAGCTAAAAGTAAATCATTTGTAATTTTAACTAGCGCAGTTTCTGTGCTATGATGCGGTCTGAATCCTGACTGAAATTTTTCATAGATATCATTTTCTTGCAAGAAAGAGCACAATTGAGCGGACACAACTTTTTCTAATATTTTAGACATAAATGGAAGATTTGAGATGGGTCTGTAATTTGCTAGGTTATTTGGATCTAATTGTGGTTTCTTAATGAGAGGTTTTATAACTGCCAGCTTAAATATTCTTGGAACATGACCTAAAAATAAAGACGAGTTAATAATATTGAGAAGAGGCTCTTCCACTACAGGTAACACTTCTTTCAGTAGTTTAGTGGGTATTGGATCTAGTAAACATGTTGTTGGTTTAGATGCAATGATAAGTTTATTTAGCTCTTCCTGTCCTATAGTTGTAAAGCGGTGTAGTTGTTCTTGAGGGGCGATAATTGAGGCTGAATCATAAGACACCATTAAAGATTGTACATTAACAGTTGTGTTTACAATTGTGTTTCTGATGTTTTCTATTTTCTCAGTGAAGAAATTCATAAAATCATTACTACTAAACTGTAAAGGAATATTTTGCTCAGGTGATCTCTGTTTATTTGTTAGTCTAGCCACGGTGTTAAATAAGAACCTTGGATTATTTTGGTTATTTTCTATTAGTTTGCGGAGGTGCTCAGCCCTGGCTGTTTTTAGAGCCTTTTTGTAACGTGACATACTGTCTTTCCATGCGATTCTAAAGACCTCTAAATTAGTTTGTTTCCATTTACGCTCCAAGTTACGAGTTTCTCTCTTGATAGCATGCGTAGCACTGTTGTACCATGGTGCTCTAGTTTTTTCTCTAAACTTTTTTAATCTAATTGGTGCAACAATATCTAATGTACCAGAGAAAATGGTGCTCAAACTGCTAGTCATTTCCTCTAGTTCATCTGTTTGTTTGGGTTCACTGAGCAGCTGAGATAGATCAGGTAAGCTATTTGTGAATCTATCTATTGTGGTTGGAAGGATTGTTCTGCTTGGTCGATAACGTGGCGCAATATGACAGATTTCAGTGGTACGTAGTATGCAAGTTACCATGTAATGATCAGTGACATCATCATTTTGCGGTATAATATCTATATCGGTTGGATTGGTTCCATAAGATATAATTAAATCTAGCGTATGATTTAGGCGATGAGTGGGACCACTGACGTTTTGCGTGACCCCGAAGGAGTTTAACAAATCTGTAAACGCAGCCCCTAACGCATCATTTGTGTTATCTACGTGTATGTTAAAATCTCCAACAATTATTGCTTTATCAACATTGACCAATAGATCTGATAGAAAGTCTGCAAACTCTTTTAGGAAAACAGTGTAAGGCCCTGGAGGTCTATATACGGTAGCCAAGGCTAGAGATAATAGGGATTTTTTTCTTACATCTGAGAGTGTAACATTTAGCACAAGTACTTCAAACGAATTAAACCTGTGACCTATTTTCTGAGTAACATTAAGAATATCTCTATAGATTGTTGCAACACCGCCGCCACGACCAATCAGACGGGGCTCATGTTTATAACAGTATCCTGGCGGAGTAGACTCATTTAGACCGAAATAATCATTTGGTTTAAGCCAGGTTTCAGTAAGGCAAAATACATCAAAACTATTATCTGAGACCATTTCATTTACAATAACCGCCTTAGGTGTGAGCGATCTAATGTTTAGAAGACCTAGCTTTAGAAATTGTTTTTGTTCACTGATATTGAGATTTTCTGGTTTAATTACAATTAGATTTTTCCTAGATCCTACAGTAGATATATTGTTTGGCTTTACTAAACGAGGAATAGACACAGTTTCTATATAATGTTCTACATTGGTACTTATATCAATTAAGTTGGGACAGCAAATACTGTGATTTGGACTTTGACTTACTAGTCATATGGTGTGTAGCGTCTTGGAGATGTTGTCCGACAGAACAGCCGCTCCGACTCTGCTGGGGTGAAGGCCATCAGGACGGAAGAGCCTAGGTCGCTCCCAAAACAGATTCCAATTATTAACAAAGAGCAGTCTCTGTTCATTACACCATGACATTAACCATTCATTTAGAGCAAATAATCTACTGAACCTTTCTTGTCCTAGTCGGTACGTGGGAAGCGGTCCAGACACGACGATCGTTGTTTCTGGCGAAGTGCTGCGTACCGTCTCGATCAGGCTCCTGTAGTCCTCCTTCAGTACCTCCGTCTTCCGCAGCCTGGTGTCGTTCGTTCCCACGTGCAGCACGACAGCTCCGACGCGCTCGTCACCATTCAGGATCTCGGGAACCTGCATAGAGACATCAAGAACACGAGCACCAGGAAAGCAGTGAGTGCGCACCTTACCTTTGCCAGAGATAGCGCGGACATGACGGACGGTCGAATCGCCGATGATCACGGCGTCGTCGCGCTCCGACTCGCGAAGAGGTGAGAAGCGGTTCCGGGTGGAGATCTCGAAGGCCGGGAGGGGCGGGGAGGTCCTTGGTCTGGTCCTGGCTCGCGTCTTCCGCCGTGGAATCACCCAGGGTCCATGGTGATGTGTCGGTGCCGGAGTGAATGAAGCCAGGGAGGATCGCGTCCTGTGCAGAGAAACACACGGAGTAGACGAGGACGGAGTCAAAAAATGATGAACCACTGACCTGTGAGCATCGGCGCGTGATGCTTCAAGCGCGGACCGCCGATCTCGCAGCTCGGCCTGTCTCTCTAGCAGGTCCTGGATCTGCCTCTCGACGGATTCCAGCTCCAAACTGCACCGAATGCAGTTCAAAGGTGTCTTCACCTGCACACAGAGGTAGAGTTAGACACACATCCGCTATATTCGCCATTATAGCAGATGTGCTATAATGGCGAATTATAGCTTTCAGTTATACAGGTGTAGAGGTGTAAGTAAGACGATCGATTGGCGAGAGACCACGCGTGCAGTGCTAGCGGGCTAAGAATAGTAGCGAAAGTTTCGGAAAGTTGGATATAAATAGCGATATCAAAGAAATCTGATTATTTTTTTTTTTAAAGACTAGTATCGGAGATATATTCACACGTTTGTAAAGTTTAAAATTTAGGTTTATGAACAAATATGAAAGAAGAAAATCAAGGATTGGGGATCAATTCGACGGAGTTATCCCAGTAAGCTTTTGTGAAGGTTCATTGTTCATACATCAACAGAGGCTGATGAATCTTTAGCAAGTGCATGTGTCTTTATCTGATACCGTACCCCTTTTGGCAACACATTGCATCCAAATTTTGGCTTTTTGCCTCGCTAATTTTATCTGTGTCAAACCACTCTCTCGAACATGGAACTTTTTGAGAGTTTTTTTGGTTCTACCCTGTTTGAATGTAGGAAAGAAATTAGCAGGCTGCAGTCCAGATCCGGATCAAAGATTGGTTCAACCTGGACCACAAATTGTTTGTAAAATGTGTGTTATATTGCTTTATTATATTAATGTACAGTATGATTCATTTTTGACAACAGTACAACAGTTCTAGAAACAATAAGGTTCCTTTTGTTAACATTACATTATGCATTAGGTATCATAAAAAAGCAAAGAAATACAAATATTTTTTTACAGCATTTATATTTGATATATAATATTTGTTAATGTTAGTTAACAAAATACAATTGTTTATGTTAGTTCATACTGCACTAACCACTGATTTAATAAAAAATCAAAAAATCACCAAAGACTGATCTTTGAGGTCTAGATGTGCCATTATCAACCAATTTTCTTTTTCTCAATATCTCAATAACAACAATACCCCATTTGTCATTCATCAGTCTTGCTCAAGGTTTCTTAGCATTCAAGCACACAGTGTGTTACAAGAAAGGGAGCCTGGCAGCTTTTATTTGGTTTTGACAATGCTGTTCGGCCAATTTTCTCAAAACAATTTTGTTTGTGATAATGGTATTTTTCATTGGACCAAACACATTTGCCCTAGGCAGCTATAAACCCCGGGAGTCCAGAGTTGTAAATTCCTTCAATTCTCTTGGACTGATTTCCTACAATCATGAGCCATGCTATAATTTGTGCTGCATTTATTTAAAAGTATAATCTTGAGCTACACTGTAGAAAAATACATTCAGTTGTAGTCTTGTATGATTATCTGAGTGGTCATTTAGCAATTTATGTAACAGTCCAGGTTTTCTTTACTTTAGAACACAAGAGGGTTGATCAATGCATAAATTGCTGTGAGTCGGAGACTCCGGAGAGCCACCACATGGTTGAGAGAGCCCATGAGCCCCCCCCCCACTGTCTCTCCTATTAAACGCCATCAACAGGAAAATATACCAGGCATCATATTGACAATTTATCCCTCCCTTACAGAGTGGAACTGCAGTGAACAGCAATAAATGTGCTCTTCACTCCATGAAAGAGGTTTAGGTTTAAGTTTGGACATGCCTGTTTGAGACCGGCAGACATTTCTAAGCATATTCCTCAACTGACATGTTGTAAATTATAGTTTACTATAAATATGTGCTGGTTCTTTATGTTTTGTGGCATAACACATAGTGCTAAAACACTAAATCTAAACAAAAATCTTATGACGTGTGAAAGCTTGTCAGAATAGCACAAGAAAGACTTTGAATGATCTTAAAACCAGAGCATAAAACCAATAATAAGTTTAAAAAGCATTACAGTATCCACCTGACTCTATCATAGTCTATCAAATGATTCCAAAACTTTTACTCTGTGGGGTCAAAAAAGAGAGAAAAGGTAATACATCTACAGGCAAACTATTAAAAAAGCTTAATAATATTTAAATGGATTTTATGTGGTTATTTAACTTTCTTAGTGATACAGTATATTAACTATTTAATTTGCATATTCATTAAATGTCCTTCTGGTAATAAAACAGATACAAAATTTTTGCATTTTGGGAACCCTTAAAAGGTTCTATATATAACCTTTCCACCAGGCTCAAAGAACCCAACCGGGCCAATGGGGCCAGTGCCCAGAGGCCCTTGACTACCAGGGGGCACTTGACTGCCCAGGTGGTAGCCCAGGGGTGCCCTGGGCTTTAAGGTTGCGCGATCTAGTTTGTGTGGGTGATCCCCCCGCTTGAAACACCCCCCCCCCCCCCCCCACGCTCAACAACTTTTGGGTGGAGTGGGGCCCTTGAAGATAATTGACACCAGGGAATTTGCAAGTCATAATCCGTCCCAGCCTGTAAGGGGTTCTTTATGGAACCTTTTCTTCTAAGAGTAAAGAAAGATTATTTCAAGAACCGGACATTGCTACTTCTCTCAAGAACATGTCAAGGAGAGCTAGGGCAGATGTCAAGATTTTCATTAAATAAGGACTTTCATTTTTGGTAGGGCTGCATGATATGTAGGTAAAATGCGTTCTAAGAATCCTATGATGAGTTCATTGGAGCGTGCAGATCATCAGAACCCCCACCGCCCAAGTTTATTGAAATAAAAAAGGACCATAGTTTTCATTTGTTCCAAATTGCATACAGACTGCATATAATATGTACAGTTTAACCATTAGCTATGTAGCAGATATTAAAATTAATCTTAATTTTTTAGTAAAAAGCATATGAATATAAAGATAACTTCACCATATTGTGGCATATCCTAAAATAATCTGTGCTTTAAAATATTTTATTTTATTTATACACTGTAATTAAATTTTGTGTAAATTTCAAAATTAGCTAAATGTGGGACTTTTGTTTTGAAAATGTATGTTCAAAAGTGCTTGCAATTTGTTTGTATTGGTATCTCATCTCATTATCTACACACACAAAATGCAGAGTGAAATTACAGGACAGCAACTTATGCACAAATCACATATCATCATTTGAGTCAGATGTAGTTTTTTGGAGAAACACGATTTTAGTCTCAGCTTTGTCACTTGATGTCACTTTATCTTGAAACTCAAACAATAAATATTGCATTCATGCTCTTTAATGGTGCATGTGACACATTGTGGTAGCTGACCATTCAATCAGCCCATTCTATTCTCTGCGTCCCCTTCAACGTTACTGTATTAAAATAATTCCATTATCGCTACCATTACAAAAAATCTAGAGCTCTGGCAAACAAGCTGCAAACTTGCAGCAAATTTTACACTCATTATTTTCACATGCAAATAAGCTTGTGATTTGCTGCAAATGTTTGCCAAAAGTTTGCAACTCTTCACCGACAATGGACAATAGGCTGCAAAGCTATTATTTGCAAGTGAAAATAATCATAGGTGAATTTGCAGCAAGTCTGCAGCTAATTTGCCATGAATTATGAATTTTTGTAAGGGAAGTCCTCGGGAATGCATATCTCGATGTTATTATATCATGCAGCACTAATTTTTAGTCTGTTCTTCTCACAAAACTATCATGTGACTTGAAATATAATGCATGAGTTGTATGGACCACTTTTATGATACTTTATGATGCCTGTTTTGTAATTTTTTAAGCTTGACAGCTCCAGTCCTATTTTACTTTCATTAATTGGAAAAGAGTGGCCAGAATATTCTTATAAAATTCACAGTTTGTGTTCCACAGAATTGATAAAGTCATACCGAAATGTGAGATGGCCTTTAACTGAGATGGCCCTGTATCTGTGTTTCTTCATGGGCAATTATTTTTTTTCATCATAACTGTTATATCTGTGATATGACTGTGACTCACAGAACTGCCAGCTTCCTGCTGTAGACACAGGTGTAATGGTGTCATTACAGACATGGATGGACTTCATATTGGCTCTGTGAGGAGTTATAGATAAGTAGTGTTTATGATTTTGTAGTTAAGGTCAGTTTCAACATGCTGTTGGATAAAGAGAAGGTAAAATTAGGGCAGACTGATCAGACAACAGACCATGCATGCGTTGGCCTTGGAGGTTTGTTAGAGGGCACTTGCTTTTTTTCTTTCTAAGTGGTGTTTTGTCAGTGTGTAATTTTGTTTGATGTTAAAATACTTTCTCCTAGTGCAGTTTAATGTGCAGAAACAATAAGTTAGACATTCTTGGGCTGACTTCCCATATAGTGTAAACACTGTGGCGCTTTCAAAACATTGCTCTATTTGTTTTAGACTTTCAACATCATGTGAACTTCTGGCTTAACTAATGATGTAAGTTTGAATCAGGACTACATGTATGTCCAAGCAAGTTCTTTCAAAAATGAAAAATGTTGTCATAATTTACTCGCCATAATGTCATTCCAAGCTGTGATTTTCTTCAATGCAATACAAAAAGACATGTTTTGCAGAATGCTCACAGTGCTCTTTTGCATACAACCAATGCATTTAGTCACCAGGGGCTCTAGTTATGAGACATGTAAGATCCAATAGCATTGGCATAATTTATATCCAACCTGGTGCAATTGAATGAGCGTGAATGAGATTTCCTCACCATTTATCAGGTACTGTATCTACTGTATTCACTTAGGGAAAGTGGTGGCTCAGCAGTTAAGGCTCTGGTTTACTGACCGAAAGGTAGGGGGGTTCAAGCCCCAGCACTACCAAGATACCACCAGTTGACCCTGCACTCTGACACCAGCTAGTTGGGATATGCGAAAACAACTGCATTTCTTTGGCTCTTTACACTGCACAATGAAACTAATATAAAAGTAAAATAAAGTTGAATCTTAATCTTAATTTATATCATATTACCAACATAAGGATTGTCTCATAACAAAACAAGTACATGCTTATTAAATGCCATTAAAGTCTTACAAATGTATTATGAGCTGTTACTTTATTTTACTTTACTTGTTCTCTTTGACTTTGTGAAGTGATGTAAGCACAAAATATAAGTTTGCAACACTTGTTCTAAGTATAAATGTGAAGGTGTAAGTGCTTACTAATGCAGCCGGTCTGCAGAGAAATAATAATGTATTATTCTTGGACTTGGTTAAATTAATTTTAATTGATATAATTTATGTCTGTGTGTTTTGTTAAGTGAAAAAAAAAAAAGAAAAAAACCTTCTTAAAAGTGTTTTTATCCCCCACTAGTTTCCGTGGTGACTGTAGGAAATGTTCCAAACAGCCTGCGGTTCACAGAGAATCAACTACAGAACATTCTGCCTCACTGTTAATATTCACTTTGACAATTTTTTTTTGACAAAACAACAGTCCCCTGGATCTTGAGGTTAAGTGATATGCTCAAGACAACAATGAAGATTGTCCCTTGAGGGATTTGAACCACATCCTATTGTTCTTGTTTTTTTTTTTTTTTTTTACATTGTAGAAGGTATCTGAGCCATATCTATGGACTAGAATATGATAGAGACTTGGTTGAAGGCACTTTTTAATTGGACACAGAGCACACTAGCAACCACATAGCAACGACCTGGCAACCATATAGAACACCCTGACAACCCTGAGTTTTGCATGGGCAAGCACCACTCCCATTTTCTTCAAAACATGTAAATCTAGTTCCCCGTCTGTCGCTCACGTCGATGTTGTGTCGAAGAATCGACACTAGGGGTCTCTCTTGAGCACCGTTTGTATCTCTGATCTATGAGAAAAGGTCAATGAGAAATTGGCAGACAGAATTTGCATGTCCCACCCCGGACATACGGGTATAAAGAAGGGAAATGCGTCTGTTTCAATCAGAAATTTTCTTCGGAGCTGATGGTTGTGTATGCAGCGAGCTGCGAGTCACACACTGTTCCTCTCATCTCTGAGCGATTGCTGTTGGATCTATGGCGCATATCAGCGGCTTTCTCCCTTCTCTGCACGGCAGTGCAGCTTGCCCCTGGGTGCTTCGACAGCGCAGTTAATAGAGTTATTTCTCTAAAAGAGATATTTTCTCTAAAAGAGCAAATATGCAGCTGGCATTGAACGTCCTTTTCAGGCATGCTGGACACAGACCTCTTGCCTTCAGCCCCACGACTGTTCACCGGCCGGCCGGTTCTGATGACTCCTCCTCAGTCACTAACCTGCCCCCTGCCGGGTGTGCGGAGCAAGGTAAGTGCTTCGAATCCCGCCCCCCCTCGGGGGTGTCCACTTTACCGCAGTACTCGGCGAACATGCCAAATCCCTGCATGTGGAAATCATGACTCACTTACTCAAAGACGAGATAGAGCCTGTCCTTCCTACCGAGATAAAGAAGGGTTTCTACAGCCCTTACTTCATCGTACCCAAGAAAGGCGGCGGCTTACAACCGATCTTGGACTTGCTAGTTTTCAACCGGGCTTGCACAAACTCCCATTCAAAACGCTCTCGCAAAAACACATTTTAACTTGCATCCGGCATCTAGAGTAAAAAACAGTTGGGGCAAGGCATGTAAATTACAGAATGATTTTTTTTTTACAAGGAAATCATTCTGTAATTTACATGCCTTGCCCCAACTGTTTTTTATTTATTTATTTATTCCAATGTAAACAGTCACATCTCAAATATGGTTAGACCAACACTCTCAAGAGAAGCAGGGCATATCAAATCCACTTCAACAGTCAGTCCATTAACATTTACACTATACATGCAAATAAGCCCTGTAATGCTTTCACTTGACTAGTAGATGGCACCATTCAGAGAACTGGGCAAGATTTAATTGGGCCTTACAAGAGTAATCCCGTGAACTCAGATTCGGTTCGCAGCGGTAGACCTGAAGGACGCATACTTCCACGTCTCAATATTGCCTCGACATCGACCGTTCCTACGGTTCGCATTCGATGGCCAGGCGTATCAGTACAAGGTCCTCCCCTTCGGTATGTCCCTGTCCCCTTGCGTCTTTACGATGGTCGCAGAGGCAGCCCTTGCCCTGCTTCGGGAAGCCGGCATTCGCATACTCAACTACCTCGACGACTGGCTAATCCTGGCCCACTCCCGAGAGATACTATGCACCCACGGGGACCAGGTGCTCAGGCACCTCAGCCATTTAGGGCTTCAGGTCAACTGGGAAAAGAGCAAGCTTGCCCCGGTTCAGAGCATCTCTTTTCTCGGCATGGAGTTAGACTCAGTCTCAATGTCAGCGCGCCTCACCAACGACCACGCGCATCAGCGCAGAAACAGCACAGAAATGCCTCACGGCTTCAGGCCAGGCACAACGGTCCCTTTAAAACTTTTCCAGAGGCTCCTGGGGCATATGGCATCCTCCGTGGCAGTCGCGCTGCTGGGGTTGATGCATATGAGACCGCTTCAGCACTGGCTCCAGACTCGAGTACCGAGACGAGCATGGCGCCGCTGCACACACCGTGTGATCATCACCCCCACCTACCGCCAAACATTCAAACCCTGGACAGACCTCTGTTTTCTGCGGACAGGAGTCCCCTTGTAGCAGGTGTCCTAACGTGTCTTGGTCACTACCAACGCCTCCAAATTGGGTTGGGGCACTGTGTGCAACAGGCACGCAGCTGTGGGCCATTGGAAAGGGGCCCTGCTGCGCTGGCATATCAGCTGCCTAGAGTTGTTGGCTGTATTTTTTGCCCTGCGGAGGTTTCTCCCGCTAGTTCAGAGAAAACACGTCTTGATACGATCATACAGCACCACCACGGTAGTGTACATAAATCGCAAAGGTGGCGTACGCTCCCGCCACATGTCACAACTCGCCCGTCGTCTCCTCCTTTGGAGCCAGCAGCGATTCAAGTCGTTGCACACCACTTAAATCAGGTGCAACCTCAACATGTCTTGTCAATGCTTGTCCAGCGGAGAGTGGAGGCTTCAACCCCAGTCAGTCCAGCTGATTTGGGAACGGTTTGGCAAGGCTCAGGTGGACCTGTTTGCCTACCGAGAGACCTCCCACTGCCCGCTCTGGTACGCCCGAATGGAGGCTCCCCTCGGGGCAGACGCTCTGGCACACAGCTGGCCCACGGGGCTGCGCAAGTACACATTTCCCCCAGTGAGCCTTCTTGCACAAGTGCTGTGCAAGGTCAGGGAGGACGAGGAACAAGTCACTCTAGTGGCCCCCTATTGGCCCTCTCGGACATGGTTCTCGGATCTCGTACTCCTCGCGACAGCCCCTCCCTGGCGAATTCCCCTGAAGAAGGACCTTCTTTCTCAGGGACAGGGCACACTTGTGTCCTCCTGGCCACATCGCTGAACCGAGCCACTGTTGCGGCTGAACCATTATCGCTCCTCAGAAAAATCTTGATTGAAACAGACACATTTCCCCTCCTTTATACCCATATGTCCGGGGGCGGGACATGCAAATTCTGTCTGCCAATTTCTCATTGGCCTTTTCTCATAGATCAGAGATACAAAAAGCGCTCAAGAGAGACCCCTAGTGTCACTTCTTTGACACAACATCTCGTTCCCTCATCAGGGAATGAAGGTTACAACCGTAACCTAGACGTTATTACTCTTAATTCAGAAATAACCATGGGTTATTTGAGGTACTACTGATTTGTATAAAATATATTGGAAAAAGAGCAATACATCTGCTGGGACACTGTCTCTGTTGCCTTCTATTGACTCTTTTATTAGATCAAATTTATCCTTTTTTATTTCCATGTCTACACTGGACTATGCAAAAACCTGTTGCTCCCCATGTTGCCCGTTGAAAATCAACAACATCTGTCTTGTGCACAATTGCTTCTTTTCTCCACCCCTTTCAAGATTTGAATGCTTTCAGGGAAATGGCTGCCATCAATAGTCAGCTGAAGGCATTCAGAAAGTGCATTTGATGCAGGTGGATGCCATTTCCCAAGCAATTTTCAGCTGTCAGTAATTATATAATTGCGTGCCGGTCACTGTAAACGATCCATTGCATATAGAGTATAATGCATGATGTCACAGTTTTAAGGTGATTCATAGTGTTCATAAGATTCACATAGAGAAGTGATCCAATTATCCTTTGACAATATATTATTACAGATGCACTCAAAGAACATAAAGGTACATAAACACAATTACAGCCTTCCTATGCCACTTTCAAGATTTAGCTGAATGTATTTTTGTATCTGTAACTGTGAATTACCTTTCACCGGCCTTACATTGTAATTTACACTAAAATTGTTTGTTGTTTTCAAAGATGTTGTTGGCTGGGGGCAGAAAGCAGAAAAAACATCACTTCTCCAGGGATCAGGCCTGTAGCTTTTCATTGAACCCTGGAAAGTGTTAATTTCTCTTGAAAAAGCTCAAAGTGGCATGACAATGTTGTCTTTATTTACATTTGTCTAACACAGCTTCCCTCGTAGAACAGATACATAATGATGTTGTTTTTCAGCATGCATCCCAGATTGGCTGGAAATGATTTTTTCTGAAACATTTTAGCACCTGTGTATCTGGTACTAGAGTATGAACACTACATTTGCATTTTTACTACACATCAAATACCAGTATAAATGTAATGTAACAAAATAAGTTAGCATTTCAGATGTCACGATTTAGAGGTTGTGTATCACGTTGTCGGTAAATGATAATTCTGCTCTGACTCGTAATTCGGGTGATTAAAGCTGTGATATTTTTGTTATTGTTACCGTATCTTTGTTTTTCTTGCAGTTTCTTCAAACATAAGAGAGAGGTTGCTAAGAATAGAGAGAAACAGTCTGGTTCCAGAAGTAAAAATCCTATCATCTCAGTTACTAACTGATGGAGGGAATGAGACGTTGTGTCGATGAGTTGACACTAGGTCTCCGCAGGAGTGATCCCTAGTGTCAACTCATCGACACAACATCGAGTGAGTGACAGATAGGGAACGTCTCGGTTACTGAAGTAACCTCCGTTCCCTGATGGAGGGAACAAGACATTGTGTCGATGAGTTGTGTCCTGCGGAGCGACCCCTAGAGGATGCACGCCTGGTGCTGTACTGCCCAATCAGTGGGAGAGAGATAAAGGAGGAGCAGGGATGCCAGAGAGAGAGAGAGATACACCCGCAGCTGCTCTGTGTGCCAATGTGTCAATATGTTTCAGTTTTATGATTAAAGTCTTTATGACTGTTAATACGGTTCCTGCTTCCTCCAGTCCTGAGTTTCGGCACACAAGCCTCTTGTTCAGTAGGGAAAGTAGGAAGCAGGAACTGGGTTAACACTCACAAAGACTTTAATCATAAAACTGAAACACTGTGTGTGTCTCTCTTTCTGGTGTCCCCGGCTCCTCCTTTATCTCTCTCCCGCTGATTGGACAACTTGCTGCCGGGCATACATTCTCAAGGCCCGTCCATGCCCTCCTCCTCATCACAATTAGTTTGCGTCATTCGCAATGCTTAGTGGGATTGTAGTTCATTCCTTATAAAAGACGTTCAGTCTTGTACCTTTTGTTTTTTTTGTCCAATTAACAGACACTTCTTTGCCTCAAATCAAAGTTTGTAATGTTGTGATTTACCTTAGAGGTTGTGGGTTTGGTTCATGGCTTAGTACGCTTTTATGAAGTTTTTATTAATCCTCTATGGAAAAAATGGATGCTGATTGGAAAATTAAGAGTTCTAGCTGATTGTTATTTCCATTGGATTGTCGTGCATATCTTCTAGCAGAAGAATGGCATTTGAATTTGCGTAATAAAAACAGTGTAATAATTTTTTTTAGAATTTATATTTTTATATCGTTGTAGCCTTTTTAATAAAACCAATAGCACTCAAGTCTGTGGTATATTGTAAATATTGTCAGACTGTATGGCCAAAGAATGCCCTTTGGTCATTACTTTTGGCTTATTGTTTAAATAAATCTGCTTAACAAATCCTGCCCTGGCAACCAAACAAAAAGCACTTTTCCTTCAGCCCAAAACCCAATTTGTACATATTACCAGCATTATTTTCGTCTGTCTGGCCAGGTAAGATAACACATTTCCCCTTGTGAGGCTATAAGAAAATATGAACATTGTTTGCCAGGGCTGGTTTAGGGTATTGTCATAGGGCTAGAATGGTACTTGGCTAAATGAAAACAAACAAATAAAAGCTGCCAAGGCACAACGTCAGTAGCTTGTTGTATCCCAGAGTACACTTGTTAAGATGCAGTACATACAAATACTGCAAGGCATGGATGAGTGCAAGTTCAAGAAAAAAAATAAATAATAAAACTTCAGAGAGTCTGCAGCTCTTTATTGCACTGTTCAAGGTGATTTAAATAATGGTTAAATGGGGGAGAAAGATCTATGTTATGCACAATAAAAAGAAAACATGGTGGAATCAGACTGCAGATTTTATGCATTATGCCTCGTTGAAAGTTCAATGTACAGGCATATTAACTTTAAAGCTCTCTTTATGCTGTTAGTTTAAAAAGCTTAAGATCTGCCTGAACAATGTAGGTGTCATTTTTCAGGGTTATCCTAAGTTTACTTTATAACATTATCTAATGCTTGTGCTTACCCAGACAAATATTTCATTGTTCAGAGGTTGCTCTTTCATAGCTCAAGAGATTCATTGGAGATCTCTGCTTCATTTAACAGATCTCTTCGGAAACACTTGAGGAGGCACACTTTGACTATGTGGTCTTTGTTTCTGAGGAGATTGATCTGAGAAGCAGAAAACTCTGGAGAAACAAAGATTTTGAATCTCATCACTTTTGTAGCCCACCCAGTAGTGATGAGTAGTTAAGATGGCAAACAGAGAGAGCAGGTCAATCAAAAGCAGAGAGCCAACCATAACAGTGGGCGCTCACCTAAACACCTAAACAGAACGTTTCTGACAAAGGGTTTTAAAGTGGTCATGACACGAGGAATCATAATTTCCTTGATCTTTTGACATATTGACATTTCAGAAATTAAAACACACTCAATAGAAAAAGAGCATTTATTTAAACAAAGCTGCAAAAACAGCTTGTTTGGAATTCGTGGAACTTGTGATGTCACAGGTACCAAATACATCTACATATGCAACACCTATTTTTCCGTCATTGCACCTTTGGCACACAGTTGAAGTGAAGAGAGACGGGGCCTGTCATGGGAGATTCATCCTAAATGGACTTACACGGGACATCTTCATGTACCTGATGAATTCAAATGTTTTCCTACATAAATATGCACAGACAGACATCTTTGACTGCTTGATGCATATCTCAGGCTGCTTTAAAAAGACGCAGTGTCAAATTACAACTCAAATTACAAATCTGAAGAGAAGCTCTCTGTCATTGACACAATCTTTTGCCCATCTGTGCTATTTTTAGTTGTTGGTGTATGAAAACAAGAAGGAATGATACTGGAAACTGGATGTGGATGTGTCTTCAGTGTATTGTAGAGTGCATTGTATGTTCTGCTTATACCAACCCGATTAAATTTTTGCAAAGGAACTGTTACTGAAGGATGGGGCAGTTAAAACACGATCGCAAAAACCTTGAGTAAACAGTATAATTCATGAATATTTCATATGTCATGACTGTGATAGTTTATAGTGCTGACATCCTGTTTAAACCAGGTGAATCCTTTGATGCGATGCAATGCAATGGCTTGAGGCTGTCTACACTGTATGGATCGACACAAAACTTCTAAACCGTTTATTTGTGTTGTTAGCAGTAATAGCGCCACCGTGTGCAGGGCAAAATGGAACAGGACATCTGTTTACTATTGTAGCAATGCACCGTGGCCCACGCCGCAACCGACAATTCCATGGTAGACAGCATCACTGATTATAATGGGTTCTATTGCTTTTGACGCAACACCCCACACCTCTGTGTCCGGTGTAGACAGGGTGTAAGTGTTAATTGTTGTGCTTGAGATGAACAGTTTAATATATTCGGATGCAATGTGTTGGATGTGCTTTATATGTAAACCCTGACATTTATTTTTATAATGTTAAGCTGATTCATTCTCTTCTGACTGAGTTTCAAAAATGTCTGTATTCGAGGGGCTGCATGATGTTAACCAACCGTTTACGTTGAGGTGTTTTTTTTGTTTTCTCCCCTTTTCTCCCAATTTGGAATGACCAATTCCCAATGCGCTCTAGGTCCTCATGGTGGCATAGTGACTTGCCTCAATCCGGGTGGTGGAGGATGAACCTCTGCAACCGATACAGTCAATCTGTGAATCTTATCACATGGCTTGTTGACTGCATAACCGCAGAGACATAGTGCATGTGGAGGCTTCACGCTATAAATTTCTGCCACGCCATGGAGCGCAACTTGCATAGTTTTGGACACAAATCATTAGCAAAGGACAGATTATTTACTCTAGCCATCACTGGATGATTTATTGTGTAAAATCTTCTTTCATATACATAATTAACATCACCATTTCTAATCGTTCAGTTTGCGCAGTTACACCGGTTTCATACACTAACTTGCAAACTTATCAACGTCACTTTGTTCATTCTTGAAGGAGGGAAAATCCTTGGTAACTTTCGTGTGTACTGTCTGCCTAATGTACTGCATCAACGTGCCCTCTGTTTGATACCAGTGCAGTATCCTACCCCTGACACAACATACCAATATGTTGGCTTTGTCAAGCCAATATAATAATGGCCACATATACCAGTATAAACAATTTAAGAATTTAAATTACCTAACAGACCAGAATGAATGTCATTATACAACTGGAGAGAAATCAAACGCTCAAAAGGACTTTGAATTGGATTGAGTTTAATTTTGAAAGAAATTAAAGATTAACTCATTGTCTGTGATCATAGATGATAGTAAATGCTGTTGTGCCGGTCTCCTTTTGTAACACCAGAATAAACTCTTTTGTCCATTTTTACATTGGGTCTACAATGTTTGGATAGTTTACTCGATTGCCAATGAGAGGGGTAAAGCAAAGAATCATTTGGGTCTTTGGACTGTCTAAGTGTCTTTCACCTTGTGTGTTTTTGCATTACAGCCCACAGTCTGGTGTACAAACGGTACTATACTGCTGACTATCCTGTTTTATAATGAAAACACCCTTATTTACTTGACCAATTTATCCCAATGGAGAAACGTTTTCCAACAGGGCTTCGGAGACAGAACAGCAAAGTAAGACAAATATCTATATAAGCAAGAATGATGCAAACAAAACGGAAAGGGACACACTTTGTTCTTTTAAACGCATTTAGCTGATTTAATGACCATTCATCTTTTTCTTTTTCTGGAGGCTTAGTTTGTGGTTGATAAGATACCTTAATAAGTAGTGTTGTTATTCAAAAAGACTAGTCATAGTCAGCCAATAACTGATTATATGGAGCTAAATTGGGTATACTGTGGTCAATGCCATCCCAAGCCCAAGGTGACCCCTCTGTTGCGATTGCCTGTTCATGTCAACATCAGGGTCTAATCTTCTCATTTTGTAAACTACACAAAATGGCTAAAAAAAAAAAAAAAAGGCCAATTTGTCCGTTTTTACCAATTTAGTGTGGTTTAAAAAATGGCAGTGTAAAGGATTATTAAGTAATAATTGATATGGAAGTATTACCTTAGTTATACAGTTATAAAAATAAGAAGGAATAAGCAACACTGGAGAAACATGGTCTAATGCTCTGTAGTTCCAGTTGAGCTTTAATTTAAACTATTTCTACAGCGTAAAACACTCATATCACAATGCATTAAAAGTTTTGTGGCCTCAGAAAGATGTGCCAGAGAAAGCAGGACACTTGCAGGGAGAGATCTGGCAGAGACAGAGTGTTTGAAGCTAACATGCAGTACTGAAAATAGACCAGCTGAGAGTACGGCACCTCCTGTGTGAGGGGAGAATTAGACTCCCTGCCTAATTGAGTGAGGTGTTTACTGCAAATTAATTACAAAACAACCTCGTAATTAGATTCAGAATCATCTTCCTCAGAGACGAAGAGACAAACAAGGAGACTTGTGCTACTGAAGCTAAGGGAAAATAGCGGAGATTAGGGGGTGTTGTGAGCTGGGGTAGGAAGCATGCAATAATGATTTGATGTTGATGATTTGAGATGATACATCCTCATATAAAATATTTATCAACTAGTAAATTTATTTTTTTATATAACATGAAAAAGAATGTATATCATGAGCTTCTGAGTGAACAATACTAATGTCTTAGCAAACTCTCAAATCAAAACCATAATTTTGAATGATAGCTTATAAACTTGTTTGGTAACTTTAGTTCAGTTTCACGTGGTTCTTTAATTTCATATTTATTTATTTATTTATTTTTTTAGTTATATATTTAGTTACTTATATATAAGTTATATTAAAAAATATCCTGGCTCTTCCAAGCTTTTAAATGGGAGTGAATGGTACCTTAGAATTTAAAGCCCAAAAAAGCGCATCCATCCATCAAAAAAGTAATCCATATGGCTCCAGGGGGTTAATAAAGGCCTTCTGAAGCGAAGCGATGTGTTTTTGTAGGAAACATATCCATATTTATATCATATTTAGTTTCAATGTTGTTCCAAACATGCATGACTGTCTTTCCTCCTTGGAACACAAAATGAGATGTTGTGCAGTGTATGTTTATCTGAGGCCATGTCCACACTAATTCATTTTCAGTTTCCTAACGTCATCGTTTTAAGTATGGGGTAATGGAGTATGTTTTTGCATGTCTCCATTTTTATCAGTAAATGAAAACGCCATTCCATGAGAGGCATAAGCATAGTTTTTAAATGAAAACAAATTAGTTTGGATTTCAGTCACTGTTCTTATTTTTCCACACATTGAAAGTAAATGGTGACTGAGGCTGTCATTCCACCTAACATTTCCTAACATTAGGAGATTTCCTAATATTAATGTACAGAAATGCCCAGCTTTTCCAATATAATTTTAAATTGCTATCCAATTCATCCTTAGAAATCACCAAAAATGTATTGGTACCAATATCAGCAATATTGACCTTAATAGTAACATTTACGAGTCAGCATACAGAGAGGAGTTGCAGCGGCTAACAGACAAGGTGCATAGCCAACAACCTGTCTCTGAATGTGGGCAAATCAAAAGAGATGGTTGTTGACTTCAGGAGAGCAGGGAGACATCGAAGGCTCCTCTGTGGAGTTTGGCAAGAGCACCAAATTCCTTGGTGTTCACCTGGCAGAGAACTTCACCTGGTCCCTCATCAGCAGCTCTATTACCAAGAAAGCTCAGCAGCGCCTCTACTTTCTGCGAAGGCTGAAAAAATCTAATCTCCCACCCCCCATCCTCACCTCATTTTACAGAGGGATTATCGAGAGCATCCTGAGAAGCTGCATCATTGACTGGCTTGGAAATTGCACCATTTCGGATCACAAGACCCTGCAGAGGATAGTGAGGACAGCTGAGAAGATCATCAGGGTCTCTCTTCCCTCCATCATCTATATTTACACCACACGCTGCATCTGCAAAGCCACCAGCATTGTGAATGACCCCATGTACCCCTCACACAAACTCTTCACCCTCTTGCCGTCTGGCAAGAGGTACCGAAGCATTCGGGCCCTCACGGCCAGACTGTGTAACAGTTTCCTCCCCCAAGCCATAAAACTCCACAACACATGCTACTGTATTCATAAAATATTGTACTTAATTTCTTGTCACTTCTACAGGCTACTTCCCCAATAACAGCTATGTCCATAAGCTTATAGTATAAGCGTATCTGCTGAATACTATGTCATAGTATCTTTGACATAGTATCATAATATGTCATAATATCTTTATGCATTACCTGTTTTATCTGACACTTTCACACTAGAACTGTGTACTTGTTGGCGCTGCATTGTCTCTTACAGTGTCTATTGTCCTGTTTCAGCAATTATTGTACTGTCTTGTACTGTTTGCACACATTCGCATGTGCACATTATGTAGAAGTGTGCAGGTCTTTTAGTTCTGTGTAGTCTCATGTAGTTCTGTGTTTGTTTTATGTTGTTTTTATGCAGCACCATGGTCCTGGAGGAAGGTTGTTTTGTTTCACTGTGTACTCTACTAGCTGTATATGGTTGAAATGACAATAAAAGCCACTTGACTTGACCTGATAAGTATCTGGTGTCTGATCAAAAAGAAAATAAGTGGTACCGCCCACCGCTACCATTCAATGGACCATTGCAGAGGTGTCAGTAAAGAGAGAAAAGATCTTTTGGCATATATTTTTCTGTAGGAACAGGGACCATCTATCACATGTTGCTCCCACCCTGTACACACACACACACACACACACACACACACTTATTTACCATGTGATAGCATGGGGCCATTGTTCTTTCTCTCTCGTTATCACCTCCATGGGTCTCCATGACAGAGAGTGCAAATGTAGTTACTAATTTAGCATTGCTGTCAGCTTACCACATGCAGGCTCCTATAAATATTGTCATATAAAAACAATATGTTCTTATCAAGCTGTTTCACTTCATGGACACCAATCCTAAAATATATGTGTCAGTGTAGGAAGATGTGATGCAACAATTGTTCTGTTGTTCAACTTGTAGAGCATGGCACTAACAATGCCAAGGTCATAGGACTGTTTACCAAAAACTCACATACTGATAAAATGTGTATACCTCAAATGAACATTAACAATACTATTAGGATTTTGTTCTCAATGCATACAAATCAGATTTCTGATTTCATATTGGAACATAAGAACTAACTGTTATAAATGTTATCTACTTTTCACATTCATGCATATACTGTGTCTGGAATCACCACTCATTCATTTTGCTACTTAGTGAACGCAACATTGTTCACAATTGTGGAAATACTATATGTGTGATAAAATGAGTATTGCGCCTGGTGACGAATTTAAATCTGATTTGGCAGTGCAGACTGTATATTTGTATATATAAATATTTGAATGTTGCACCATTAAGCTTAGGTAAACCGTAATTTTACATAACGTAAGTTTAAACTAAATATATACTGAAGCGACCAGGAGTAACATTTTTATCAAAGGCTAAAACTGATTAAATTACAGTGATCTCAAACAATGATCTCATGTTTTGTGTGACAGACTTCAATCCTTTAGACATATCTGATGATATTGACATTTACACTTGTTGACATTTACAAGAGAGAACTTGAGTGGATCTTAACACCAAGTCTTGCATTAAGAACAGCGGTGCAAGTAAATTAAGCACTGACTTAGTTATCATGTAACAGTAGTTATTAAGCCATTAGTTTGAAATGTCCAAAAACAGATTTCAGTCAGCTATGCTTAAAATCAGATTTTTGCTGCCTGTCTAAACTAAGCCTGCCTTTTTTCTGTTAGCATTCCAGGGCTGCCAACTCTCATGCATTTGGCCTGAGATTCGTTTCAGGCTCTGTCTCACGCTTTCACCCTACTCAAATAAATCTCACGCAAAATAACAAGACAACGTAATCCAATGCAAAGTACATAAAACAGCTACAAATATTGCTTGCAGGATTTTTCCATGGAGTGAGACTTTAATTTTCAGGCCGCTGAAGTGTGCTCCAAAGATCGGATATTCAGAGCTTTGGGATAGAGCGGAACAATTGCGAGACTCAATAAGCCTTCACTCAATATTGAGTATATTTGTGGAGACCACAAAACATATGCATGCCTATTTAAAGTATACAGAGAGTCATCTACTTTAAAATGCTGTGGAAATAGTCAAACCTCTTAAACTGCTAGACAGCCTGACATTATAATCTGCACCGAAGATCAGACAATTTTGAGGTTGTAGGTGACTGAATACCACAGCAACCACCGATGACAATTTTTGGACATCAAAACCCCCAAAAAACAATCAATCTAACATTATTTGTCTTGCTGTCATGATTCACTGTTATCTGCCCTGTGTATTGCCTCTGTCATTTAGTCATTACCCTTTGTGTATTTAAAGCCCTGTTGTTTTATCATTCGTGGTCAGTTGTTCTGTAACGAGGCAGACAAGGAAAGAGGATCTAACTGCAGCTTTTAATGAAAAAACTAAAGATGAACAAGGTTACTCAGAGATGAAACACAGGTGAGGACAATGAAGGACAGCTGGCAGAGATGAGAGCAGGGGATGATGGGAAGTGTAGTCCATGGGAAACAGATGACAGAGGCAATACACAGGGCAGACAACAGTGAATCATGACACTTGCAGAGATTGACTGGGAGTTTTTGAGGCATTAAAAATGAAAGATAGTACTAGTAACAAATATGCACACTATGTCCTGGCCATGTCATCAAAATCTCACTAGGTAACCAAAATTGACAACCCTGGTATTACTTTTCTAATATTTCTGTATTATGCTAATATTCACATTTTTAAGATTAAAGTTGTCCCTTGCTGACATTAGTTTTTAGTCTCTTTCTAGCTTTTCCATGTTCTTCTGTAGCTGACAGTTTGATACATGATTTACTGAAGATTAGCAAGCTAACAAACAAGATAATTTGCTTGTGGTTATTCATTGACAGGCTAATAAATGTTTGTGTTCACGTAATGGTTAACAGTTATGTTTAGAGATAACTGCATAACAATGCACTATAACACATCCCTGATATTCTTTTGATTGCTTGCACACCTTACGCAACAACCCAAACATTTCCTATCTACCTTCCTATTAATGAATTTCCATTCACTAATATTTCATACACAAATATATGAATGAAAAAGGAGACAGGGCTTACTACAAAGGTAGAGAACCAAACACTCAATTCCCTAACCAATTTACCAAGAACATATCAAAAAGAGCAAAATGAGGGTCTGGAAACTTGCAATATGAACATCAAAGAAAACTAATAAGGCAGAGTATATTAGCCTTTTTTCTGAACCTTTGAGAATGAGATCAAAATTCGTGCAGCAGGAGGAGGGGCGTTGGATTCATTAGGAGAGCTCTCTTCCTGCTCTGTGTCTGCTTTGCTACTGCTAAAAAGCATTTTTGAGTAGTTAATCATTTTGATTGAAAACACAATGAGCCAGAGATTGTGTGTGTGAGCGGTTTTTGTTAATTAGCCCTTCTAGCCTTCATATTCCTTGAACTAATATCTGTGTACTTAACTGTACTTAACTATTTATTGGTCCAGTAAAAAAGCACTGCTGACCCACAGCTAACACAGTAATTGACCCTGTGTGGACACTGTACAATGAGGTTTCGTAGGTTTTATTTTAGAAATTATTATAATATTTATTTATTTTTTGTCTGAACTGCAAAAAAACACAAAATGCGACTGAAATTAAATATGATTTTTACAAACCCAAGCCAAAATACATCTATATTTAATTTTAAATCCAATTAAAATCTGATTTCTGCAAATTGGGTTCAGTTTGAACAGTTAGATCGGATTTAAGTAGTTAAGAGACTAGTTCAGAGACTGTAGCATCTCATATTTTCATACGTGTCATTCACTATGTAATAAATCAAGAGCTACTGACAAAAAAAGCTTAAGCCTGCCTAAGGTGTTCAGCTGGGTTTCCAGCCTGGCCAAGCTGGTTTGGCAGGTCTTTTTTGCTGGTCATACAGGTAGATGGGTTTTGGGCACTTGGTAATGTGGTCAAGGGAGACCATCAACTCACCCTTTTTTACAGAAACCATGATCCAACTCATCACAACTTCAGATATAATCTGCATGCACAATGCTCAATAGTAAAATTTGTTTACACCTCTTGACTGAAACGTTACGCCTTATCATTCAAGTCCTCGTTTCACACATGCTCATCAGCTGCTCACCGAGGCGATTTTCAGTTCAGTGTACTGGTGACTCGCAAACTGCTGTGATCAACTCAATGTGCTGCTGACGCGAGAGCTGCTGTCCTCGGATCAGTGTACTGTTGACTCGAGAACTGCTGTCCTCGGATCAGTGTACTGATGACTCGCAATCTACTGTGATTGACTCGATGTACTGTTGACTCAAGAGCTGCTGAGCTCGGATCAGTGTACTGTTGACTTGAGAACTGCTGTGATCGATTCAATGTACTGTTGACTTGAGAACTGCTTTGATCGATTCAATGTACTGTTGACTCAAGAGCTGCTGTTCTCGGATCAGTGTACTGTTGACTCGAGAATTGCCGCAAACGACTCAATGTATTGTTGACTCGAGAGCTGTAGACTGGATCATCTTCATACGTTGATAAAATGGTAATACAATCAAGTCATAAACATATTTCCACTATGTTTTATTTGTTACACTCTCTGTTTTTCAGCAGAATACACCTGAAACATACATTTCACCCCTTAATTGCACACATACTCAATGTCAGCAGCTCATCATTTCTCAGTATGTCAGACACCTCAGAAAGAGGCGATTCTCAATTCAGTGCACTGTTGACTCAAGAACTGTCACAAGGATCTCTTTGTACTGTTGATTTGAGAACTGTTACAACCCGTGTGTCTACCGCAGGCCTGGGAAGACAGGCCGCCAAGGACAAAGTCACCTCACACGCTACGGACACAGAAGGGGAGCGTGTGCAGCAGTCGGACCCAGCTCATGCCTGGGCCATTCCCGGGACACTTCTCCGCCCTTCATGGAGCCCCGTCTCACCGCGAGGATGCCAGATTCCCCCTTTATTTTGAACACCATTCCTCCTGGACACTTTATTTTCTCTTTTTATGGACATTTTATGTTTATTATTATTTCCAATAAATGTCTTTCCGAGGCTTGACGCCACACCCACTGTGTCTGTCTCTTGCACACCCCACCACATTATGTAGGAATCATTACCACTCACATTAAAATGAAGACTCCAGTCATATCCATAACCTAATAAATGCAGTTTTATTCTACATAGAGAGGGTCCACATATGGGGACTGCCATGTTAGAATCACATGACCAGTCAAACACTACTCCCCTAATTTCAGCAACCATCCTGTTATTTAACACTTTCACTCATTGATGAAAATAATCATGGCTGAATGTGAATACTAAATTACTACAATGGCATCTGAAACTGAAAAACTATTCATTTTAAATGATGCTGCAAGAAGCAAGGTGCCCAAGATGAGTGCACCATTAAATCTCAGAAAACAAACAAACCTTAAAACCATGACATTTTTACAAACCCAAACCAAACTACATTTATAAGTGGTAAAATCCTATTATATAATATGAAAGTTTGATTTTCCATGATTTTACTTTTAAAGTACATTTTTTGGAAATGCTAGTATCTTGTAAAGCTTGTCTATTTTGATGGTATTAGAGGGGTTATGACTACATTTTATCTGGACAGGCTGGGAGGCCAACAGGCTGACCAGTTAGATCACCTTAAAACATATAAGACCAGCAAACCACTTTAGGCTGTTTTCTTCAGCAGGATATGTTGATTAGTTCTGAGAGTGGGGTCCAAATAGGCTCTGATTTTTGATAAATGACAATTAGAACAACAGAACCTGAAAATGGCCATTTTGAACAGGTGTAAAATGCTGATGTGGTGCTTAGGGAGCAGACCAATTTCCTCCCCTGAGTACATCACCTGCTAAATTGTGATGCAGATGTCTGAGCTGCTAAGTGCTTTGAAAAAATAAGTGTAGCTTTGGCAGCCACAGATATCCGTGCTTGGAATCTCATGAGTTCTGATTTCAAACGGCCACCTGCGACTGTTCTAAGTGGGCCCCATAGATGATTCTAGATTCTAAAGGAATAGTCTACTCAAAAATGAAAATTTTGTCATTATTTACTCCCCCTTTTATTCTTCCAAATCTGTCTGACATTCTATTTGCTGCGGAAGCAAAAGGAGATATTCAGCAGAATTTTAGACAGTTACCATTCACTTTTATTGAATGAAAAAATAAATAAAAAGGGAGTTGATCTATCGCTCTCTCTCTCTCTGGCTTTCTGATTAGGACACAGCTGTATACAGACCTTTGCACGACAAGTCTGGCTGAGCGATGGCCAGCTCAAGGTCACTGCTCTAGTTTACGTTAGTATTCAAGACCTGAAGTCTCTGTCACGGAAGTACCAGCCATCCTCCATGCCAATCTCTGATGACAGTAGAGATCTTCTGGAGAGAATCTAAGACAAACACTCACTCCACTCTGCTTTTTCTGGTGGGGATATCATTCAAGGTTGATGAGGGAATACTAATATTTTTCAGATTCACCAAGTAGATTTCAATCTGCCTCCATTTTTTTAAAGTGTAGAAAGCTATTTACTTCAGTCATGCATGGAGAGCGGCAGGCTGCTTCTGCCACTCCCAGAAGTGTCTGATTGTTAACCAAGTGAAAAGATTCATTTGATATAATTACCCACTGCAGTCTCACACACTTTCTGCAATTCATTTTGACCCAATGGCTCTTAAAAGAAGATTACACCCCTCTCTGCTCTTCCTTCTTCCATGGTTAGCACAGCCGAGGCAGGATATTTTTGCGATTTCAGCATGGCAATTCTTTATAAAATATTAGGAGAGACTTCCATAGGAGACTAATGATTAGCATTCAATAAAATGCAGATAAAAGGTTCTTTCACACTCACGATTTGAACAGGATTTCCATCATAAACCTTGACATTATACCTTGTCTGTTTCTCTTGACACTCATTGGCAACGCCCTTCAATCTTAAATTTAATTTCAGTATACAGTGCATCCAGAAAGTATTCACAGCGCTTAACTTTTTCCACATTTTGTTATGTTACAGCCTTATTCCAAAATGGATTAAATTAATTATTTTCCTCAAAATTCTACAAACAATACCCCATAATGACAACATGAAAGAAGTTTGTTTGAAATCTGCAAATTTATATAAAAAAAAAAAAAAATGAAATTTTTTTACATAAGTATTCACAGCCTTTGCTCAAAACTTTGTTGAAGCACCTTTGGCACCAATTACAGCCTCAAGTCTGGACTACTGACTACTGTAACGCTCTCATTGTAGGCCTCCCTGCATGTGCAATTAGACCTCTGCAAATAAATCAGAGTGCAGCAGCACTTCTGCTCTTTAATGAACCAAAGAGAGCACATGATACATCACTCCTTGTCTCGCTCCACTGGCTACCGGTTGATGCACGTATCAAATTCAAGGCTCTGATGCTGGCATACAGAACAGTCACTGGGTCTGCTCCAACATACCTAAAATAATTTCTGTAGAGCTACACACCCAGTAGAAGCCTGTGTTCAGCTAAGGATCGTCGCCTTGTTGTAACAACACAAAGAGGCACCAAAACACTTTCTCTGACTTTCAGCTTCATCATACCACATTGATGGAATGACCTCCCCAACTCCATCTGTGAAGCAGACTCACTCTCTGTCTTCAAAAAACTACTTAATACACATCTTTTCCAAGAGCACATAACTAGTCACTAGAAAAAAAAATTGCACTTGTATATGCTTTGAGTACTATTCTGATGCTAGTGAAACTTTGTAATATGGCACTTTTGTACCACTGTCTCCTTAAGATGATTTTCTTATGTTCTCCTCTTTTGTAAATCTTTTTTGTAAGTAAGGAGTTTTTTTTATCCTGGTTAAATAAAGGTTTGAATGAATGAAAAAAGTCGCTTTGGATAAAAGCATCTGCCAAATGAATAAATGTAAGTCTTTTTGTGTATGATGCTACAAGCTTGGCACACCTATTTTTGGCAGTTTCTCCCATTCTTCATTGCAGAACCTCTCAAGCTCCATCAGGTTATATGGGGAGCTTCGATGCACAGCAATTTTCAGATCTCTCCAGAGATGTTCAATCAGGTTCAAGTTTGGGCTATGGCTGGGCTACACAAAGACATTCACAGAGTTGTTCCGTAACCACTCCTTTGTTATCTTGGCTGTGTGCTTAGGGTCGTTGTCCTGTTGGAAGATGAACCTTCACCCCAGTCTGTGGTCCAGAGCACTCTGGAGCAGGTTTTCATCAAGGATGTCTCTGTACATTGCTGCATTCATCTTTCCCTCAATCCTGACTAGTCTCCCAGTTCCTGCCGCTGAAAAACATCCCCACAGCATGATGCTGCTACCACCATGCTTCACTGTAGGGATGGTATTGGCCAGGTGATGAGTGCCAATGAGTGCCTGGTTTCCTCCAGACCTGACGCTTGCCATTTAGACCAAAGAGTTTAATCTTTGTTTCATCAGACCAGAGAATTTTGTTTCTCATGGTCTGAGAGTCCTTCAGGTGCCTTTTGGCAAACTTCAGGCGGGCTGTCATGTGCCTTTTACTGAGGAGTGGTTTCCGTCTGGCCACTCTACCATACAGGCCTGATTGGCGGAGTGCTGCAGAGATGGTTGTTCTTCTGGAAGGTTCTCCTCTCTCCACAGAGAAACGCTGGAGCTCTGTCAGAGTGACCATCAGGTTCTTGGTCACTTCCCTGACGAAGGCCCTTCTCCCCCGATCACTCAGTTTGGTCGGGCGGCCAGGTCTAGAAAGAGTCCTGGTGGTTCCAAACTTCCATTTACAGATGATGGAGGCCACTGTGCTCATTGGGACCTTCAATGCTGCAGAAATGTTTCTGTACCCTTCCCCAGATCTGTGCCTCGATACAATTCTGTCTCGGAGGCCTACAGACAATTCCTTGGACTTCATGGCTTGGTTTGTGCTCTGACATGCACTGTTAACTGTGGGACCTTATATAGACAGGTGTGTGCCTTTCCAAATCATGTCCAATCAACTGAATTTACCACAGGTGGACTCCAATAAAGTTGTAGCATGATCAGTGGAAACAGGATGCACCTGAACTCAATTTTGAGTGTCATGGCAAAGGCAGTGAATACTTATGTACATATGATTTTTTTCATTTTTATATTTAATATATTTGCAAAGATTTCAAACAAACTTCTTTCACGTTGTCATTATGGGGTATTGTTTGTAGAATTTTGAGGTAAATAATGAATTTAATCAATTTTGGAATAAGGCTGTAACAACAAAATGTGGAAAAAGTGAAGCGCTGTGAATACTTTCCGTATGTACAGTACAATAAAATACAGTCCAATCCATATTTCTCCAATATGTCAGACAAGGTTGTCACTAATTATCACATTTACAACAGAAATTGTATTAAAATTAAATAAATGGTTTCAGCGTATAATTTAAATCCCTTTCGATATGACTTTGAAATTAAAAGTTAAAAAGACAACAAAGGTCTAAGCTAATTAATGCAGAACAGAAAAAACGTAATCAATTAAGGCATTCAGCTTTTCTGGGAATACATTAAAACTGTTCCCAGTATATGCAGTCAATAGTAATGGTTTGATGTCTATGGAGCTTGTTGATTGGCTATATGTCACTTAATCTTGTGCTATGTAAGAGATCTGGAAAATTAATATTTTGGCTATGCTTTTTGAATATACAATAACACAATCCTCCAGTTCTTTAAAACATGCATGCAAGGACGGATTAAGAACTGAGAGGCCCATGGGCCAGTACACAGTGGAGGCCCCCCATGACATGACTATGTTCACCTTTAAGCGCTACAGGATTTAGAGACACTAGATTGGGTTGGATTTTTCAAATAGATGGAATAAAAGTGTTGCAATGTCATTCATTTTTAATAATGAACCGATCCAAAATCATGTGTTATTAATAGGGATGTGCATTGTATTCAGATCCCAAAATCACTATTCAGTTATTCTGCACATGTATAGAGGTCTTCAACTCGATCGGAGTCCGACGGTACTTGACAAACCATCAGGTTTTGGGACAGGTTTGGGTCAGTTTTTCAAGCAGGCTATAGGGTGAGTTATGTGCTGTTCACACCTGCATCCGTCTATCTATGTAAACACGCACTGGATGGACATCTTTGGTAATTGCGCTGCGCCACAACTCAGGACCATCGCATTTTTAGACACTGCATTAAGTGTCTAAAAGTGTTTCATCATTCATTGTGCTGCATCAGCGCTGGTGTCACACATGAACATTCTGATGAATTTCAGGTTGCAAAGAGAAATCAATGCATCCAAAAAAGGGTTATGAACCATAGTGTTCACTGCCTCATGGAAAGTGAACATGAACGGGCAAAATTATGCATTTTCCATTGATTAAGAATCTAGACCTACTATATTGCAGGCAGTGACAGAGATTATTTGAATGTGATTTTATATTTTGAAGATCTATGTATTGTGCTATTTATGCTCAAAGCTCACTGTGCAATTTATTATCTGCTAATCTGAAATTGTGTCTGATGCATCTATGGCAATAATGTTCTTTCTTCCTGAGTCCCGACAAATAACACGATAGCATTTCGTGAACTCTTGCGGTTAACCCAATATTACAAAAGGTTTCCTTGTGCATATTTAGGGTATTAAAGCATCTTTTGCTTTATCATTAAACATTAAATGCATGCAGGACTTAAACATTTTAAAGTCATCCATACTGCTGCACGAATTCTGTACCGTATATCAGTTTAAACCTTCAGCTTTGTAGACAGCCAGGGCAAACTACACATTATCTTTGTGTTTGGAAACATTTTGTAAATCAGATGCTGATCTCTGTAGTCCTTCAAATAAACTCACTGCATCTGTGAGATGCAGATTCCCTGAGTGCGCACTCGAGTGCCTGTGCTCGTGCTGCTGTATTCCAGCTCGCATTCGGCCGAATAAATAGTATTTCATATAAGGCTGGCATTTATGTGGATTTATAATAGATATCTCAAAATAAATTGATTTAGAGCTTGGGCCCTTCATGTTTAGAGGCCCCTGGGCAATGGCCCAATTGACCCGGTGGTTAATCCATCCTAGCATACATGCAGTATGTTCAGTGGGCCTTAAAAGGTTTTGGAAAACTTTTTTCCTTTAAGCTGGCTCTAAACTAGCTGATTTTCCCAATGATATTCAGGTGTTAGCTTTATTAACATAACCACTGGCCAGGCAGAGGGAGACAGAGCCCCCATTAGCACCTCTCAGTGGGAGGTGTTAATCACTTGATGGTTGGGACTCCCTGCTGAGTTAATGGCTTCAAGCACTGAAAAAACACATATGATTTGTTTGAAAAATCATTCTGTCACTGAGAAGAACTGACAAGTTGATTGGAACTTTTTTTTTCACATTCAGCTGCATATCATCACAAACACTGATTATAATCAAAGAGATTCTGTCATTCTGCAGAAATAAAGCAAAAACAACTTATGATGGATAAAAATGACCTTGATGGACAGTTTATAGTTTTGGTGCATTTTAAAATAGAACCTTGTGAAAGCCATTCGAACCATGAAGAATATGCAACATTGTAACTACTGTAGCTCCTTTTTCAGAACAATCAAGCAAGCTACAAGTCTGTAAACACCCCAAATCACCCTATTGCAATTGCAGTTTTACTCATGTTGTAATTTTGGTGAGCTCCACTTGACAGGGATCACAGAGAGATAGTCATGGTGAGTGATTATGTGTGTCACCCCTCCACCATTTTTAATCGGCAAGTGTGCCATACCTCTGACTGAAGAGAGCAAGATCTCAGCAAAATAGCCTCCATGTGTGACACCCTCGGCCAAAACGAGTTGTTTTGAGTGTCTGCTAGTGTAGAACCAGCTTTACTTCTCCTAATTGCTACAAATGTGCAAAAACAAAACCTGGTATATTATGTACACTAATAATTTGGCATTAAATAGGAATAGACATTTTACAAAGAGGAACTTTTTCCAAATGATCAAAGAAATAGCTTCCCACTTGAACATCTAACAAGTGAGAGCTAGTAAATATTCTCATATTTTCAATAGGGATTAGCAAAAACTTATTTTTTCAAAGTCAAGTAGCAGTGGGTTGCCCGAACAACTAGTTGACTAACTTAAGGAAACCCTGTACAATTAGGCTGGCTTTGGGATCATGTGACCCAAATCAAAAATGTTTTTAAAGGCAGATTACATAAGACTTCTTCAAAAGCAACAATTAAGGACACATACATGTAAAAATTAATTAATGTGACATTAAAATTTGTTATTAATGAATTTACGCAATTTTAAGTCAAATTCACATGAGGTCAGTAAAAGCGCCATATTTCCAACAGCATACGCTTCTTAAGTGGTGAATGGATGGCAGTAGTATTCAGCTTGCTGCCAGTACAACCGCTCGGCTCCGAAGAAAAAATCTGAATGAGAGTGGGCATTTCTTCTCCTTTTATACCTGTATGCTACACTTGTTCATTCTTCCATTTCGTATGAAGTAAACCCAGGCCTTAATGGGTCGATTTGACGTGCTAAACATTTTAACACCAATATACATTAATGTAACTGAATCTTTCAGCCTGAATCTTCATGACATCCTCCACATCTTGGATCAAGGATTTTGCAGCTCAGGCAAACAGTGTTTGATACTTGCCTCTACTACAAGATGGAGCATACAGTATAGCCCCAGATATCAGTCAACTTGATTGTGGAAAGACAAGACGTCAGACTGAGATGTCCATATGCAGACAATCCCTTCACCTGCTTTAAAAATAAAACGAGAAAAAAAGGCTCTTTAGAGTCCCAATATGCTCTTCACCGCAAATTGCTGTCCATCTGTCTTGGCAACATCCCACATCTGGTTTGATAGAAGCCATCTGTGGCAAGTGTGTGTCTGTGCGTGTGTCTACATGTCCATGTCTTTGTGTTTGTCAAGACAGATGTCTCGATGTCACTCTTTATTTCCTCACTTCCTCCCTGGTCTTGTCTCAGACTCAGAGAGCTGTAAAGATCATGGGATTTGACTGGTCCTCAGTGTCCTTTGAGGAACAACAGCTGCTTGTCTAGTCACTGAGTCATTGTGACGTGCATGATTTGTTTGCAGGTCAGTGAGACACTGAGGCCTCATAGAGAAGAACAAGGACAACATGGGATGCCACAATTAATGTGCCCTGGGTTGGTATCAGACTTGGTGGCCGTTCAGACCGAAAGCATTCTTGCACTAAAAAAGTTAGACGAATTCAAATGAACGCAGGTTCCTTGAGAAGCATTTGGAAAAGTTGAACTACTAAATTGACAAGAGGTCCAAAAAACATGGCAAAACAGCACAGAATGATGCAAAAATGCATTTGATGTGAACAGACCCTTAGACTGACCATTCCAGTCATAATTTTCACACTTGGTTCGATGGCTAGGTCTGAAATTGAGTTAAATTTTTTTCATTGTAACATAAAAAGAGAAATATTTGAAAATGATTTACGAAGCTCTTGCAATACAAGAACAGTTCATAGTGACCAAAGCTGTCGAGACACAAAAAACACCATTATTAAATTATTATTAGTAGTGTTAAATTAGTCCATATGACCTGGGTTGTTATCAGACTCAGGGGCTGTTCAGACCGAATGTGTCATTTCACTAAAAAAGCTAAATGCAGTGCAAAACAATACAACAGAACCCAAGTGTCTCAAGACGCATTTCTAAAAGTTAATGTTAAACCTGACACAGCATCTAAAAAAATTTTGCACTCCAGCCAGACACGTTGCACCAGTAAAAGATGTCCGTCTAACGCATGCTTACATAGAAAAACTTTTATAAAACAGTGCAGACAGACACACACGAACACAATGCATTTTTTGTGAACGCCCCTTAGACTGACCATTCCATTTATTTGCACGTAAAGGAATAAATCAGGAAAGAAAATGTTTAAAACATTTAAATAAAAAACATTTTTGCTTTTTTTTTTGGTCCTATTTCGAGCTTGACATCCCTTGGTCACTATAAACCGTTGTTGTATGTCAAGAGCTGTGAACAAGAACGATGAATGAACAAGTTTAAAATGAAATAAGAGATAAGTAAATATTGACAGAGCTTTTATTTCTGGATGAACTATTCTTTTAACACTGATTTTTTAGCTGGTCAAGAACATCCTTAAAAAAACCTAGCAGAAATGCAAAGAAATTCGAAATCAGAACTTTAAATTCCTGGAGCTTATCTGCATGTCACTGTCAAATTTGAAGAGCCTAAGGCAAACACTGATTTAATGTCGCCCACGCTGTCCTGCCCCAATTCTCCTCAAATTAGGCAGCACCTTCTGACTGCAAGTTTGTCCACAGAGGACGTCATTGAGCATGAACAACCAAAGCATTGTTTTAGGATGATTTGACTAATTATTTTGATTTGTGACAAGTAAATTTGTGACTTGTACATGGATAAAATTATTTCATTACTCACCCTCATGTTGTTTCAAAGCTGCAGTTCCTTGGAACACAAAAGGAGATGGTAGACACAATGTTAGCATCAGAAACCAATCGCTCACTGCAATTTTTTTTTTCTCCATACTTGAAAAGTGACTGAGGCTGCCTTTTTGCCTTACTTATTTTGTTGCTTTTAGTCTATCTATTATCTTTGAAGGTATTTATATGCAAGTGTTCTTTAACTTAGCAGATACTGTATACACATTTAAAATTAAATCTTTCTTTTCCAAAAATGGAGTTAACTTTCAGGGTATGTTAGCTGCCATAGCAACTTACTCTTTGAACCTAACCTGCTCCGGAGTATGTTCCAGAGTTAGTTTATTTCAGGTAGATGTTTGTATGTTTCAAAGGCTGTCAGTGCATGCATGACGTTTTAATAGCGGCACAGTAGGCGAGAAAGATCAGATTATGCACAATATTATACTTTTAAAGCAATATACTGCAATCTTTACCTCACAAATTTTCTTTACTCTGGCATTTCCAGTCTCGCACAGCAGATTTGCATTGAAAAGTGAACACACTGTGTACATTGTGCTTTTGCCGTTTTAATGCAGAACAAATTGGAAAGTCCCCCACACTCTTGACTGTGAAGATAGGGCTTTATGTATTTATATTTAGCCCTTCTAATAGATAATTTTTGTTCTATACATTTCATTAAATAAAATGATTATAGCACCCACATTCTATTTACAGTTCCTTCAGTCAATGAATATTAATGTTATTTATAAAATGACATTCCATAGTATCAATTTGTAGGTAATTAAGAACTTGTTATTCTTCTTCACTAACTAGATAATATGTAACCATTTCACAAACCACTGATATAGATGTTAGAGATTTTATTTCTTATCACTCTAATTCATGTAATCTACTGTACATATAAATGCAAACATTTCCAGACATTTTCATTGTACTCTATTATCTGAAAATATAACTGAGACATGCACATTCACCCACAGTGCCCTCATTTAGTGGGTGGTCAGGTGACTCAATGAAAAGACGTATCTTTCTGATGCTCAGCCTCCTCTACTCCATTAGAAACTGTACATGGTCCATCTCTAAATTACATTTTTGTTCTGCCTTTCAATAGGGACCTTTTACAGCTTCCTATTTCCAAGGAAGAGATGAGTTACCTTTACCAATACTGAGATCATGAACATCTATAATGTATAGTCAGACACGTGATCTTCAATTAAAACAACATAATTTCATTCCGGACCATGTTGTTGGACGCAGAAGGACCATACTGTACATGACAACATGACATGACAAGTTCTAATGCCACATCAAATGAAAAAAGAACACAATGGACATGTAACTCCTATCACTGTCCACCACTGTTACAGCAGATCTTCATCTTATAATGCACATGAATAATCATGTGTGGCCTACTATAAAACATTACATTAAATCTATGGAAAATGTGGGAGATCCTACAGTTGGGGTCTATTAATAAAATAAAATGAGACCATCAGCAACTGTGGGAAATTAATTAATTAATGATTCTAAGTTTTTAGAAACCCCATGTGTGTACATCAAATGGTACAGTAAAATAAAATATGCATGCACAGATCATGGTAAATACCATTCAAATGAATCTTAAAATAAAATATATAGTAAACCTATAGCCTATTATCATAATATTAATAGAATGTAATTTCTGTCAAGCAAAAACTCAGTCCTAAACCAATGTAGCTCCTATTGCTATTACGAGTGAAGATGAAATAATGCTCGTTTGCAGTCATTAAAACTTCATGTTCTGCTTAGCGTCTGTTTCCATGGTGACTCATGGATTTGGTGATCTGCTGAGAATGCCTTTCTGAGTTCACCGAAAATGTGCAAAAACTCTGAGTTTCAAACTAATGGTTGTGTGAACTAACCTTGCGCATGTGTTCTGGAACCCACATACCACGAGTAAGCAAGTTTTGGGTTAATCAACCGAGAGCTCAGGGTTTATGTCACGGTAAGTTAAACTTGCTTTCTGGAATACCCCTCAGGTAGGAAGCTAAAACCCATTGGAGTGAAAACGCCCAATATTTGTGTTTATAAGTAGAGTTGCCAACCAGGGTAGCTGAGTGTTTAAGATCCAATGGGCACATATGCTTGTGGGTTTGAGCTCCACTCTTGTAGCAGAGCTGAGACATTCATGTTAATATTGTGGTAACTTGGGCAATTTTAGACTAAAATGTAAGTATGTCCATTGGACTGGGAAAATCCAATATCTGTATTTAAAAGTGCATTACCCAACAAGGATGGCTTAAGTGGTTAAGGTGTTAGAATTCAGAGCCAACAGACCCTTGTCCTTGTGATTTCAATCCCAACACTTGGTAAACCAGAGTTAATGTGTGCGCGTGGTGAGTACTTAAAATTTTATTCAACGGATCACCGATTTCAGGAGTCACCATGGGGAGTATGCATGCTTATGAAGAATTCAAGCCAATTATAAAAAAAATAACTGATAGAGTAAATGCGTGAATTTATAAAATTATTATATTATATTATATAATACCATTTTCTCTGTCATTATGATGCAAAATTTAACATTGATCATACTGGGCATGTTGTAAAAACCAACAATTAATAGATAAGTATTTACTTTTTGCCCTACATCAATTTCTTAACATTGTACATACTTTAATTAACGTTTTATCAGATGTAATCTTTCTGGAGCCAAAAGAACTCTGAGCCAAGTCAAAATGAAACAAAAACATTCTCCAAAAGGTAATATTTCCTAAACTTCTTAAACTAATGTAACCTAAGTACTAATTGGCTTTTTATAGTAAGTTTTCTTTCTGTTCTATGTAGCCAATAAGAAGAAGGCTGAGGCCCGTAAACGGGTGGCGGACCACCACCAACCCCCGTCACTCCAGCGGAGGAGCCGGCACTGCACCATAATCAAGGGTGACCTGTGGTCGATGGGATTCCAGGGGGCAGTTCATCAGAGTCAGCTACCTCCCATGATACAAATGGCTTAGTAAAATGTAAGTGCAGCATATTAGTACTTACAATCTAAGTATTCAGTGTTTTTTTATCCTTAAACCTCAACACTATTTAAAAAACAAAACATTCTGAATGCATTTACAGTCACTGTTTCACTTGTGCATTATGCATAATTTATTTTACTGCATATGGTGTATACTGTTATATTCCTAATTGTTTATTAGTTGTATTTGTTTTTAGAATATACATGAACTATCTTACTGGTTTAATTTTCTTGCAATTGCTGATGGACACATTGTATTAATGGACCCTCCTGCAATAGCACAGCCTGCCAAAATTGTAAGTGATTATTGTCTTTATGTGCTGTTTCTGTTTGCTAGACTAAACATCCTTAGTAATTTGCACTGTAGGATGAAGATGAAGAGACCATTTCTGCTGTGACAGAATTAGAAAATGAAAATGGTGGGAGGCCAACAGAGGTATAATGCATATAATTTTTAAACAAAAGAGATTAAAACTTTGTCAATGTCCTGTCTGTCCTGTTTGTGAATATGGCTGGCGATTCCTATACAGAGGAGAGTCCATCTTCACCTACACAGAATCTTAGCAGTGTGAGAAATTTTCTACAGTTGTCTTAATTTAAATAATTGGTTTGTATATGTATTACAGACTTTAGCAATCATATTGAATTATCATTTGGTGTTCCTTGCTGCCTGCAAAGGAGCTGTATAAGGTCCATCTTCAAAGGCAAATAAGAACATGAGACATGGAGACAGACCTTATACAGCTTCAAATGGTGGAGAAAAGTCTGAACATAAAAAAGGCCAGACTTGAAATTGAATTGCTGGAGCATCGGCTAAAGGTGGGAATTGTATTTGCCTAGTGATGATTAATCTGTCATTTGTTGTTGAATGGTAAAGCAATGAATACAAATGTATTTTTATTACAGGAAATAAAGAAACAATAAAAACACTTAACTGTTCACTTTGTGCATTATTCATTTAATTTAAAAGTGATTTAGGCAGATCACATCCCGTACCACCCTTCCATCTCTTTGGTCCACAGGGTTCACTGGGGGTTTCACTTGACCATGTTCATCAAGAGAAGGGGGGCCCTCTCACCTCTTATTGTGGCAATGTTGTGAAGAACCACACATGCCACTGTGTTGTCACATGCCCTTTCTGAAATCACCCTGAGCCCACGCAGGCACTGAAACCTGGCCTTCAGAATGCCAATCGTCATCTCCACCTTGGTCTGTGTTCTGCTGTGGGCCAGGTTAAAGTGTGTCTGTGGTCCAGGTTCAGGTTCAGGGTACCCTCGGTCTCCCAGCAAGTAAAAACTGAAGTTTCCTATAATAGTGGTAAGTTAATAATAAACTACAAAAAAATGCTGGAATTACAAAAAAAACAAAAAACAAAAAAAAAAAACATACAGTATTGTGTAAGGCAAAACATACTGTGGAGGGGAGGGGGCGGGCCGGGCTGGAATGTTGCACGCCCGGTCCCCAATCAGCCTGATGGGGCACGCGAGGGATAAAGGCGGCTGGTGATGACGGTTCGAGAGAGAGAGATCAATTAATCAATGGAACACGTTGGTCCCACTGAAATCCTTTCAGAGGCTCCTGGGACATTTTGCATCCCCAGCGATGGTCACGCCGCTTGGGTTGATGCATATGAGACCACTCAAGCACTGGGTACAGACCCGAGTCGAAAGACGAGCATGGCGCCATGGCACACACCGCATCCTCGTCACGCAGGCTTCTTGCCGCTCTCTCAGCCCCTGGTCAGACCTAGCGCTCTTACGGGCAGGAGTTCCCCTAGGCCAGGTCTCCAGGCACGTCGTGGTTACGACAGATGCCTCCCAACTGGGCTGGGGCGCCGTATGCAGCGGGCACTCAGTCGTCGGCCCTTGGACCGGGCCGCAACTGCATTGGCACATCAACTGCCTTAAGTTGCTGGCAGTACTACTTGCCCTGAGGAGGCTTTTGCCGTTGGACAACCGGATGGACAACACAGCCGCGGCAGCGTATATCTTCTGCCAAGGCGTCTACGCTCTCGCCGCATGTCACAACTTGCCCGCCGTCTCATTTGGAGTCAGCACCGGCTCAGGTCGATGCAAGCCACTCACATCCCAGGCTACCTCAAGAGCACAGTGAACGCACTGTCGCAGCAGGTTACATACAGGGGAGGGTGGAGGCTCCACCCCCAGGTGGTTTAGCTGATCTGGAGTCGATTCAGCCAAGCGCAGGTAGACCTGTTCACTTCCCAAGAATTCTCCCTTTGCCCACTATGGTACTATCTGACCGAGGCTCCCCTCGGCACAGATGCCTTAGCACACAGCTGGCTCCCAGGCCTTCGCAAGTATGCGTTTCACCCAGTGAGCATACTTGCACAGATGTTGTGCAAAGTCAGGGAGGATGGGGAGCAGGTCCTCTTAGTGCCCTCCCGGATTTGGTTCTCGGACCTCACGCTCCTCGCGACAGCCCTCCCTGGCGAAATCCCCTGAGGAAGGACCTTCTTCTCAGGGACGGGGCACCATCTTGCACCCGCGACCAGACCTCTGGAATCTCCATGTTTAGCCCTTGGACAGGATGTGGTAAACTTAGGTGGCCTACCACCCGTGGTGGTAGACACGATCCCTCAGGCGAGAGCTCCCTCAATGAGGTGCCTTTACGGCCTGAAGTGGCGTCTGTTTGCTCAGTGGTGTTCTTCCCTTGGTGAAGACCCCCAGAGGTGCACAGTTGGATCAGTGCTTTCCTTTCTGCAGGAGAAGTTGGCGGGTCGGCTGTCCTCCTCCACCTTGAAGGTTTATGTAGCCATTATATCAGCAAATCAGAGGCGCGAGGAGGTTAAACCCCCTAGGCCATGCTTCGTTCCCTCGTGGGACCTCTCCGTGGTCCTTCGGGGAGCTCCCTTCGAGTCCCTTGAGTCAGCAGAGCTAAAGGCGCTCTCTCTGAAGACCGCCCTCCAGACGGCGCTCACCTCAATCAAGAGGGTAAGGGACCTGCAGTTGTTCTCTGTTAGCAAAATGTGCCTAGAATTCAGTCCGACTTACTCTCACGTCATCCTGTGACCCCGATTGGGCTACATGCCCAAGGTTCCCACGACCCCTTTTAGGGATCAGGTGGTGAACCTGCAAGCACTGCCCCAGGAGGAGGTAGACCCAGCCTTGGCGTTGCTGTGTCTGGTGCGTGCTCTTCGCATCTACTTGGACCGCACGCAGAGCTTTAGAAGCTCTGAGCAGCTCTTTGTTTGCTTCGACAGACAGCGTAAGGGAAGTGCTGTCTCCAAACAGAGGATCACCCACTGGGTCATTGATGCCATCACAATGGCATACCACGCCCAGCACGTGCCGCCCCCTGCTGGCCTACGAGCCCATTCTATCAGGGGCGTTGCAGCTTCTTGGGCGTTGTCCCACAGCGCCTCTCTAGCAGACATATGTTGAGCCGCGGGTTGGGCAACACCTAACACCTTTGCAAGGTTCTATAACCTCAGGGTTGAGCCAGTTTCGTCCCGTGTGTTATCAGGTGACACAAACAAGTTCGGGTCAGCTGGCCAGGTTTATCGCTTGTGCATAGCACCTTTCCCCTCCCTCGACACAACGTCTCGTTCCCTCCATCAGGGAATGGAGGTTACATCAGTAACCAAGACGTTTTCATGTTAATCTTTTTAGTATGGAAACCTAGGTAGTTTAAAGTTACATTTGTGTGAGTCCTTTAGAGCGGGAAACACTATTCAGTATATCAGTATTTAAAAGCTGATTGCCCAACCAGGATGGCCGAGTGGTTAAGGCGTTGGACTTAAAATCCAATGGACACATGTGGGTTTGAACCCTGCTCCTGGTAACTGAATTAATGCTTCAAATCTTAAGACTGATAATGTTACTTGTCCTCTAATATGTGTTTCTTTGAATATTTCCTCAGTTACTATCCAAGATGGCCTAATGCTGCCTTCATGTGCTATCGGAAGTGATGATTACAAGTATTTCAAGTTGTCAGAAAGAACAGAAAGCATGGACGTTGTCGGGTACATATACATACATTTTTTTTTTGAGGAACTTTTATTTTGACACAATCTATTTTCACAGTGTGAATATGTACAACATGCATCAAATGGTTGCTGATATACATAAATTAATATGACCGAAATGGCAAGCACTAACAATTAGCTGTATTTAGAAAAATGAATAAAACCTGGCATTCTTTACAGAAACAGCTCTCTTCTCTGCCGTGTTTAAAGTTTACATCTCCTCCCAACTCAAGAACTCTGGTATCAAAATGATCAGAGTTCCCCAGTCAAAATTATATCTTGAGGAGTCGTTCATGTTCCGAGTGAGAAACTTGTATTTACAATAATTCTAATAGCACGTGAAGGCAGCATTAGTAAGACCTGGAACTACCACCTGACCTAATCACATGAATCTGCCACATGGGACAAGCAGGATTTAACAAGTAAAATATATATATTTATATTTTAAAGACACAGGAAATCAATTACAAAAGGAGTGCTAAAGACCACAGCCTCTGCCAACTGTACGTTGGAAAAGACAACAAATCCCTTGAAATGAAATTACCCTGTGATGGAATATATCACACTCTTGAATTTCACAGCACCCAGGATATCCAACAGGACAAAGAAGTACTGTGAATTTATTTCTTTACATGTTTGGGTTTCTGTTGGAAAAATGTGTCTTGTCATACATGATGACTGTATTTCTAAATCTGGAATGTGGTTGTGGACATTTTGAGACTAATAGATCTAACAGTGCTTTGGTTTTGTCTACATTTACTTGCTTCCTTTCATCTGTTATTTCTGTTGTTGTACAGCAAAGTTTTAACCAAAAGTTGAGTGCATTTCCCCAGCACGATCATTTCTCATAGCTCATAACTCATTCTGAGTGAAGCTAGCAGTACTGTGGTATCATAATGATTTTGAAAGTACTTTTATTGAAGCTTTGCTTTGTAAACTTAATGATGTTGCAAGAAAAGAAGCAAACTGCCATCTAAACCCTGCTATTTTTGCAGCCTGCCTCGTGTGCAGTGGCGGACATGGGCAGTCACCCAGGGCAGCGTCTTGCGGGGGTCGGAGGTGGGGTATGGCGTGGCACAAGGCGGCGGCAACCCATGGTCAACAACTTTGGGGGCGTGTTGAGGAGTTGAAGGGTTTGGCGTCCTGGGCGCCAAACAAGCTAGAACCATTACTGCTCATGTGGAACTAGTTAGGCCAATGTTTAAAAAGAACTTGGAAAAAAAGAAGATGAGAAGATCATATAGATAAGCTAATATAAGATAATGCTATTCTGAGATGCGGGTTGGCGCTGTTTTGGTGGCACGCGGGGGACCTACACAATATTAGGCAGGTCGTTTTTATGTTGTGGCTGATCAGTGTATGTCAAACCTGTACAAATAAAAAAAGAACAAAAAAGAACAAACAAAATAATATATTTTTTAAAAATTACGCAATTCATTTTGATGGAATTTTGTTTCTTTAAAATAGGCTTAAATATTATTATTTTTTTGAGTGTATTGATGTTGTTTGAATTATATGCAATATATGCAGTAATTTCCATACCATACAAGGAGTAAACAATCATAAACAATATGTTTTATTTCTTGTATGATGGCCAGCAATATGTTTTTGGTCATTGACCACATGTCCAGGAATATTACAGGGCCAAGGTGGCAACCCTGGTCACCATTCACTTTCAGTGTATGGAAAAAATGCAATGAAAATTATGAAAATGTTCTTTTTTTCTTATGAAGATCACATTCTTCATAACATCTCCATTTGTTTTCCATGGAATGAAGACATTTATCCAGGTTTGGGCAACATTCGTTTGAGTAAATGTGACCACATTTTTGGATGAGCTATTCCTTTAAATGCCTCTGGCAACAAAAGAACAAGAAGCTTCTGGAATTCTTTTCTACATGATGTAACAATTGACCGGATGAGTGTGTAAAGACATTTACTGAGAGAGCTGGTGGTTAACATAAGGTTATGTTGAATGGAGCCCATGATATGTGCAGTGGTTTGCACTGAGGAGAGATCAGAAACCAAGTTCATCATCACCTTTTCTAACATCACTTTGCCACATCTTACCTGCTGACATGCTCTAGCACTGCCATCTGCCATGAAGCTGCAATTTGTAATTGATAATGACAGATGCAGAATGGGAGGCAGGCTTTTTCAGGACATGCAAACAAGACCATTCATTTTTCTAAAACAATATTTTTATTTTCATGAGTGTCACTCTATATTAAAAAGTGGTTGGGACAGTGGCACCAGAAAGGGGGTTGTTTAAATGATTAAAATGTACCAAATTGTTTAAACAACAATTTCAGTAGCACACTGACTGGCTGTAATGTTTTGAATTTGCATACAAGGGATTCAAGATTCAAACCTGCTCCAAAAGTAAAATTAATGTGACATCACACCACAGGCAACCTTGCTTCTGGGTTCATTCGAGCAGCATATTTTGAGTGGGATATAGGCAGTGGTGCAGTTAAAATAATATTTTATGCATTATATAATGTAATAATATTTGTTTATGATAATAAGTTATTTTAATTGGATATCTATGGTTTACAGTGAAGGTTATTTCTGAACAATTGTCAAGACTTGAATTTACTTGGTTCAATATGCCTGCATGGTAATGTCAGAGATGTAACAGGATGAAAACACATCCTCACACGTTTAACACAGTTCTAAAGCCTGAGAAATGTGGCATATCAAAATGAAAACCACAACGAGACAAGCAATATATATATCTTTTCCTCATAAATGATTGGTCCACATATTAAATTTGAACTTAAAACAGCCCGATTAGGTTGCATTTATTTTGACTGCAGTAATTTGTTCAAAGATATAATTTAAGTATTACATTATTTTTATTAGCATATTCTTATACAAACAGTAGCTTATGCACTGCAGTGGTGGAGACAGGGTCCTTCTCGTCCCAGTAGATCTAACATGGTGGTATAAGATCTTTGTAAGATTATATTTGAGCTCATATATAATCTTACAATCAGAGGTTGTGCGATTCCTTTGTGAAAAGTTCAAACCTACCAACATTAGCAGCTGGGGAAGAGGGTTTTATTAGAGTGGATGCAATAACAATGACGGTGAGCATAGAAATATCAAAATTTGAGTTTGTCCTGATCCGCTGAGCCTGATGGAGATTTAAAAGAAGCCCAAATCTCCAATAATCTTTTGGAAATTATTTTGACCACACAAACATCACTTTCTGGGCAATTTAACTCAGTTCGAGCGAAGCGTCCATTCAAAGCAGATCCTTTTTTCAGTGCCAAAAGAACCCAGAAGTGCCAGAGCCAAGTGTTTGTTTTGACGCTTTTGAGAATTTGTCACATTAGTACGAGGAGGCGAATTCGACACCAGTTCAAGTTTATTCTGGTTTGAGTTCAATTTCAGTTCTCAACTGAGTTCTTTCTTACAAAATAGTACAAGTTTTACAGCCACCAATGAGAGAAGTTTCCCTCGTGTCTATGTAGTTCCCAAATGTATTGCTTGTTCTGTGTTAATCCAAAATGGTGTTTTCCTAACTTTAACCCCTAACCCATTCCTAAACCTAACCATAAAGTGTAACACCTTACCCTATCTAAAGCATAAACATAATGATGACATTTATGTTGAAAGGATGATGTGTAATACAGAGGAAACTTCTGGTTTCCGAATGCGTTTTCGTAAACATACGTCAATGGTTGATGCATAAATCATACGTTTTCATACAAATTAAGTCGTATGAATTGGTAGGCCTATTACTTCACCACCTTGCAGTATTTTGACGAATTATGATGATTGAGATTATGGTGCCATTTCCTGCGTGAGATTAGGCTCTTAAACACATTCTCTTGAACTTTCTCTTTTACACTAACTTGTTATACCTGCTTGGTTGTCCTGACCTACAGTAAAGCCACTGAATATGACTGGCAGATAATAATTGAAGATAATGCCCCAGTCACCATTAAAAACAGTGCAGTGTTCTACTATGTCAGCAGTGATAATTCCCGCAGCCCAAAGAGCTCTTGAGAATCCTCATGTTACATTCATTAGAAATGCTGATCAGGTACGAGCTAGTGGATTTCACTGGGTTCAATTCAAATGTCCGGATCATGTACCTCCCTAGAGGACTGACTCGTACACGGCCCTGAACGCACTTCGCAACCCTCGCAATATAACGTTCTGCATAATCAATAGAAACGCTCTCAATGTCAATGCTAAGATTCTCAAGGAGATGATAATTATTTAAATACCACGGTTTTATTGATTAATCCTTCTGGACACCTGAGAAATTGGGCCGCTTCCTGCTTGTATGATTTGAAATGATTTGCAGCCAGGATTTAATCCTTATAGATGGATGTTTTAGTGGGCACTTTTGGCCTTGTGGGCTTTTAGAAAATAAACAAAAACTTTTCACACTCTGACTATTTTAATTAATTCATCCATTATCAATGTCTAACTGTGTACATGCATCATGTGAGATTTCTGACATTTCGATAATTTTTCTGTACTGTCCTCACATAATTTATAGTGTGATTTTATGTATTATCTTCATAGAAAACATCTCATATTTCATTTTAAGCATGCTTTTAATACATGCAGTATTACTTCAATATTTTTATCTTGAATATTGAAATGGTTTATGACCATTTAACTATTTGTTTTATATCATCAGTTTTTAAAAGTATTTTTCTATGATTGAGTGTGGGACAAGTGTAAAACAACAAAATCTATAAATAAAAGGAATATGAAAATTAGCAGAAATAAATGATGATGGCAAGGTAAAAAGGTTTCCATGACAACTTTATGTTTAAAAGTGTACTGAGTTTAATATAAACAGTGTGCATATCAGATTTCCAGCTGCTGTAATTTAGGCTAAAATGAATGTGGCAGGCAAAGTGATGCATTCACTCAGTATGACAGACAGTTAATCTTGGACAGTGTGTGTATGAGCTTCCACAAGCTGGCGAGTTCCCAAGACTCAAAGTTGTCGGCGAGAAACTGTACAAGCTGTAACTGTGCAAGGATTGTCCATGTAAATCCATTTGATCACAGAGGTTTTCATTCCCTCTGTTCAACACCAGCAGCTCACGAAATTTGAAATGGAGGAAGTTACTGAGTAGGTTTTGTGTTTGAGCAGACAGAACAAAGCAAGCGAGGACACATTCAGACACACCTTCATAACTACAGTCCAGTCATTTTAAGCATGAATTTAGTTTTAAAGTCAGCAAAAGCAGCTATGAATGTTATAGTAGTGCTTGCTGTATGATTTTATCCTACAATATCTTGGCTTGTAATATTTATTTGTAGTGAATCTTGATTGAAAATGGATTATTGACAGATAGATATCCAACAGCAGCCTACCTTACAGGCTATGTAACGTTTACGAACAAATGTTATTTACAGCAATGAAACTTCTATTATTAGTTTTATTAATAAAAGTTCTCACACTGATATGAATCTTGGTGCAACCTTGGTAATATTTAGTTAGAAGTCATAATTTTTTTTTCTGATTTTGATAACTGATCAAAAAGATGGCAAATTATGTTTTCAGGAAGTTTTCATGTTTTTAGAAACATTCTAACTTTAAATTAATATTCTGGGTTCAGTACATGTTAAGCTCAATCAGCCACATTTGTGGCCTAATATTAATAACCACAAAAATACATTTTGACTTGCCCCTTCTTTTTTAAAAAAACAAAAAAACCTCTAGGTTACAGTGAGGCACTAACAATGGAAGTTAATTGGGGCAATTTTTGAACGGTAAAATTTACCCTTTTCACAGAACTGTTATGATGCGTTTCCACTTTTAACAATGTAAACATAGCAAACTATTTCATATTTGCCATTTAAAAAATATTTAGTGTAAATTTATAACATTGTACATTGTATTATATTACCCTAGATTAAGTTTAAAAAAATCAGTTATCATAGCTCAATAAGCTTATAAAACAGCTGCTGAGAGTGACAGAAAATATGGTCTGTTTCTCTCTTCTTACTGCTGTTATCCAGAGCTCCATATTTGTATCTTCTTTTGCAAAGCTGTGAAAGCATAATCATAGTTTTTTTTCCTTTGTTCTGTTGGAGCAAACAGGTAAGCAAAAATGTAATTTACTATGGTCCCCCATTCACCACCATTCAAGTTTAACCAACTATGAGGACTTACGCTTCGCAAATGCGGATGTGTAATAAGGGTCTATACTCACTGCATCAAACGTATAGCAACAAGACAAACAATATGCGTGTTAACATGATTTTACTGTGATAAAACCACTTCCTTACCTCTTCTGTATGAAGTTGTAGCCAATTTACAATTCTGTTGCCATGATGATGTAATGTCAACAAACTCTAAAACGACTGTAAAAATTATGATTTAAACAACTTCACAGCTCAAATAATACACAAGTTTTAACAGTGGAATTCATTTAAGTGGTTTTATAACATTAATAGGTTGACATTTCTGCCTTTAAACCCACGAAAAATAGGTCCTATTCACTTCCTTTGTAAGTGCCTCACTGTAACCTCAATTATTTTTTTTTTAAAGAAAGGGAGGGACAAGCCGACATGTGATAATCAACAGAGAGACTCACTTCAGCTTTGAAGGGATCATGTCCTATACTACTTTTATCCTGTTATTTTCTTCTGACGTCCACTTATAATTAGCTTATACTGTAGGTCATACAAGACCATTTTCCACCCTCTCTCTGACCCATAAGCTTCTTTTCCACCATCGGTTCTGAGCACTGTAAGGAACAGTTCCAGTAGCATTTCCATTTGAGCATGGTTCAGCACGGCATGATTAAATACCGCTCTCAACATGGTTAGCTAACCGTGCTCAACAGTGCTGGTGGACTTGCTTTAGTAAATGTAACTCACTTGTTTCTATGTAGCTGGCAAAGTTTGCTATGGTGAGGTTAATGCAATTTTATTAAAAATAATGTATGTTTGGTGTATCGTCATTATTTTATGATGATAGTTTAACAAGTATGGTACATTATTTTTCTACTCGCCTTTTTTATCAGGGAGGTGGATTATAATAGCTAGCTCATTAAAACGTATATAATATTTCATAGTATTACAGTATACAATTTTTTTCAGTAAATGTCCTTATTAGCTAGTCTGGGAAATCTTACCTTTCTGTGTGTTTGTGTCTGGTGGTATGCACAACCACTTAGCAAATGATGGTAAACCTCTAGCCTTTTTCTCTTCGCTTTTTGTGACAAGGGACGTGTCCTGTGGTTTAGCAGACTAAGAACCAGGTGAAAAAGCAGTCCTAAAAATCTACTGATGTATTTTTTATGTACATTCAAGCACAACATTGGAAAAAGAAACGTAACCCCGCCAACTGGCCCGTATCAGCACGGATCGGCATGGCATGGTATTGCAACTACTGTAGAACCGTTCAACCCAATGGTGAAAAAAATGGCTATCGGGACCATGCTGGATTTCATCTGAGGGTATGCGCAGAAATCTGCACAATTCAACCTTATATCAAGGGCGATACGGGGGCATGCTCCCCATGATGATTTTTTTGCAAAAACAACATCAAAGCATTCAATTCTGGTGACTTTGAGAGAAGCATTTTTTTTTTCGACTATGAGTAGCATTCATGAGTAGATTGAACCAGTCTGGCTATTCACCATATCATTAACAAGCCGTTTTTGACAACAGAACTTACGCTCGTTGGATGTTTTTTGTTTTTCGCACCATTCTCTTTGCACTCTGGAGACTGTTGCACGTGAAAATCCCAGTTGATCAGCAGTTACAGAAATACTCAAACCAGCAAGACTTTGTCCACCGTTGCTGAATAAAAGATGTGCAAATGCTTCTTAACTAGATTTAAAATGTATTGCAGGATTTCAAAAATCTTGTTAATGATGCTTTTTTGCTTGCATTGTTATGTTGTACATATGGTATGTCTTCATAATCATTCTCTGCACACATCTGCCATAATTCATGAAAATTGTGTTGTTTATAGAGGATTCGACATTCGACTTTCTCATTTGATTATTCTCATTTGAAGGTTTGAAAATCTCTGGAGCTCACAATAATAAATAAAATACAGTGTAATCTTGACAAATTCTCTTGGCAGATCACAGTACATGAGCAGGTATCACCTTTCTGTTCTAATAATATTTACTGTTCACTTCTCACATTGCCCACACCTGTCAGCTGCTGCAAAACAACAAAAGTTTTTTTCATAAATTTTCCCAATTTAGTTAAATGTTTTTCATGGTTAAGATGCAGTTTTCAGTTCCAATATTTTTTAACAGCATTCAGTGGACCTTGAAAATCTGATTTTCTGCATATTGCTACATTACACAGAAAGAAAGATTAGTGACAAAAGAATGACTATATCACCACACTTTCCACTGCTCTGTATGATCCATCAAACAGTTTTGCATGCAATCCATTTAATTATGTTGCATTGATGAGTTCACAATAATATGTAAAAAAAAAATAATAAAAAATTGTTAAAACATGCTTTTAGAGACTGAAAATGTTCTACCGCAGCCTACAGTAAGAGGCCGTTCACAAAGAACACGTCCATATGATCCCCTGCACTTTTTTAAAATCATTTTTCTATGTAAATATGCCAGACAGACACATTAGTGTTTTGATGCGTCTAGCTGTTTTCTCAGCACCTTGTGCATGAGTGCCCCGTTTCTAAGAGTTAATCAAGTTAAAACATTTCAACTTTTAAAAACATGTCTGGAAACACCTGTGTTCTGTTCCATTTCGTTGTGCCCTGTTTAGCTTTCTGAAATGCAACAATACGTTCTGTCTGGACAGCTCATCGCATAAGCTCCGCTCTGTTGAAGATGTTACGTTTTGCTGCTGATTTGCATTTGTATCACAGCTGTTTACCTACATATCAATGTTGAAAAATATTCCTGCTAAAATTAGTGTTCTGGATGGAAGTCAGTGCAAACATACAGACCGCTTGCCCACAACTATATTTAGCATTTGCAAATCAGCTTTCCCTCATTATGAAAGGTAACTTTTTTCCAGTCTGGTTTGTAACCTTTCTTCCGGTGGCAGCCATAAATCACATTCTAATCCCAGAGCTGTAAATGTTCAGTCATGATTAAAGTAAATGCTTCCCATAATGGTGGTTGTGCCGCCACGCACACAGTGAGGAAGGCCATCGTCGACCAGGGCCATGCCAGTCTTAGGGATAATGATAATACGAGATGAAATAATGACTTTTCCTACCTTGTCCGTCCCTGGCAGGTAATTTTCTGGAGATTAACTCCGACCCTGAGCACAATTACTGGGACAGAGGAGACAAAGTCCACACAGTAAAAATTTAATTAATAGGAAGAGGAGGCATCATTAGGAACATGTTGAATAGAGACCCTGGGGCGATGCGAGGGAGGTGCTTGTGGTTAAAAGCCTAAGAGGGGTTTTCAGTTCTTATCGAGCATACAGATTCTGTTTTTATGAGAGTTTTTGGCATTTTATTGAAGGTGACCTGGTGAATAGGGCAGGGCTATTCAACTTCATTGACAAGTGGGCCAGTTTGAAAAAATATTTGGGGCATGTGGTTCAAGAATATTTTGTTAATATAAAGCTTCTATCAGATATCATGTTATAGCAGGCCTATAATATTTGATCCCTATATAAATAATAATAGTTTATAGCTTGAATTTTTTTCATCGTGAGAACATTTTTCCAGTAGAAAATTCAGAAAAACAAAACAAAAACAACAACAGATAACCGTAACATAGCGAAAAATTAATAAATGACTAATAAAAGACTAATTTTATAAATGGAGAAAATTGTTCTTGCATGCACTTGTTTGTTGGTGAAGTTGCATCAGGCGTTTCCCAAATCTAAGTTTGTTATACATGCAATAATTTAAACTTTTAAAATCAAATGTTTTCTTGAACAAATTAATGAACAGAAATTTTTGGTTTCTCAGAGCTCACCAAGTATTGGTCTCTGCGGAACAGTAAAGTTTTTTCAGTAAACGTTAAAGGTATTTTCAAACTGGGATGCGTTTCTAAACTATCCAATGAAAGTAGGGAATCTCAATGTACAAATTGGTGGGCGTTTCCAAACCAGGATGGGCGTCTCCAAACCAGGATGGGTGTTTCTAAACTATCCAATGAAAGTAGGGAGTCTCAATGTACTAATCAGTGGGCGTTTCCAAATCAAGATGTGCATTTCTAAAGTATCCAATGAAAGTAGGGAATCTCACTGTAGTAATCAGTGGGCGTTTCCAAACCTGTATGGCCATTTCTAAACTATCCAATGAAAGTAGGGAGTCTCAATGTACTAATCAGTGGGCGTTTCCAAATCAAGATGGGTGTTTCTAAACTATCCAATGAAAGTAGGGAATCTCAATGTACTAATCAGTGGGCGTTTCTAAAACAGGATAGGCGTTTCAAAACTATCCAATACAAGTAGGGAATCTCAATGGTTTAAAAACGCCCACTGTTTGGCAACGCAATGTCCGTCTAGCATAAGTTTACATAGGAAAACAATTAAAAAACAGCATGAACAAACACAACATATGTTCAATGTGAATAGCCCCTAAGACAACTGACAACCTCATGGGGACCACTGATAATTTAATGGATTTGGCCCGCTGGCCACCAGTTGAATAGCCATGGAATTGGGGATGCTGGGAGGATTCGAACCTGTGTCTCCCACATCTCACACTACAGCTCAATGTATCTGGAGGATGTGGGTTAACTGCTAGGCCACTTTTTTTTAATTGTGTAATTGTATTTTTAGTAGTTAATTTTTTGGGCTCTTTAAAATTGAAATTTTGACATTATTGTTTTTATGTAAATACTGGTAAATATAAAGGTACATTATTTGTTCATCAGATCTTTGTTTAGTTGGACAAGATAAACTAGCTTCATACCATATGACCCACATTTGGTTTTGAATTATTGAAAATGGGTAAAATTAATCAATTCACACAACAAAACAAGTTTGTTTTGAACCAGGAGGATATTAAGCTATCTTCAATACTTCTGGAGTTATAGGCAATTCAGCTTTGCAAAAACAATTATTCTTATTTTTTGGGGGGGGATTTACACTATTGGTATATAATGCAATAAGGGGTGCTAAAGTTAATTGATTTTAGTAACAGACCTACCTATTTCTGTGTAAAAATAAAATAATTATGCTGCCACTTTTCTAAGATGATATTTTTGGCCTGTAGTTTTGCTTCAAAATCATATGCGAAAATGATCATTTTGAACCTCCTCTATAAAATAATGGATTACAAATTAAATGTTGTTCTATCGTATTAACAAAATCAAAAGCTAGGGAAGTTTATGAAATTTGTTTGATTTGACATGGAATAACCCACCTCCAACATGAGCACTACTTTCACAACAGGTGATTCTTTTGGCATAATAGCAATTTTGAACTCCTAGGTTCTAAGAACAAGGTAAGGAAAATGTAGATTCAAACATAACAATGTAGTTTTAAACATTAAAGTAAGTGCAATCTCGTTGTGACTGTATTATTTAAAAAGTAAACAACACAAACTTAAATATGATACTGTCATAATGCAAAGTGGAGCTACTTGCTTGTCTGCATTTCTGATGATGTTTCAAAGGTTCTCAATCAAAGAAAATAACATGAAAGTCCATTTCATCTAACAAGGCAAATAATTTGTCAAGGTATGTAATTATAGGTCTCTTAATATTGTTGAGGAATAAGCAACCAGTTGGGGTTCATCCAAATCAGTGAGTGCATTGAAGCACATATAATTATAATTGAATAACAGTATTCCAAGCAAGATTAAACATAGTGGCTAATAAAATTATATATGATATTGGTGGCCATTTGTGTTGTTTTATTTTCCTTCCTTTATTTAAGGGGTCATATCATAGAAAACAAGAAAAAAAAAGGTAAATGTACGTATATACTGTATATACTGTGTATATATATATATATATATATATATATATATATATATATGTGTGTCGTGTGTGTGTGTGTGTGTAAACCTATATATATGTAAACCTAACTAAAATTCAGAACTCCCTCCCCAGTTCAGAGTTTAGTCAATCAAAAAAAGTAATTTACATACTGAAGTCTCAAACACTATTCACTTTCAGAGCAGCCAAGATGTTCCTCAGAAATTCATCTTTTGTGTTCCACGGCAGAAAGAAAGTCTGAAAAATGTTTGAAAAGAAAATAAGGATGAATGATTGTCAACAGAATTTTCATTTTCGTGAGAACCATTCCTTTAAGAGTCAGGAGGGTACAAAATGGTCATGTAAAACTAAATTACAACTGTTTTAATCATTACAAGAGCACTTCAGGGAAGAAAATAAAATGTCAAAAAAGTATAGAATGTGCCCCCTACATTTCAGAAACAAGAGTTTTATTTTCCTCATTTTACCAGTGAACTTAAAAAGTTCTGCCTTTTCAGTTTAATGGTCTTATTTAAAGCATTAATAACTCTGCCCAAACCTCACACCTGTCAGGTAATAGTGATTCAAGGGTGGTCTCAACAATGGACTCCCAACAACTTTTACAGGCTGTTTGCAACCTAGAAGATGATTGCTCTCACTTTCTGCTCTGTTCATTGGAGGTCCTCTAATCGCTTCCACAATGATTACCTGTCCACTGAGACCAGCTCTGGTCACATCTACTCATGAGATCCCCTGCCATCATCAATTCTCTCTCAAGAGCTCTTTCCATGAAGAAAGCTTGAGCAAGGCATTCACTCCTTTGAGCACCAGATGACCTCTAATCCTTTGAAAAAGATAAGGCACCTATAGAATCCAGGGAGGAACAGCATGAAACATTACAGCACAGTTCAGATGATCGAATAGATAGATTACCAGTAAAGTTCCTGCAGCTACACTCAAAAAAACATTTTAGCCTATTTTTTAAGATGTATCCATTTCAATTCAATAACAAATTTCCATCTAATTGAATTGAATAGTCTTGAAGAAAATGTAATTAATAAAATTTGCATTTTGTAAGATTTGAACATTTTATTTTGTTAAAGATTATATAATTTATTAGATGGAAATTTGATATTCAATTGAAATGGATACGTCTTAAAATAGGCTAAAATATTTTTTTTAGTGTATAAAAATTAACAGATTGGGCTAAATATCATGCTGGGGCAAGTCAAATTAAACAATACGTTTCTTCAATTATAAGGATTAATAATGATAAAAATATAAATAATCTTGACATTTTCTAGTATTATTAATTATTAATAGTATATTTTCTAAATGTATAAATACTAATAACAGTAATACTGATAATAATAAATAATAATAATTATAATTTACACATTTTTAATATTATTATAATACTACTATTTTTTTAATATAATTACAGTATTATTAAGAAAACACATTTATTATTATTATTGGTATTATTATTAATCATTTAATAATACTAATAATTATTATTATAATTATTAATAATAATCCACTCACTTTCTGAAGAAGGTTGATAGGTTGTATATAAATAATAATAATAATATTATTATTGTTATTATATATTATTATTATTATTTATATACAACCTTTTCAACTTCTTCAGAAAGTGAGTGGTTTCCAGGGCATTGCTGTGCTGTTGCTGGGGTGTTCTAGGGGTTGGTTACTTACCCAAGTCCCATTCACAAGTCTCTATGATATTTTGGACCTTCATCAGTTTATGGGAAGTTTATTTTTCACTCGAATCATCCTCCAGGTGTATAATTTACAAGGTATAATTTACATTAAATGCTTTGGGTTAGGGGTTTATTTAAATTTAAATAATAAGCACTACTACTACTACTACTTACTACTACTACTAATAATAGTAGAAAGAGAGAGAGAGAGAGAGAGAGAGAGAGAGAGAGAGAGTAGAGAGAGAGAGAGAGAGAGAGAGAGAGAGAGAGAGAGATTAATTATTGGACAGAAGTGTATAGATTCATAATTGCCATTATAATATACATTGTCAAACATATATTAAACATACCACTGGGAAGTGAAGTTCATCATATCTCCCTATCTAAGACAGCATCTAATTTTCAGGCCAGGTTAATCAAATTACAAACTCTTACTCAACAAACTACAGACAACTTACTTTGTACAAATCATACAATGTCAACATCTCTCTCTCTCTCTCTCTCTCTCTCTCTCTCTCTCTCTCTCTCTCTCTCCTCTCTCTCTCTCTCTCTCTCTCTCTATATATATATATATATATATATATATTTAAAGAACTACATAGCTGGGTGACACCATCAGTGTCTGTGAAATATGTGATGGGAACAGATTCACATGACTGGTAATTAGGTCTCACAGAAAACAGTGACATTCTACCTAAAGGCGTTTAGGGCCTGAATGTCTGTATTCCACCCAGCTGTAATGAGCTCAACATCCGTAAAGCTCAATTTGTAATGGTCCAAATTCTCTATTAGACTGTCTGCATTTCAGACATCCTGCTAACCTTCACAATGTGTTATGTGGAGTTTGGAAATATTTGGTGGAAACAGGGTCGAACAAGGTTATTAGTGGGTAATATCTAATGCTGATATTTCTAGATGTCAACATGTAAATGAGCTGCCTGTTGTAGATGTAGCTTACGTAAATGATTCAGTTTGGGTCTATGTTTATAAAGAGTATGGTATGATAGGTGTGACTGTACTGTAGTTTATAATTTATTTTATTATTCAACAAATAGCTATCATTTGATAGGCAGATGTTTGGTAACTCTTTTAACTCAAGGAGATTTCAGTTCAGCAATTGTCAACAGAATTTAGCAGAAGAAAACATGAAAATCTTAGATCGAGTAAAAAATGTCATCAAGTGGTGTCTGCTGGGATTTCATTCTTAATTATGAAAAGATTTATGATTCAGCCATCATTCATCTGACATTTTAATTTAAGACATTTCAAGTCATGCAGTCCTAATCTTCATGCAATGTACAAATTTCACCAGTTTACATCATCATGAATATTACAAACTGTAAAAAACTCCAGGAATACCTATTTAACAGAATATGATTTGGGACAGGGGTTTTCAACCTTTCAGGACATACACTAAACAATTCTTTTGGACTGAACTATGTAGGATATTTGGTACTGATGAATTTAGACGGGAACCGTTAAAGTGCCCGCATTCTCACACCATTATATGTAAGGGTATTTGTTATGCTAAATTTATAAGGGAATTTAGGGTCTTGAAATATGTGCGCAATAAACTAAATTAAACTGTCCTTATTATACATTATTAGGTAATGAAATGTATAATGGAATTAGTCACGTTCGACAACCATTATAAATTAGATAATTCAGACAAATAACTAGATTATTTGTCTGAATAAATTCTCCACCATTAATATCGTAATAGAACATCTCGTTGTATCAGCTCACAATTTCTACTGTAAGGAATTAGCTTTAATAAGTGAATTATGATTAATTCACTTATTGGAGTGATATTATTCTCATGGCTTATTGAAAATAATATCACATATATTTAGATACAGCTTTGAAGCTAAATCTTTTAGAAACATAAAAACATAAACATATGTTAACATAAAAACATAAAAAATCTTTTATGAAGGAACACCACCTGCAACTCAACCCAGCCAAGACTGAACTCCTTGTCTTTCCAGCCAACCCTGATGTTGAACACAACATCACTGTGCAGCTGGGTCCAACTACAGTATTGTGTTCCAAAACGGTCAGAAATCTAGGGGTAACCATTGATGACAAGCTAAATTTCACAGACCACATCTCAAAGACTGCAAGATCATGTAGATTTACACTCTACAATATCAGGAAGATAAGACCTTTCCTCTCTGAACATGCCACACAACTGCTTGTTCAGTCACTTGTCATAACTAGACTGGACTACTGTAATGCTCTCTTTGCAGGCCTTCCTGCATGTGCTATTAGACCTCTGCAAATGATCCAGAATGCAGCAGCACGTCTGGTCTTTAATGAACCAAAGAGAGCACATGTTACACCACTCTTTGTCTCTCTCCACTGGCTGCCGGTTCATGCACGTATTAAATTCAAGGCCATGATGCTGGCATACAGAACAATCACTGGGTCTGCTCCAGCATACCTAAAAACATTTATGCAGAGCTACGTTCCTACCAGAAGCCTGCGGTCGGCAAATGAGCGGCGCCTTGTTGTACCAAAACAAAGAGGCACCAAAACACTTTTCCGGACTTTCAGCTTTAGCATACCACGTTGGTGGAATGACCTCCCCAACTCAATCCGTGACGCTGACTCACTCTCTATATTCAAAAAACGGCTAAAAACACATCTTTTCCAAGAGTATTTAACCAGCCGCTAAAAAAAATAAAAAAATAAAAATTCTAAATGTATTAACAATTCTTGTTACACTTAAATCGGTTTTGTATACTATTGTGATGATACTGAAACTTTGTAGTATGGCACTTTTCGTACCACTGTCTCCTTAAGATGATTCGCTTATGTTCTTCCTCTTTTGTAAGTCGCTTTGGATAAAAGCGTCTGCCAAATGAATAAATGTAAATGTAAATGTAGAAACAGGAATGAGATTATTTATCAAAATATACCACAGTCATTCATCTTTGAATACAGACAAACTTTATTGCTATTCTAAACATAAATCTAATCTAACACATATATACATAAGACAGGTTGGCGAGAAGAGTGACAGAATGTGAAATAACTGATCAGTACAGTGAAAATGGGATGGGTGGATCGATAATAAAGTGTAGATACTTCCGAGACTGATGTGGTATCAAGAATTTCGATCCTCACATAAAAATATTGATTCGTACGTTTTTTTTTTTTTTTAAATAGTGATATTATTTAGATAGAAATAATAATAATAGAAGAAGTGGAAAAAAAATGAATGAATAATGTCTAATTGCATAGACATAGGAACTATTATTCTTCCGCTTATTTCGACGTGCAGAAATGACATGTAATCCTTGTTAATATATGATACACATATGAAAACTTACCATGGATTTACTGTAGTAATATTGTATTAACCATGACAGTAGTAACCATGGTTTTTAAAAAAATGTTTTTTTATTTTTTTGGCAGAAAGCAAAGTTTTGATACAATTAACCATGTTGCATGTTAACCACGTTTTTTACAACAGCATTTTTGTAGTATCCATATGGTAACTTGGTTTTAATAGTAACAGTAACAATACAATAATATCTATGGTTAATTTTAAGGTTTAATATGTTGCTTTTACTTACAAATGTTTAAAGGGTATACAAAGCAGTCTAATACATTTCAGTTTAGGCCTATAAATATATAAAAAGTTGTAATAATTTAAGTTACTTATTTTATCCAAAGAATTAGTAAAAATTAAGTTTAATAGAGGTAACAGAATTTTCGGCTATATTGGCCAAAAAATACTTGGTATCGGATCAAAAAGAATATAAGTGGTATAGCCCATCACTGAGAGAGAGAGACAGAAAGAGAGAGAGAAACAACTTTGTATATTTAAACTACTAATAAAAAAACATTGTACAGCATATATAAACTGCAATCGAAGACCATTTTGTGGAATATATATATGGCTCTAAATCTTTTTTTTTGTTTTTTTTTTTTTTGTCTCTAAATATGTAGGAAGTGTCCCTCAACGTTTACGTTCAGTGCATCTTTTTCTTTTCTTTTTTTTTTTTAATAAAATGTAATGGTGACTGAGGGAAATCACTGAGAAAAGAAAGTTGTACAGATTGGAGCAATGTTGAGGTTGAGTAGAAAATGAAAGAATTATCCTGTTTGAGTGAACTTTCCCTTGAAAATTGGTAACAGAGTTTATATGTGCATGATTAGATTGCTAAGTTGCAAATCCTCAGACAGACTCCAGCACATCCAGCTGTTGTTTTGCATCTCTGCCTTTTTGTATAGATTGGCAAATAACAGCAGGTCCTCATGACTGATGAGACTCAATAATCCAAAAGACTTGTGCTTATTGGATGATGGAGTTCACTTGAGGAATGCATTTGGGATTTATTTATTTTTGTTCTAGTTTGTGACTTTGCTATATGCAGAATTTAGGGTTGGATATACTGCCAGATTGGTTCAAAATGTAGTAATAGTTCTTACTTAAACACAAGGGACCCTCTTAAAATCCATTTTTACCAAGAACAGCCTCAGGTTTCTCAATAAATGTGACTTAGACAATATAAGCATGCCAAAATCTACTCCAAGTAGTGTTCTTTGTTTTAAGGCCTAACATTTTATGAAGGCTATCCTAAATATAGACAAATAATATTTCCAAATGTTTCAATTATTTGAAAAAAATGACACCACACACCATATGGCACACAAATTATATTTACCTTGATTTGTAATTTTGTTTTTATCAAGTTGGTTCCTGTATTTAATCTCAAGCATGATCTTCACTGACAGACACTGTTGTCTCCTTCAGCAACTACACTAAATTTGGTAAAGATTTTATGACATTGCTGTGAATAAACATGTTTTATTTAATACCAGAAGTGTTTTTATAAGCCCTACTTTTCTCCAAATATTTCCGCCCCACCCTTGAACATTGACTGCAAGGAATAATCACAAGCATAAATTTGGTACACAATGTTTTCTGTCTGGATATTTAAGGAAGGTTGGCAAGGAACTTGGGGAGTCTCTAGTCAAATGTCCCACGATTATCGCTGCGTGCCATTTTCTATTGTCATGTATGTTTCATTGACTTTTCTTTTCTTTTTAGTAATGTTTGTTTATTCTGATCATGTGTCAAATTGGCTTTGATTGATTTTGTAACTTACGTTTTAAATCCTACCTGTCAAATAAATTGTTACTTTTTGATTTATTCGGAATTCCTCTTAGTTCTTACTTTTTTGTTACCTCAAATTATGTACAGGTCAATGATCATTACTGGAGCTTATGAATAGGAGAAAACCACGTAAGACTACCAGTCACTGCTAATCACCGTCTTAGCAAGTTGTATGAAATGTGAAATAACACTATCATCTGGTTATAAGCAAGCAGTAGATGGCTGAACCAGATGCTATTAGTAAACCATGCAACCACTGACTATGAACAGAACTGGCGATTTTGTGTCTATGTAATTAATCGTCCGGCATATGACCCTGAGCGACAATCGGGACTTGAAAGAAAGGATAACGTCTAGGTTACGGATGTAGGAGACACGGGTCCACTCGTAAGGGGACTGTACCGCAGAAAATACACGCAGGGGGGGAAGTCCACATAGGAGCCCTGACCTGTGGAGCACCTATTCCAGTACAGGGTAGATTTGAGTACCCGCAGTGGATTGGGTCGGCGAATTCCTCTGCCGAATTGCGGACCCAGAGGGCTAGGAAGGAGTCGTCCAGGGAACTGAGTAAGTGGGATCTCCTGGGAGAAAAAGCGCACGGTATTACCTCAACCGAAGGAAAAGGCGCTAGGTGCAAGCGATCCACCTGGCCAGTCCGTCAGCATGTTACCGAGTTCTACTGGTTCGGACTTGAGAAAACACGGGACGAAACTGACTCTACCCTGAAATCTCGCAAAGGTATTAGGTGTTGCCCAAATCACTGCTCTGCATATGTTTGCCAGGGAGGTGCCTCTGGCCAGTTCCCATGAGGACGCAACACTCCTTGTTGAGTGTGCTCGTACCCGCAAAGGGGGGGGGGGGGGGGGCATGGCCTGGGTGTGATAGGCCAATGAAATGGCATCCACCACCCAGTGGGAGAGCGTTCCCTTTCTGCTGTCCACCGAAGCAGACAAAGACGTACCGGACACAGCAACGAAGGGGCTGGGTCTGCCTCCTCCCGGGGCAGCGCTTGCAGGTTCACTACCTGGTCTCTGAAGGGGGTGGTAGGAACCTTGGGCACGTAGCCCGCCGTGGTCTTAGGATCACATGTGTGTCTGCCGGACCGAACTCCAGGCAATTATCGCTGATAGAGAATGCTTGCAGGTCCCCGACCCTCTTGATGGAGGTGAGAACGATCAGCAGGGCCGTCTTTAGAGAGAGGGTCCTGAGTCCAACTGATTCTAGCAGCTCGAAGGGGGGTCTCTGAAGGCCCGAGAGGACAACTGAGAGATCCCAGGAGGGGAACAGGCTTGGCCGGGAGGGATTCAACCTCCGGGCACCTCTTAGGAACCTAATAATCAAGTCGTGTTTACCCAAAGACTTGCCATCTACTGCGTCGTGGTGGGCTGCAATAGCAGCTACATACACCTTCAAGGTGGACGGGGACAGCCTTCCTTCCAACCTCTCCTGCAGAAATGAGAGCACTGACCTGACTGCGCACCTTTGTGGGTCTTCGCCCCCAGAAGAACACCAATTTGCGAATAAGCGCCACATTAGGGCGTAAAGTTGCCTGGAAGAAGGAGATCTGGCTTGGTTGATCATGTCTACAACAGCAGGTGATAGATCAGCTAGATCTTCCACGTCCCATCCAGGGGCCAGACATGGAGGTTCCAGAGGACTGGGTGCAGATGCCAGAGCGTTTCCCTTCCCTGAGAAAGAAGATCTTTCCTCAGGGGAATTTGCCAGGGAGGTGCTGTTGCGAGGAGTACGAAGTCTGAGAACCAAGCCCAGGTGGGCCAATAGGGAGCCACCAGAGTGACTTGTTCCTTGTCCTCCCTGACCTTGCACAGCACCATTCCCAAATCAGCTGGATCGACTGGGGGTGAAGCCTCCACTCTCCACTGGGCAAGCATTGTCGTGATAGCACGTCTGCCATCACATTGAGGTTGTCGGGGATTTGAGTGGCGCGCAGTGACTTGAGTCCAAAGGAGGAGACGACGGCGAGTTGTGACATGTGGTGGGAGCATACACCGCCTTGGCGATTTATGTACTGTGGTGGTGCTGTCTGATCTCATCAAGACGTGTTTGCCCTGAACTAGTGGGAGAAACCTCTGCAGGGCAAAGAATACAGCCAACAACTCTAGGTAGTTGATGTGCCAGGGCAGCGGGGACCCTTTCCAATGGCCCGCGGCTGAGTGCCCATTGCACACAGTGCCCCAACCCAATTTGGAGGTGTCGGTTGTGACCAAGACGCATTGGGACACCTGCTGCAAGGGGACTCCTGCCCGCAGAAAGCAGAGGTCTGTCCAGGGTTTGAATGTTTGGCGGCAGGCGGGGGTGACATCACACGGTGCGTGCAGTGGCCTCATATGCATCAACCCAGTGGCACGACTGTCACGGAGGACGCCATATGCCCCAGGAGATTCTGGAAAAGTTTTAAAGGGACTGCAGTGCCTGGCCTGAAGGTGGCGAGGCATTCCAGCACTGACTGGACACGCTCGTTGGTGAGGCGCGCTGACATTGAGACTGAGTCTAACTCCATGCCGAGAAAAGAGATGCTCTGAACCGGGGCGAGCTTGCTCTTTTCCCAGTTGACCTGAAGCCCTAAATGGCTGAGGTGCCTGAGCACCTGGTCCCTGTGGGCGCATAGTAACTCTCGGGAGTGGGGCAGGATGAGCCAGTCGTCGAGGTAGTTGAGTATGTGGATGTCAGCTTCTTGGAGCGGGGCAAGGGCTGCCTCTGCAACCTTCGTAAAGACACGAGGGGAAAGGGACATGCAGAAGGGGAGGACCTTGTATTGATACGCCTGGCCGTCAAATGCTAACCGTAGAAAGGGTTGATGTTGAGGCAATATTGAGACGTGGAAGTACGCATCCTTCAGGTCTACCACTGCGAACTTATCTAGATGCTGGACGCAAGTTAAAATGTGTTTTCGCATGAGCACTTTGAACGGGAGTTTGTGCAAAGCCGGGTTGAAAACTCGCAACTCCAAGATCGGTCGTAAGCCGATGCCTTTCTTGGGTACGATGAAGTAAGGGCTGTAGGAACAGGCTCTATTGTGTCTTTGCTTAGTAAGAGGGTCGCAATTTCTGCGCGCAGGGAATTGTTGTGTTCACCGTGTACTGCGGTAAAGCAGACACAATGGGGGGGGGGCCTGGAAAACTGAATTGCGTAACCGAGTCGGATGGTTCTGGACAGCCAGCGTGAAGGGTTGGGAAGTGAAAGCCACACATCCAAGCTCCATCTTAGGGGCACTAATGGGACGATTATTTTTGACGTACCCGGTGTGGCTTCGCAGCGGGGCGGAGCAGGTAGTACGGTGTCCCGAGCCTCCGGAGCTTAAAGATGTTTAACTTAAATTGGAGTCAGATTAATATTAAATTTGAGTCAGATAAAATTAATAACAGAGTCAATTGATAAAGTGCAAATAAATAATAAATGTTTTTGCTTCAGCAGTCAGAAAAGATTGAACAGCACAGAAAACTTTAGCCATTTTATTTGAAGCTGACATTGGACTAATAGCTTGGCCCCTTTTACAACCACACTCGCTGGTGCGATGCATTTCCGTTTTCCTCCCATGCGAGACCCTCCATGGCACTGAATAAAATTAAAGATCACGTGTTTAAAGCTGTGCCGATCAATGAACACATGACCCCAACACATGATTTCCAGAAAGATATTGTTCCTGTATGGTTTAGCACAGTTTGAAATAAGAGGAAGTCTAGGGAAGCAGGAAATTCTGCATGTATATTGATGCTTCCTGTCTGTTTTTCCTTTGGTTTCACTTGTGTGGCATTACATGCACATGCTAAATCTGATTATTGACCACTTTACAGTTCTGCAGACTGGAAAATATATGATCACCTCAGAGAATGTTCAACCTGTATGTGAATGTGGAAATGAGGATTAAAGTAATTGAGAATGGATATGTTAGTGGGGCCTGGGTAGCTCAGTGGTTAAAGACGCTGACTACCACCCTCGGAGTTCGAATCTGGTGTGCTAAGTTAAAAATCCCAAAAAGTTTTAATCCAGGTTGTGCTGAGTGACTCCAGCCAGGTCTCTGAAGCAACCAAATTGGCCCGGTTGCTAGGGAGGGTAGAGTCACACGGGGTAACCTCCTCATGGTTGCTATAATGTGGTTCACTCTCTGTGGGGCACATGGTGAATTGTGCTTAGATGCCACGGTGGATGGTGTGGGCCTCCACACGGGCTACGTCTCAGTGGTAATGTGCTCAACAAGCCATGTGATAAGATGCGCTGGTTGGTGGTTTCAGACGCGGAGGCAACTGAGATTTACCCTCTAGCCAACCGGATTGAGGCAAGTCACTACGCCACCATGAGGACTTAGAGCAAATTGGGAATTGGATATTCCAAATTGGGAGAAAAAGGGGAGAAAAAAAGAAAGAAAAAAGGAGAATGGATATGTGCAAATATGAATCTGAAGAAATATTTACCACTACATAATATATATGATACTAAGACAAGTGCAATTTCAAAAAAATATGCAAATATAGCTGTAAGCAGTGATGATGGGCCCAAGCACCATGTGTCTATTTCCACCCAGTGGATTTCAGTAAACTGTGCAAGAACTTCCTATTGGGCAGAGCTTATAGCTATAATTGTGAAAGTTGTCCGGCTTGATGAGAACTATATACACTGATCAGCCACAACAGTAAAACCACCTGCCTAATATTGTGTAGGTACCCCTTATGTCTAAAGCAGGGATGGTAAACTAGTTTGGCATGAGGAGCCAAAAAAAAACAAAAAACATAAAACATATCACCATAAAAAGCCACACAATACACGTGCACACACACAACACACATGCACAGCAGTGTTTTACAATAACGTATAGGCCAAATTACATAATGCATAATGTTTTTTATGAATATGAACTTTTGTATCAGCCTACCTCCTTTTACTTGACCCAGTGGGACACCTGGCAGTCCTTGGTTTCTACAATCCTTTTAAGGTCTTGCTTGTATTCAGTTGTGGCTACTCTAAGCAACTCTATCACATGTAAGTAAGATCTGAATTATGCTTTGATTTGACTTGTTTCAATGTAGAAAAAACTGATTCACAGACATAAGTTGACACAAACATAGACAGTAGTTTGAGTGCAGCCTGTTTGACATTGGGATATTTCTCAATTGGCACAATCTTATAAACTCCCTGGTTTCTTCCCTCAGAACACATTTAAGTCTGTCATCCTGTCAAAGTTCAATCATCTCCGGCTGAGATGATGCTTCATATGCCACTAAAGGGGATTTCAAACAGACTGATTCAGCAGTGAAAGTGTTGAGGAGGAATGTAATCTGTGGCCTTTTTTGCTGTAGGTTGCTGAATCTGTCCTCAAAACACTGCTGGATATTTTCAAGCAGTGTTGCATATCATGCAGTGCTCCCTTTTACAACCTCTGCTGCTAGTTCACTTAATTTCAAGGATGGAAAATGCGTGAGCTCTCCCTTTTGTAGAGGTGTCTTGAATAACTTGAGTTTGTTGACAAACATGAAAACACTCTGCACCAGGTCAAGCAGCATCTTTAACTTCCCTTGGAGATCCAGGTTTAATCTGTTCAGATAATGAAGCATGTCGACCAAAATGGCAAATCCGAAATCCACTTTGGGTCATGTAGTTCAGGATAGTCCCTATTTTTCTCTGCAAGGAACAGCTTCACTAGGTTCAAAAGCTAAAACAAAATGTGAAAGCATGTTATCTCATGAAAGCCATCTCACAGTGCAGTGAAGCAGAAGATCACTTGGAAGGCCTTCAAGTTCAGCTATGAGATTTTTGAACTGTCTGTGATTTAGAACATGTGTGCAAAATTTCACAGTTTCCAGCACAGGTTTCATGATGCGGTCCAAGTTCAGCTTTTTAGACACCAAGTGCTCTTGATGGACAATACAGTGAAATGTCTAAAAATCAGGAAAACGGTCATCAGTGTTACACAGGCCAATAAGGTCATTTGCAGATCCCAGCATGGCTGGCGCTCCATCTGTAGCTATTGCTGTTAGTTTTGATAACTGCAGTTTAGCTTTCCCAACAACAGTCATCAGTGTGTCTTTCAGCTTGATGCCATGGGTCCTCTCTTTCAGCAGTACAATGTAAAGCAGCTCTTCTTTAAATGTGCAGGCCATACAAATATTTCCAACTGTGGCTTATCTTGAACATAGCAAGACTCAAGATCCATGAATAATTGTTTCTATTGCATTGTTAATGTCCAATATTCTCTATTCAACAGTGTTCTTTGAAAGTTGAAGGTTTGACACTGAACGTTGCAAGTTATCATTTTCGAGAGATAAGATCATCAGCAACAAACATCACTGAGGCACTTCTTGACAAATTCCCCTTCACTATATAGCCTTTTATTTTTGAAAAAGCTGAGTCTGCTTCTTGACTGACGTTTCAATGCACTTACCTTGTGCTTGCGAAATTCAGTGCCTATGGGAAATTCCTGGCGCACTTGGGGTGAGGTAAAACGGGTCTCGAGATTTGAAGCCTTAAAATGTGATAGAGGAGTCTGGCATATCAAGCAGAAGGGTTACCCATTCCGTTTAAAAAAAAAAAAACATCCTCCCATTCAGATAAAAAAGTTCTGTGCTCATCTACATATTTGCGCTTAGCTGTGTTCTTCTCTGACTCCACCATGGCGATGCAGACTGGAAAATTGTAAAAAGAACTTCTCGTGACTCATCACGTCAATGTTCTCTCGTGCGAGAGGGATATCATTTTTTAATTAAATATTGCCAAATTTGGGGCGGCACGGTGGTGCAGCGGTTAGCACTGTCGCCTCACAAGAAGAAGGTTGTGGGTTCAAACCCTGGTTGCCCCGGCCTTTCTGTGTGGAGTTTGCATGTTCTCCCCATGTCTGCGTGGGTTCTCTCCGGGTGCTCTGGCTTCCTCCCACCATCCAAAGACATGCAAGCTAGGTTAATTGATGTCTCCAAAAAAATTGTCGTGTCTGTCTATGTGTGGCCCTGCGATGGACTGGCGACCTGTCCAGGGTGTACCCCGCCTTTCGCCCAATGTTAGCTTGGATAGGCTCCAGCCCCCCCGTGACCCTGTACACAGGATAAGTGGTTGGATGGATGGATGGATTGCCAAATTTGATAATTTGGCACATATTTAAATTAATTTGGATTGATTTTAAATCTAGTTTAAATGCATGTTGGAATGTAAAATAAATTGTCAACACAGAACACATGGATGGAGGGAAGAACCGCAGAGGAGTATGCAAAAAGCTGCAAGGTCTAAATAATTCCATTTAAAAAAAGGTTAATGAGATGAGCAGATGTGCATTTTGGGATTCCCAAGGTTCTTGCTTATCATCCCTCACATGCTGAAATGTGCCATCATTCCTCATGTGGGGATGAATAATAGTTTTCCCACCTTAGTGGAGACCAGGTCCATCTATGATCCTGCATTTTGGTTTTGATTTATTCTTGTTAAGGTGGGATTGTGACAGTTTCCTCCATCCATTTCTCAGTTTGTCCCATGTGCTTGTGTTTTCCTCTCTCTCTCTCTCGAGTTTCCCCAGGTGCTGCTTGAGATTATGGGCAGCACCTGTTTTCAATCCTCCCTTTCTCTTTATATTCTCATCTTTGTCTTGTCTGTGCTGTTGACTCATTTGTTCCCTTGTCCAGTTGGTTTGTGTAAATTCCTTGTTTTCTCCTGGTCAGTTAGCGTTTATTCAGTTTTTGTCTTGGTGTTATTTATTCTCCCTCTAGAGAGTTTTGGTTTGTATATTGTCTACTTGTTTATTTTTCTCGATCTTGAGAGTTTTTGTTTCTGTTTAATTTTGTTTAAAATATTTTTGTAGATCTCACTCCTGCGTTTGGGTCCTCATTCACATTTCAAAACCTTGACATAATGATCTGACCCTACTGGACCCAGCAGGAATTAGTTTATTTCTTTGGCCCCAATTTACCCTCAATGACTTAGAGCCACGCAGTTTGAAATCTTTAAGCTTCAGAAGGGGCAGAAGTCAGTGAGGGAGTATGCTATGAAGTTTTTGGTGCTGTCTTTGGGTTTGGGCCACAATAAGACCAGCCTTATGCAAACATTTAGGGTTGATTTGAATGTGCCCATAAGATCCTGTTTGCCTGAAGAGGGTGAATGAGGAAGTCTTTCTGCCACCATCAAGTTTGCGAGTTAATTTCAGCGTGTGCTTCTTAAGATTTCCTTCATCCCAGCCCAAAGATAACATTGCTCCCACACTGTATGTTATTAAACACCCCCCCCCCCCCCCCCCCCCATATTATTATATATTAAATTCCATAATTTTCTTCCAGTCGAGCACTCTTCTAATATCTTTTTCTGAAGCGCATATTCTATCAGCCAGAATCAAAACTTTAGGATGAGGATCAAAAGTTCCTCTGATTCACAAATCAAGATGGTCAGTGGTCACAATCCAAGCAGGCAATCCAGGCTGTATAAACTGTCTGCACAAGCACGTGAGTGCAACCAAAGTCTTTCTTGTCGGCCATGTTTGGAACGCTCCCGGTTGGTTATTTCCAGTCATGACAGTGCAGCTCCTATCTACTTGAATGGAGAAAGACCGAAATCTCCAAAACGGTTGGTCAAGGTTACTATCAAAGAACATATTTCAAATCAGCATTAAAATCTGACACAACTGGTATCATAAATGGTGCTTCTTTACCTCAGACAACACTAAAAAATAGCTAATGCGCATGCACACTCACGGGTTGATTGACAGGCGATGTCTGTATCTAAAAGGTGATTGGCTTTTTATCTGTAAGGCGGGACTTACTATCTACAGTACATCTATTGGCTGCAGTTGCGCATACTAATTTCTGCCATTAATTTTAATAGAAGTGGCCCGTTTCTGCTAAATAGTCTCTGGTGCAACTTCAAGGTAAAAGCTCTTCACGTGTGATATAAGTAAATGTCATATTCACTATGCACTGTATGTGCAATTGGTTTGATTCTGTATTTTGAGAAAATATGATTGCTAATGTGGAAATGCCATCCATGGTTGCTGGACTACTGTGTATACTGTTGTTTCCTAACTACTACAAACTACTATCTACCATTTAAAATACAATATTATTTTAGATTCTTTTTTTTAAATTTTTTACAAAGTTTTGTGTGAAATTGAGTAAATATAGTGCTAAATAAGAGTTTTTTTTTTTTTTTAAAGCAATTTATGTTCGTTATTTACTATATTAAATTGTGTGATATCGTATAATGGTTTGGTCTATCGGCCACACCACTCTCTGGATATTGGCCATTAAAAACCCATTTTGGTCCACCACTAATCAATAATAGGATGGCTTTGTTCATGCACTCACTTTTCCACACCTGAATGACTTACAGGTAAAGAACCCCATGTTCTCAGGGAGGTTCTGCAGTCATGTTTTTTCCCCACTGCCTGACCTATTATGTGAGAGATGAGGTTTGCAGCCTCTACAAGACCCTTGCCTGTGGGTAACTTCTCTAGAGTAGGTGAGCTTCTCTTTGGAGGCTACTGGCTGTGTCTTTCACTGGTCTCTCTTCCCGGATACCAATCAGCATTTCTGACGGCTCCCCTACTCACACCAGCAGATTTGTGAGACAAATAGCTCACTGTGCAATCTGAGACAGCAGGGCATTTCAGACACATAAATTATGTGTGGCTGTGGGTGGATGGGCGTGTGGAAGCGTTTGTGTGTGTGAGACGCTGGGAGAACAAGCTCAGTGTTTGTGTTTTTGGGTTAAGCTGATCCTTTAATGGTTCACAAGGCAGGCCTTTTTCTTGAATTTCATCATAGCCTAACAGAGGCAGAATGTTTTTTTTAGTTCTCACTAGGGCTAAACGATTACTCAAAATAACATCAAAATCTCAATATGACCCAGTGCGATTATCAAACCGCTAGGGCTGCAATTTAATTAAATAAGTAGTATTAAAGCAGTGCCCGCTGTGCTGTTCTTATGTGTGCATCTGTTTTGTCTGTAGTGTGTAGTACTTTCTTACATACATGTTATGGGGGTCAGTGTTTTCTGTGGTTTCAGAGCACAAATTAAATTTATCCGGTGCCCTGAGTGACAGATGTGTCCTGAGTTCGCTTCGGTGTGCTAACGTGCGTGCTGTGTGCATTATATTTCACATACGTTTGGCCATCACAACTTACTCTACAAATCTAAAATATCCCCATGACACTTTTCTGTTGACAGAAAGGGAGATGAGAGCATTTCACTGCATTAAAAAGCTGTTGTCAACCGAACTACAAACAACAATGTTTCCTGCAGGATTTTGTGTTTGAAAATGTTGTACATTTTAAAGTTAAATGCATCAATCCATTTCATTTTGAGAGCAAAATTAAGAGGCTAGATCTATAAATAACATTGTTCTGTTGTGCGCTATTAGTAATTTAATCAAACACATTGGTTGTATGAATGGTGATGACATGGCAAAAATGTCACACCCACAAAGCATGGTAAACGAGATGGAGTTTAACGCAGTTCACAAATGATCAAAATACAATATCGACTAGAGCATACATTTGAGCCATCAAAGAAATAAAGAAAAAGTGGTTACCTGTTTTGAACTTACTCCTCAGATGCTGAAAATTGTTACACTGCAGAGTCACTGGTAATAAAGTTAACGTTAGATAATAGCTAACGTTATCTAGCTAGATATAACATTAAATATGTTATACATTGTTTTCACGACAAGTAGCCGGATGTGTCAGTCAACATAAGCAAGGACACTGACAGTTAATGTCGTTAGCTAATGTTAACGTTACCCAACATGGCTAACGTTAGATTAACGTTAATTATCCATGATAACTTCTGCAGTAACGTTATCTGTTTGCTGTCATACATTGATAATGATAAAATTGTGTTTGGACTAGTGGATACTGTAATGTTAGTCAATGTTACTTACCGCAAACGATGTTATGTCCTCAAAATGCCTTGGTGTCTCGGATGCAGCCAGGTGGTTCCAGTGCATGTGTGCACACTACGAAAAATGTGTGTGCTACAAAACTTTATGCGTTTAATCGGGTCCATTTTTGATTGCTCTTGCAATAGACGAATCACATTCTGTGCCTTAAAAACTTAATAAATTTGAGTAACCCGTGAGTAATTTCTTTCTCCCGCTCCCCACACACATCAGTGTCTTCTCTCCCTCATCTTCATTTCTGTTCACACAAACCTGGTGTCACTGGGTTATTTTAGATTTGTACAGTAAATTGTAGTGACCAAACATATGGGAAGTTATGCAAATGTGCAATTAAAGTTATTCTGGAGCGCTTTAAATATAATACACTCAGCGCATGTTAGCACACTGAATCGAACTCACTGCACACCTGTCACTCATGCCACAAGATAAATAGAAATTGTGTGTACTGAGCTGCACAGAACTGCTATGAAACCTGTTTACATGCATTTAAGAAAGTACTACACACTACAGACAAAACAGCTGCGCACATATAAGCGCAGCACAGCTATTTATTCATTTAATTAAATCCCACACATTTAATAATCAAAATGGGTCATATCGTGATTTCTATTTTATTTAGATTCAATGTTTTGTTACGGCTCTGGTGAGTTTTTCAGTTTATTCTGTGTTATTTTCTCTCCCTCATGTCTCGCATTGATTTTTCCCAGGGGAACGCTGATCAAGCCACTAATTAGCATGCTAGCAACACCTGGTTCTCCTCTAATTCACTACCTACTTAAACCCTTCGTGTTCTCAGTATCTTTGCTGGATTGTTGTTTGATGAGAAGTAACTTGCCTCACTCTATCTGCCTAGTCGGTCCCGTCTCGTGAATCTGTTTGGTTGGCCATTTCTGTCTGTGTCTTGGGAGTCCTGTGTTTGGTGTACTCAAGTGTAAAAATCCCAGAAGCCTTTTGGCAGTTGAACGTGTGAAAAACATTACCATTTTTTTTTTTGTGATCGCATAATTGCAGTTCAAATTACAAATCCCAATATTTTTCAAAATAATTGCAATATGACTTTTTGTCCAAATTGTGGTGCCCTAAGTTGCACAACTTGTAATTTATGAAGTGTAATTGTTTTTACATGTTTTATAGCGTTAGCATTTTAAAATGTTTTTTAAGTTTAAAAATGAACTAAATCATGATTTCATGGACCACACTAGAGACCAACACAGCAATTTTTAAAAGCATAGTAGTATAAAAAAGATTTCATTTTTCATTTTTTAAATTAGGGCATTTGCATTCCTATGTGGGTTTTCTAAAGCATTTCCTATGTGATGACTAGTTGTAGAAAAAAAATCTTGCTTCAGTGATTTGTAAAATTCATAGCTACACATTATATCCTCACCACTGATGTTTGGATTTTTCTCTAATATTTTCATGCTGAGTCCTGAGTAATGATAATGGAATGTCTTCATAGTCAATTAAATTTCATCAATTTCCACTCACTACTGCATTTGACGGTAATGCAAGACATAAATGATCATAAAGGAGGAATTATTCTTATCATTGCCATCATCATCATCATCATCATCATCATCATCATCGTCAATCACAGCCAAATGCAGAAATTGCCATTTATTAAAAATATATTTTTTACTTGCACAGAAACTTACATTCTAAGTAAGTGGCTCTAAACTGGTGGGTCAGAGATCTGTTATTAAAGGGTAGTATGAGGTAATGAGGTAATGAGGTAAACAGTGAAAAACAATGCAGATCATTCAAATATAACTATCCATATAATCATGCATTTATAGGATGCCAAAACAAAAAGGGACATTAAAAAGGAAATAGATACTGTGATGCTTCCCATATCTTTTGTTGTTGATTTCAAAGGCCTTGGGTCCAATCAAACTTAACAGCATTTTGGTGCAATTTCTATAATTTGGTAGTATGTACAATACTAGTTCAATATTTTCCCCATTGTTTGGTCCATTTGTTGCTGCCAAAATCAGACTTCTACTGTTGTAATATTCCATATTGTTGGGCAAATTACTCAAATTTTGCCTGTGCAGTTCATTGTAATATGAATTCATTTTTAGGGCATTTTTGTTTACTTTTGTAAGATAAACATTTATTGTATGGTGTTGTGTCACCATACAAGGAATAGTTCATCCAATAGTGATAGTTTGTCATAATGTTTTTCTAAACCTATGAGACTTTCTTCTGTGGAACATAAAATAATATGTTAGGAAGACTGTTAGCTTCAGTCACCATTTCAATTTACAGCAATTGTTTTTTCAATTCACAAAGAAAGTTAATGTTGACTGAGGCTAACTTTGCCTTACATCTTATTTTGTGTTCTATGAAAGAAAGGAAATCATATTGGTTTAAAAAGCAAATGGGTGAGGGAATGATGATAGAATTTTCATTTTGGGGTGAAACTGCCCCTTTCATGTCCAGTGTAAAATCTGTGTCCTGAAGCAAAGTTGAGAACCACAAATGTTGAAAGAGTTAAACTTGTTTGTTTGTCCCCAGTTTGTCAGAGATGAGTAAACAGGTCATTGCCATTTATATATTTCCACTCTCTAGCTGAAAGCTGTTCTGTAACCTGAGGGAAGACTTTGATAAAAGCTTTTTATGAGAAGGAGCGAAAGAAAATCGCCTCTATATCCTCCTGCAATAAGCAACCATCTCTGAATGCAGGTCTGTCTGTCATATTACCCACAATCAGGAATTTTTATTGGCTGCAGGGTCTCTTTCCACCTGGCCTATCTCAGTGCTTTTTTGCTCGTTTCCACCAGCCGCATTCGCAATGAGCCGCTCAAACGTGTTACCATTCGCATCATCCTTCACACTGCACCCCTTTGAAATGTGTATAACAAGCTCAATGTGGCTTGGAGAGAGAGAGAGAGAGTTCACCTGCTAATCCTCACCCCATATCTGCTAAATATTGTGTCCAGAATCCCTCTATTGCATATTTTATTATTTTTTTTATTTTTCACAGCTCAACTTCGAGTGCCACAAGAGAGAGAGAGGGTGCTTGTGATAAAGATGGATTGTTAGCGCTACTCAGAAAATGATCTCCTCCTGAATAATCTGCATAATAATTCACTGAGGGCTGTTCACTAGTGTTTCTACACATGCTGCGGTGGGTTGCCATGCCAGGCACTTTCAAAAGAAAAAATAAAAACAAAATATAGACTAAATCTGGAGAAATTTGATAAAAATAAACACAAATAATGTACACAAATACTATTAATGAGCACTTTATTAGGAACACTATGGTCTTAAAAAGTGCCTGATGTGGTCTTCTGCTGTTGTAGCCCATTCACCTCAAGGTTCGAAGTGTTGAGCATTCTGAGATGCTATTCTGATCACTACAACAGAGAGTGGTTATCTGAGTTACCGTAGCCTTTCTGTTGGCTCAAACCAGTCTGGCCATTCTCCATTGACCTCTCTCATCAAAAATTAATTTCCGTCTGCTGAACTGCTGCTCACTGGATGTGGTGTTTTTTTGTTTGTTTTTTTTTGGCACCATTCTGAGAAAACTCTAGTCAAGTGTTTTTTATTGTCGTTCAACCATATACAGTTAATACAGTACACAGTGAAACGAGACAACGTTCCTTCAGGACCATGCTGCTACATAAAACAACATAGGACAAACACAGAACCACATGAGATTACACAGACTAAATAGCATACCTATATAAAGTGCATGTACAAACGTGTGCAAAAAGTACGGGACAGTACAATAAATTACTAAAAATTAACAGGACAATAGGCACAGTGAGAGACAGTGCAGCGCCAACCAGTACAGAGTATTGCAAAAAGATGACAGTTTCTAAAAATGCCAAATGTAAACATAACATACTATGAGATAGTGTTCTATGCACATAGCAGTTATTGAGGTAGCAGCCAGGTATAAATTGACAAATTAAAGTGCAACTCAGGACACGTGTGTGTGTGTGAGTCCAGTCTCTGAGTATTGAGGAGTCTGATGGCTTGTGGGAAGAACCTGTTACACAGTCTGGCCATGAGGGCCTGAATGCTTCGGTACCTCTTGCCAGACGGCAGGAGGGTGAAGAGTTTTTGTGAGGGGTGTGTGGGGTCACCCACAATTCCGGTTGCTTTGCGGATGCAGTATTTTTTTTTAAATGACTTTGATGGAGGCAAGAGAGACCCCGATGATCTTCTCAGCTGTCCTCACTATCCTCTGCCGGGCTTTGCGTTCAGAAAGTCCCAAACCAGGCAGTGATGCAGCTGCTCAGGATGCTCTCAATAGTCCCTCTATAGAATGTAGTGAGGATGGGGGGTGGGAAATATGATTTCCTCAGCCTATGAAGAAAGTAGAGACACTGCTGGGCTTTCTTGGTAATAGAGGTGGTGTTGAGGGACCAGGTGAAGTTCTCTGCCAGGTGAACACCAAGGAATTTGGTGCTCTTGATGATCTCCACAGAGAAGCCGTCGATGTTCGATGTCCATCGATTCTAGAGACTGTTGTGGGTGAAAATCCCCGGAGATCAGCTGTTCTAGAAATACTCAAAACAGCCCGTCTGGCACCAACAATCATGCCATGGTCTAGATAAAATGTTTTCCCCATTCTTTGCCCATATCTGCATGATTTTATGGATTACACTTCTTCTACCGGATTGGCTGATTAGATAATCGCATCACTAAGTTGGTGAACAGGTTTTCCTAATAAAGTTTTCAGTGAGTTTACATTACGTGAGTACAAGTACACATGCCTCCAGTAGAATCTTACTTACAAAAACGAGCTGCTCTTTAACAATGCTTAAAGGAAATCTGTTTAACTTTATGTTAAAATTAGAGGTCGTTGGATTTATCATTTTTGCTGATTAGTTTGCAGCGATAGTGTGGCAGAATTTTCCTTTTTAAATAGTTTTGTGTACTTTCTAGAGCCGAACAATTAATCAAAATAAAATAGAAATCGCAGTGACATAGCATGATTAAAAAAAAAAAAAAAAATGCAAGGGTTGCATTCCCCCATCCATGCATCCGCTTATCCGAAGTCAGGTTGCGGGGGCAGCAGCTCCAGCAGGGGGCCCCAAACTTCCCTATCCTGAGCCACATTAACCAGCTCTGACTGGGGGACACAGAGGCATTCCCAGGCCAGTGTGGAGATGTAATCTCTCCACCTAGACCTGGGTCTTCCCCGAGGCCTCCTCCCAGCTGGACATGCCTGAAACACTTCCCTAGGGAGATGCCCAGGGGGCATCCTTACCAGATGCCCAAACCATTTCAACTGCATCCTTTTGATGCAAAGGAGCAGCGGCTCTAATCCGAGCTCCTCACGGATGACTGAGCTCCTCACCCTATCTCTAAGGAAACCCATTTCGGCTGCATGTACTCGCAAACTAGTTCTTTCGGTCATGACCCAGCCTTCATGACCATAGGTGAGGGTAGGAACAAAAATTGACCAGTAGATCGAGAGCTTTGCCTTCCGGCTCAGCTCTCTTTTCATGACAACGGTGCGATAGAGCGAGTGCAATACCGCCCCCGCTTCCCCGATTCTCTGGCCAACCTCCTGCTCCATTGTCCCCTCACTCATGAACAAGACCCAGAGGTACTTGAACTCCTTCACTTGGGGCAATAACTCCTTCCCTACCCTGGAGTACGCACTCCATTGGTTTCCTGCTGAGAACCATGGCCTCAGTAGAATTCTTGTTGAAAGCACACAACAAAGAAGCCATTATACTTCCTTCTCGCAACCAACACCCCGACGATACACATGCCCTGTACCCCCAGTGGCATCAACAACATATAAAGTAAGTTAAAAGTTTTTGTCATTGGAGGGTTCTCCAAAATAAAATAAAAAATTGAGTTCCAATATAGGTTTAGGCCTATATATTTTGTAGTTTAACTCTGCTTTACTCAATTTAATGTGAAATAATATAATTTTTATGTCCTTGTAACATGGATGTATGTTAGACTGAAAGATTAATCTAAATAAAATCTAAATCAGGATGTATGCGTACTGAATATGCGTTGCTCTGTTCTCTGTAGTGTTACACATACTCAAAGCACACATGAGGCTAATGAGCTGAGTGCATTATATACTCTTGATTCACAAATTATTTGTGTTTTAAATATTATTTAAAAAATCTATTTATGTAAGAGAGGCCACCAGCGATTTTGCGCCCCACGAGCCTCGGACCAAGGATCCTGGCTTCTCGTCATCGTCGCTCCAATTTTTAGGTCTATCCTTTAGTCAGGCTTATGACGGGGGTTGGGCAGGAGAAAAGAAGAGGTGAATAATTAATAAGCCTCGTTGGTGATGAGGCTCACCTGAATTGGATGCAGCCTCATCAACACTGCCATAAAAAGCAGAGCATGCATCTCTTCTCGGAGAGCTGGCATCTATTCCCCCATGGACACTATTTGCTCCATTTATGGAAATGTTATAATTATTATTACTTCCAATAAATGCCTCTCTGTGGCTTGATGCTACACCCACAGTGTCTTTCTTGCACAACCCGCCACAAACCTCATGGGTGAGGGAATAGGTGAGAGGCCATCCAATGATGGTGTGATGCCGTGGTGGTAATTGAAGCAGCGCTGGGTTGCATTTTAAAGTTCTCTATATATAGGTTGTCTGTGGGGAGTAATGAGGGAGAATCAGTGGCTAAGCCAGGGAAACCCACTATCTCCACCAATGTGGTATCTCTCTGGTTGGTATAGTGCCTTTTGATAGAGTGGCCTGTTCCTGAGCACTCATGAACCGATCCAGGATAGCCCATAAATTGTCCAAATATTTTCCTTGGTGGTCACAGAGTGCTTGAAGCTGTATGGAAAACCTAGAATCAGCAGATGGTGGCTTGATATTAATGTGACAGTAGTCAAGGCTTCCTGCAAGCCAGATTTGCCAAGCCAGGAGTGATTTTGCTAAGCCCTCTTAAAGATGGGAAATGGATCCATTCTGTTTGAGTCAGAGGAGCTTTTTTGTGACTCTTTAGGCAATCATGTGAATGTCGAGCAGGGCATGTCAAATGCTCTGCAAACAACACAATAAGAGGTTGCACTTGCCATATGGAATATGAATAATAATAAATACTGTATTTTATATAGCACTTAAAGGTAGCTTCTCATAGTGCTGTACTGTACATTAAAAAAGAACAAAGTAAAAGAATAAAAAGGAAACAATTTTACAGTAGAGGCTACAAAATAAAACGGAATACAAAAATAGATTAATCAGTAAAAGGTTTCCTGAAATAATGTTATAAGATATGATTTTGATATACTTAGAGTCTGTGTTACTCTAATATTAACTGGTAGCCAGTTTCACAATTTTGGAGCATCACTGTCACCCAGAGCATAAACGAGTCAGAGGACTACAAAAAGAATTAAAATACAATTATTCAGATTTCCATTCTTCATCATTACACTAAATGATGAACGGTCAAAATTCATCCTTTAATTTACAAAACAGCTGTATATTGTTTAAATGTCTTCTTACTAATGGGTGGTGTTTATGAGCCAACTAATCATGCCTTAAAGTTGATGCTTTCTCCTATGGAAAGCAAGTTTAGCCACAACTAAAGCCAGAAAGAGGGCGATAATTTTTATCTAAGGTTTACCCAGGGGGTGGGGTTATGATTTCTGAGGCCCCAAGCAAACGTCCAGCTGGGGATGATTGCTTTGTATTGGTTTTATCATGGGTTGTAGCCTTATAAGTGTTTTAGGGCTGCATGATAAAAATGCAATGTGTGATAAGTTTTTCGAAAATGTAATCTGCGATCAGTGTTGCCAGATTAGAAATGTCGAAGTATCGTACCAAAACCTCAAAATTATCGTTTTTTAAAAAAATTATCGTACACAAACCAAACGCATAAAATATAGTTATTTTCCAACAATTTTATTTTCCAAATAATTTTACAGCTAATTTGAACAAGCTGTATAATACGCTCACATTAACTGGAGGAAGTTTAAATAACTTTTTTTTTCCAAAGTGCAAAAGATATGCCGAAAAAAAGTGCACAACACAAAAAAAGATTCAAATTCGATCTCTAAGTCGCTGTCATCATCGGATGCCACATCCACTTGTGCTGTGTGTGTGTGTGTGTGTGTGTGTGTGTTAGGGTGACCACCTCCAGTCAGACAAAATGTGGGACAAGTAGTATGGTAAAGAGGGACAATGTGGGACAGACGTAATAACTTTAAACTTAAGATATATTGTCTATCTAATTTACCCAGAAACATTTTTTAAACCCACCAACTAAAAGATTAAGACACTACCTGACCCAAAATATCACCCAAAGTTTCTACAGCTTAAGGCATAGGCCTAGGCCTATAAAAGACAAAACACTAATTTTTCCACTGAGACCGGAGCGAGGACATCTGTTACAATAGATGTTGCTTTGGTGCGGCCACACGACATTTTCTTAGCCATTTCAGAATCTGGAAAAATTACTGACTATTAATAACTAATTAACTTGTTACTGCAGTCGGTAGAGCGATATGAATGTGTGTGATGTACGGCGTGTGTGATGTACGGAATGATAAATGCTCGTCACTTCTGCTGCCGAAACTTTGTCAGCCTGTGGGTCATTTGGTTTATTGAAAAACGATTGCACTGATTTGCATGTTTCTTGATGATGTGTTTTTTTTCTGTGGTACTCACATGCAACATGTCCCACAGAAAAACTGCTTTTGCATAAATACAAAAAGCTCTCTCTGCTTCGCCATCTACAGGTCTTAACCAAGAGTATCTTGTGGTCCATTCGCTATTAAAAGTGCATCTTCTCTTTTTCGTGGCCGCACTGGCCATGGCTGCTTAACCGACCGAACAGCGCGCCCTCCAGTTTGAGATTGTTGACAATGTTGAGGAGGCGTTCGTGTACCAGTCAACAGTTTGATTGACGTAGCCTACGACGACTCAGCCTATCGACTACCGCATTTTTTGCTCTCCTCTGAACTATTGGACATAAGTTAACAGTACGCCTATGGACGCATCCGTGTATTTAGGCAGGGTCCAATGAAAAAGCGGGACAGATGCTCAATTTGCGTGAGGCGGGACACAGGGTAAAATTGCTGTACAGTACAACGTAAAGCGGGACAGGTGGTCACCCTAGTGTGTGTGTGTGTGTGTGTGTGTGTGTGTGTGTGTGTGTGTGTGTATACGTGCTTGCCTGCGAATGATTCGGGGTCCGAGAGAGAAGCGGTAGGATGTGTGTTTGGACGAACGACTGAAAACTCTGAAATTATCGTACATTATGGGATTTTTTTCATTATTGATCGTACATCGTACAGAGGTCAAAATTATCGTACAAATACGATAATTATCGTACATCTGGCAACACTGTCTGCGATACAATAATCCTATGATGATGTCATCGGAGTGCTTGGAACATCGGAACACCAACACCCCAAGTAAATGTATGTTTATTGCAAAAAAACTACCATCTATCCCAGAGATCAGAAACATAGTTTTGTTTTTGTGAGGAACTTGACATGGAGGCTGAAGTAGAATCCATATGCAGGAAGTTTATCAAACACAGCAAAAAAAATCAAAGACTTTAGGCAGAGATGTAGTTGATTAAGAAGGCAAAGTATTCCAAAGTATTCCAAAAAGACAGGCACACTGGTCATAACAAGAAGGCAATGAGTAAACAATGGCATAAATACTTGATAAGGCAGTGAAACTGGCAATACTTTGCAACGTAACATTGGATAAGCATGGCTTTATATATGGTACAAACAGGAAGTCACCACAGAAGAAACGGTTAGTGTCAGTATTCGGGCGAGGGCTCCGTCTAGCGGTCGGCTGAAAGGATAGCAGCATTATTCGTTACACTTTTGTTCCAAATTTTATCAAGACTTTGTTTAGCTATGTATTAGGTTTTGTATTAGTTATTTAGTAGATGTTAAAATGTATCTTCATTTATTTAGATTTTTTTGTAAAAAGTATATGAGTTAATTTCACCATATTTTGGGATATCCTAAAACAATCGGTGTTGTAAAATATTTTATTTTACACTGTAATTCATGTTCTTATTCATTTTAAAACAAGTTTATTCAATGAGGGACATTTATTTTGAAGCAGAGTATGTGAGTGGCGCAGAGTGGGAGTGTAGCTGCATGATTCTGCCAGGAGTGAGGACCAGGTTTTTATAAATCGGAGCGTCATTGTTTTCTCTCGCTCCATGAGCGCTCCACTAATGCTCCATCACGGGCTCAACACCTGTTAATGGCCCTTAATGCAATAATTTGCCACGTGTTAACTAGTGTTATACACTACTGAAATGAAGGAAAGATTGCATTTCTGATATAACCATAAAGAATGTGATAAAAAAAACAAATTATAATCTAGCGGCACTTGGTAATATTCGACCTCCCACATGAAGGTTACTTTCGCTTTCACTCTCTGTATTCTGTTCACACTCCCTATTAATGAGGTAAGTTTGCAGTAAAGCTTGAGTTAACAACATGCTCGTGTCTTGTCTCTTTATTTCTACATCATCTGGCGTATATTGAAAGTTAATGACGGGATGGCAAAGGAGAACATGAGTGGGGATTTGATTGCCACGATCAAAGGTTAATTGTGAAATCCTAAAAGACGTGTTCAGAAAACACTAGAAAATCTAAATGTCAGTAATGCACATACAGTATATGTATATATCTCTCTCCCCTATTAAATATTTTTAATAATCATATAATTATTCTAATCTACTGCATCGCAATCTTAACTGTAGTAATAATAGAAAATAATAGGCAATAAGGCCACATAGGCCTAATAATTATTTTTTTGCATTTTCATTTATATTTTATATTATAATTTATAGTTTTTTGTCTAGTCTAGTAATTTATTAAATCCAGAGAATGTTGCAGACATGTATCAAAAGTAAGGTATAAAATAATTGTTGAAAATTTTTGCAGCTCCACTCCATTCTCATACTCTGTCCAGAAGTGCTTGCTGTAGACAAGCCTTCTGCTTTGGTTTAATGTACTTGTTGTCAGTCCGTGCTAAACTTGACACCGGGTTCAGGTTTGTAATAAAGAAAAAAACATTTATTATTATTATTATAAATATTTGTACAATATAATACTATACATTTATTTGAGATATTTGATTTTGTTCATTTTAAAGTATCTTGCTTGTTCACACTTGCTCTAACATGTGCAAACAAACAAGAGGATAGGAAAGTTGGAGTTTAGCATGCTGTGCACAATGAGTGAAATAAAAAAAAATAAAATGTATAAGGGAGAACTTATAACTATACCCAAATGAGGCTGGTAAAGCTTCATTGTGGATATTTTTTGATCTTGTGATTACAACTGATAAAGAGCTCACTAGTTATGTGCAGTGCAAGTCTTGCCATTCTGTTTTCACCTACGATAGCAAAAGGACCATTACATCTTCTCTTCAGCACCACGTTGAGCATGGATGCATTTGTTCAGCTGCAGCCTGCCAAGCGTCGTGTCAGAGACAAACATCGGTGTCTGAGTATACGTTTGCACGTTCTAAATCCATACCATCTACTGTGAAATCCCATATTACAGAAAGGTGCATAGAGATTTGTTGTCCTGATATTATGTCCTTCAACAGGGGTTTTGTTGACCTAGCACAATAACTAATAAACGTGGGAGCTTTCCATGGTTGCGTCTCAACAAAGAGTGTGCTACCAGATCCCACGACCAATTCTCAGAGATGTTAGGAGGTCACTGCCATGAAATGACAGAATGTGTGTGTGTGGGCGGGTTTAGGTGGTTTATGAGGAAATTGATTTAGGTTACAATCTGTTAATTAGAAGAGTATTATGCTATAAATGTGGTTTATAAATGTGGACATTTCTAGTGTTTCCATAATTAAAACTGCTTAAAAAAACATACCAAACAAAATGTTAAAAATGCATAAAGTTTTTTGTGAGGGTTAGATGATAGAATCTATAGTTCGTATAGTATAATAATCATTATGTCTATGGAGAGCCCTCATAAGGATAGCCACACCAACATGTGTGTGTGTGTGTGTGTGTCATTGTGTTCTGTAAGTAAAAACTGTTTATACAATAGATCATTTTCATCTCAGAAAATGCAGAAAGGACAGGCTCATGTCTGTGTGTATCACACTACAGTATATGTGCAGGGGCCTTCCCAAGGGCAACCCTGAGACAGGAACCAGTTTGTCATATGGTGTCCTTGTCCTAGTTTAGAAACTACCCTCCATCTGCCCATTGCCTCAAAGGAGCCCAAAGAACGCAGCTCCTCTCACCAAGGGTAAAAAGCCGACGATGACCTGGAACTGAGCGCTGCTCACTGTGGACCATGTTCCCATTTTCACCCTGACACATTAGTAAACACACATCATCACCTCACTAGTGTCTGCTGAGTGCAAGCCCCACTGCCATGTCTCCTGTTCCCAATGCTGCAGTGCACATTTAAACATTTAACATTTGTCCTAATTGAGTTAAAGTGCAATCATCGGTTTAAACTACAGTAAAAACAGTACACTAAAATGTTTATGCTGTACCACAGCTCCACAGAGGAAATTTTATTGCCCAGAGGTTGTTCTTTCATTGCTCAGGGACATAGTGGAGCTCTCAGTTGTATCTCATTCTTTAGGTGTCATTCTGTATTAACACAACCAGATGTCAGTGGCTAATTTTTGTGTGTGTGTGTGTGTGTATATATATATATATATATATATATATATATATATATATATATATATATATATTTTACTAAAATCAGTTGATGCCAGTACACCATGTTGCATTAGATTCCAATGGTGTGAGGCCGAAAATGGTAAAAAAACAAAAATACTCCAAAGTTGGAGTGCCCTGAAACTCCAGAAGTTTTAAAGATACCTTCATATCCTTTTAGGCTCTGGTTTAAAAAAACCTTTCATTTTGAATTTTCATTTTTAAGACCATATATGATTAAATCCCAGAGATACAGTATACAACTCATAATGTGGCTCCATCTGAAAATAAAATATTACCCATTTTCATTGGTCGAAAACCAAATGGGAATCACTTGATATAAAGCTAGTTTTTCTTGTTCAACAAAAATGTCTAGCAACAAGTGTAATGTTAAATGTATATCATGTCTTTTATTTAGAAAAGTGTATTTCCTGTTTCAGGACATGTGATTACTGTTTCACTCCATGTTCATGTGTCTTGATTTCATTGGTTCATTGTTTGATTATTTTGTTTAGAGTTCTGTTTGTTCATTGGTTTATGTTCTCCCAAGTCCAAGTATTTAAACACTCATGTTTTCCATTATTGTTTGTCAGGTATTGATTTGATGTTGGTTCATATTCTAGTCATGCCATGTTAAATCAAGTTTATGTCATAGTCTAGTCAAGTTCGTGTTTGTCACAGTCAAGTTTACGTTTGTTATGGTTTAGATTAATAATAAATTGCACTTGGGTGCCTCATTTCTTCGTCATTGCCAGCAGCAAAAACAAAGTTACAAAAAGAGGGTGGTTATGGGCCACACCCAAAAACATATCCGCTCATATCTTTTAAACGATTAAATATATATATATATATATATATATATATATATATATATATATATATATATATATATATATATTTTTGTCAGGACCATCTCCAGATGATATATACCAAAATTCTATGTGAATCAGACAAGCAGCCTATGACTATTTCTAATTTTTTTTAAAGTGAGCAAAATATTATTAGAAATGCCCAATGTACGTTCAGATTATAGGACCAGAACTAACTGTTGTTTGACACAGTAAGAGTACAGAGTTATAAAATCACGTCATTTAGAGACCACTTTTCTTGATCCAATCAATTCCCAATGGATAATTCCCAAAAATCTCCTTTTAATTTACATTTAATCTCATTGCTGTCTACGAGAAACAATTGACATATTAAATAACTCTTATTTTCTTTTCTATGGGTTTAGTGCATAGATATTCCCTAAATTAAACAAAAAATGCTATACAGGTCAAGATTATTATTCAACATGCAATAATCCATTAATGTATTCTAAGCTAAATTGTGCAGGTGGTATTTACCTACATTACATGGTTTATATTAAAAGGATTATTTTTGTGGCTCACAAGGCAGAAGTTAAATAAACAGTTTAAGCTTGCCCTACTGGGCCACATCGATTCCAGAATAATCAGGCAAAGAGTGGCTGTCCTGAATAAAGGAACAGCTCCACATAAGGCAGAGTAGTGCACTACAAATCAATGAGCTCTACTCTGGTGTAATTGGTCCTCAGGTCTTTCCCACAATGCAACCGCACGAGAAACTGGCATACTGATACTGTGTTCTACAGCTAATTAACACTGATAGATAACGCTTAATTAAAACTTCATAAAGACGAAGCTCTAAGTGAGCCATCATTCAGGAGGCAATGGTTTTGTTAAACTGATTTGGCTTCAGGCTGAATTTCTGCAGGGTTAGTGTGTGTCGGAAGAGGTTGTTGTTAACCAGTAATGAATGAATGATTTTTTTGACCGTTAAAATGTCCCAATGTCTGACAAATTTAAAAATTGTGGGACACAATTCCCACAACAGCAACTCCTTGATGTTGATGCCACAAGTGTACAGCGTGACGTGATCCTAATGATCACAGAGCTTTGCTGCCACATAGGCTTAAACCTTCACAACAGATTGCAAAATCCTAATCCATCTGTACAGCATTGTTTTCAATGTTTTTTTAAAATTAGGCACAAATTATGAATGGCGTTTTTTTTAAATGGAAAAGTAGCTATAATGAAAAAAAAAAAGATTGTTCATTTTACTTGATTGCATCATTATTATATTGAATATTATGCACTGCCCATCACGTTACATTTTACACAACATTTTATAGTTGTAAATTATTAAATTACATAAGGTTGACTTTGCACATTAAGCTGTAATACCTGAAATAATTTTAACATTACACCATTACACACACTGGCTTTATTGATACTCAACTGGGAGAGAAATGGGAAAATGAGGATGAGGAAACTGTGTTTGTAAGTGTGAACGATGGCAACAGCCCACCTCTTCAGCAATAACAGTCTCTTATCAGCCCTGTTATGTCGAAGAAATGTGGATTTCATTATATGTTGCAGTTAATGTTCGATTCTGCTTGTTGACAGGCACAGCTGGCTGAGAGGAGATACTCAGCCAATGTCATTCCCATTAATATCACTTATTCAAACACACAGTGGAGAGAGGGAGGCAAGGAGTGGCAGAATAGTGACACAGGTTGAGTCTAGACAAGGAGGAAAAGGGAAGAAAAAGAGAAGGCTACACACGCTGATACCTTGACTGATCCTTTTTTAACACAGACTAAGGAAATGCCTCAGAAAAGTAACAGCACCACCAGCGTGTGACATTGAGACTTGACAGCATTTCCTGTATTCTGAGAACAGACTGCAGGCCACACACAGACACACCAGCACAAGCAGGTCTTTTATGGGACTGCAGCAAGCTTCATCATGCACATTGGCCCCCACTAGGGATGGGATCATTAGGAATTGAATGATTCTGGACTTGAAATATTTGGAAAATAAAAAGGCAGAGGCTATTTATACTAAGTGTAAAGGAAGATACTGTAGATGATATTTGCAGTTTGTAAATAGTGGTAGGTACTTGTGCACCTCATTGTGTACTAATATATACTGTTTGCATTTTGTCTAATAACATACTGTATACTATTATAAAATACAAATATAATTACATAGTGTTTATATAGTAACATTTTTGTATATAGTACAATTACATTAAAATAATAAATAGTATAGTACAATATACTGGATGGATGGGTGGGTGGATGGATGGTCAACCATTTATGTTTATTATTTCCTTGAAAGTGACCCTTTTTTAAATGTTTTTATTTTATTTTTAGAAATGTACAACAATTAGGTAGGAAAACGTCCAGCTGTAATGTAGCTAAAAGTTAACATGAGTGTTTGAACATATTTTAGTGTACCCTGGATTACCTATAGCTGGTGTTGCTTCCTCCTTTTGCAGACGTTTTTGAGCCACTCTTTCAGTGCAGAGCTATCAGCCTCCACACCCGCTGGCAAGTTTCTAAAATGTAGGATGGCAGGGGAAGAGTGATTTATTTTCACAAGTAAAGTGATAACTGATTGGTCAGAGAAACGATAACCCAATCCCTAAACCTAACCCTAACAAATCAGGTACAGCTTTCCTCATTAACATGAATGAGCCTTCCCTTGCCATCCTACATTTTTTCAACAGACGCATTTTGTGATTCAGATGGAAAGCGACTACTTTTACATTTTATGCATTTGGCAGATGCTTTTATCCAAAGCGACTTACAATGCATTCAAGGTGCACATTGTATCAGATTGAGTGTTCCCTGGGAACACTAGTGTGACTAGTCGACTTCAAGCTGACAGTGTCAGCTACATGATTTATAGTGAACTAGTCTATGCAAGCCCGGACGGATGGATGGGAACTCTGGTCTCCCATGCAACAATGCCAATATTAAAGCTTTAGCCTTTATTCATTCAGTAACAGCACAGTACCACCACTGAACATTGGTGCAAGAAACACAAGTATTTCAGTTCTGTATATGTCCACATCGCGGGAAGAATGCAGATGTTAAAGAACCGTTACTGGAACCGATCAAGTCACGAAAAGCATTCGGTTCCAGTATTTAAGGGAAAAAACGGAACCTGTTCTCGTTTCCCAACCCTAACAATCACTGATGGCTTTTCAGTGGCCCTGACAAAACTGATCGTGCTAAATGCAAAAATCAGCACAGCTGACTCATTTACCCGTAAGGTGGTTAACAGAGGCAGGGTTCTGAAGGGGAAAATGAAAGGAGATTGTCTTGTCACAGTTGACAGTAGAGGTTCAATCTTGCTGACAAAGATGTGCAGCTCCCAGAGAGACTGAGAGTGTTGGAAGAGTGGTGACCTCTTACAATGTGGTACCCATGGGAAAATCAACACTGCCTGCTGGCCTGCATCTCTTCATCCTCTTCCTCACTGTCACTCTCTATTTTCTTGCAATCACAGAGCCTGTGCACGCACACACACACACACACACACAAGACATTGTTCAATTACCTACTACTCAGATCTGATTATATCCTTCCCAGATACTGTTAAACCTCTTGTCTTTCTCTTGAACAGCAAAGGTACTTGTTTTCAAAAGATAAATTCCAAAGCGTGGATCCCTCATTTTTGTAGCTTGACAGTATAAATCACCATCTACAGGTGATTTAGAACTAGTTGTAGAACTAAAAATCATCCCCACTGCTTTAGCTCTCAAATATCATTCTCTAATCTGCATATTCCAATGCATTTGGTAACATCACATGAGAAACGATGACATTTGGCGTCAATGACGTCAAACCTGACGTCTGGTGTCAATGTGCGATTTTTTTTTTTTTTAATTTTAACATGGACTTGAATGAGGTTTAAAGGAAAACTCATTCTCATTCTAGAACAACAGTTTCCTCTACAAGGTCTGTGAGTGGAGCTGCAATCATTTTTAATACAAGTTAAGTCATTAATGTCACATAACAAACTATCAGAATTAGTTTCCATGACAGATGCTTAGATAACTATGTCATCTAAAATACACTTAAACCTCCCTGTGTGATCACAAATTGCTCATAAGTGTATGACAGCTGGTATAAAGTAGTTTACCTGGGCCTAGATGGCAAAAGACTAATCACAACTTTCTCTGATCGTTATTTGAAAAGAGGTAATAGCTTAAGGAATATTCCAAGGCACAGCTTGCTATTGTGTGAGCGATGTATCAAGCAGATAATATGACAAGGTGATATGCCGCTCAAGGTCACTAGCATGACTTCCCGCAGCGGCACTTCAAGGAACTATGTGTAATCTGTTTAGTGACAAGAGGAATTGTGTGATAAAACCCTTTTTTCCACCTTGTTAGAGGGAAATGTAAACTAGCACCAAAGCTGTTTGGATGTGTCTAACAGTCAGTGGGAAACCAATTGATATTTTGAACTAGCCAATGGCAAACTCTCAGGACCAGTGAAGCCTTCTCTGTTGGAATAACAGGTGTCAAAGTATAGTTCAAGAAATTAATCTTCTAACTGGCCATGAGTTATGCAATCATGCATCTTTGAACGTAATTAGAGAGCAAAGAGCGTGAGAGAGAAGATGTTTGCCAAATTGAATAAACAGGAAAGACGCATGACACTGTGGTGAACAATGTAGAAATGGTGTCCTATTCATTGTGAAACTGTGTTTTCTCCCTCACTTCAATCATATTGAAGGCCTAGACTTAAAATTCAGTCTGCCACTGAAGCTTGCAGTAAAAATAGCATACATCCTACCGTACTAACACAAACACATAAATTATGTTGTAAAGCACATGCATCAGTAAAACTTTTTTTGATAATGAAAAAAGTTTTTAAACTTCATCAGAGGTGACATTTACTATTATAACTGGAGAGCATTTTTTGAAGCATGGCAATTAATTGAGTTGGCCAGCCATTTCAACCTCCTCTTCTTTTGACCCAATTAAAATGGGGAAGCTATTTTTCAGTCCCAAAATCAATACCTTTCTCTGCTTTGATCCCCAGATCTTTTCTTGTTTTCACAGCTATCAATTACATTTTAATTGTTTCATTTTTTCCTCCCTTCCGTTATCTATTATAGAAATGTCATAATGTTCCCATGGGAAGCACATGTGTTGCAGTATTGGGCTTGTCTTCACATTTATGTCAATAGCCACTTTTCCATGATTGGGTCGAAAGACTCTCGTTGCAAAACCGTACCGTTCCGTGCTGATCCTGACTAGTTGGCTGAGATATCAGGGCTGGAAATGGTTAGTAATCGCTCCATTCCAAACCATACTCAAGTCGAAATGCTACTGAAATCATTCCTCCCCGTGCTCAGAACCATTCAGCCAAATGGTGGAAAAGGGGCTAATGTAAGAGGTCCAGGATATGAAGCATACAAGTAGACAAAAAAAGATTGCAGGATAAAATCTATTGATATTAATGTCATTTTGGGGCACTTCTAGGCTTGGCTGATCCTACTAAATATTCCAGAAGTTAACAAAGCAACAAATACTAACATACCGGACATGTGGTAAGAGAGGCCTGACCATGCTAAAATGGCCCTGTTTCCACCTGTTGTTAAAAAGCATTTCGGGTGATCCAATCACATGTGGTCAGGTGAGACACATTGCCATTTACACTTGGTCTTTTGAATGCATATTCTGTGACCACTTATGTTTGGATTTGGAGAGGAGGGTCTCTGTTTCATGGTGGAATACATCAATCACTATGCCAATGTGTTACTGTTCTGTTCAAAGTTAGAAAAGACAAAGAACGTGTTGAAATTTAATCTAAGTACAAATACAGGTCAAGCAGAATTATCCATTATTTTAGTGGATTACCTGTATTAAAGGAGCATGGTGTTCATGCTTGTCATCTGTGTTGATATTAGACTTACTTTCTGATCAGATGGTTATTTCCTTTTAAAACCACTCATTGACATTGATTGACATGTGACAGGTGGAGTTTCACTGCTGCCAGGATGCATACAAGACAGATTAGCATTTACACCTCAAATGTGATCACATTTGTATATGGTTTATGTGATCCGATCACAAAATGGTTTAGACCACATTTAGACCTGTATTTAGGACTGACCACATGCGATTGTGTTACCCGAAACGCGGCTTAATACCAGGTGGAAATGGAACCAATGGACTGATCCCATGAATAAATAACACCGGCCAGCAAACTTGCTGTCCACCTAAAGACACATGTGCAGTCCAACACAGATGAGTGTGGTTTTAGTGATGTGATTTGTATTCAACAAGCTGCCATACCAAGTGAAATAAGCCAAAATAATATGTATGGTGCATGATTATTACTCTGCTAATGTCAAGGTCAGCCAGTTTAATTATGCATCCGCTAATGTAGGTGTAGTAAGGATGATGTAAATCCTCACTGTTCTGCAAGGGAAGGTCAAGATGTCAGTCCATCTAAATCATGTCACTTTTAATCCTGCGTACCTGCAAAACAGGGAAATTACATGATTGCTCACTTCTTTAATAGAAATGAATGCAACGAACGTGCCCTGACGTGTCATCCGTAAAGAAAACGAAATATGCTTTAGTTGCGTAGTGTCCATAATCAGTGTTCACTGTACCCTACTCACCGAGCATGGGCTATTTGATCCATTTTATTAGAGAAATAAATTATTATTGGAAAAATAATAATACAAATAATGATGAAAAAGAATAACGATGAAAAGTGGGCTGACCCTTTCACAAATTGGACAAAAAAATGTACACACCTGACAGACGCAATGCGAATGTGATGTTTTTCCCCACTGTGCTTCATTATTTTATTTATTTATTTTGTTTCTTTTTTTTAAGAGGACTCAAGTGTGAACACCACTTTCAAAAACAGTATTTCCATCGGTAGTAGAGCATGGGTAAAACATGAAGTCCACTTCACAGCGTACAATTATATTTGGAGTTCACTGAAGGTTTTAAAAATATATGAAATGGCTTTTGTTACTTTGGAAATGCTAATGTTTTCATTGGCCCCATTTATTATGCCCATTGGGTAAAGGGCCAGAAATTACTTGGCTTTAGATTGCACTAAAAAGATTCCAATTAGAAAAGTTCTCACAATAATAGCTTGTATTTTACGTAATTATTTTCAAATAAAAGTACAGCAAGAAAAGCTATTCTAAGCTTTTCCGTTCTGAACATTTTAATTAATTCTCCCTGTAAAATGTCTTGTTATATTTGCTTTCCATGCTTTGCTCTTGGACCCGTATGCATTCTAGCAAGAAAATACAATCTATGTTCAAAACACATGCACATTATGTAAGACAGTTAATATTTTTTCCCAGTGGGTTGTGTGCTGAGAACGGATCAAATAAAGATGAGCAAATTCCAGGAAACATTTAGGACAAAATAAACCAATAAAAATAATTCCTTAGGGAATTAAGACAAATGAGCACAGACAAGAAGTTATATGCAATATACATGCAAAACCGTTATGCTCACACCCTAGCTTGATTTTACATATTACAACAAATATTTGTGACGTGATACATTTTTAACAGCCATTGTGACACTATGGTGCATAAAACACACATTTTAATATACAGTACATGCCAAAAGATAATTTCAAAATGACAGTGTGAATCAGGCTGAACCAGGGGATTGAGATGTGCCAAAATGAATGAGACATCTCTTTACAGCTGCAGTAGCTCAGTTCTCAAGACCTTTAACAACACCTTTCCATCAGAGCTGACAGCACCGATTCAGTCTAGCAGATGGCTTCTTATACTATAGATCACATTCCTCAAGTGCTGTTACATTTTTCATAAATTAGACCATTGAGGAAAAGGTTTATGAATGTATATAAAAGCTTTATTTGTAAAACAGGATGTGGCATCAAATTCTACTTGTGGTATCAACACTGTAATCAATTACACACATTAACTTGTGCAGTACACATGCTTTGGAATCACTTCACATCCACTGAAACTGTGAAAACAACTTAGTCTCATGACAACTCATAATAGTTTGTACAAGGTGACGAAATTATATATGATATATGATATTCGACTTTACAACATTTATTCCCTTAGTAATCAACCAATCAACAAATTTTATTTTAAATTGATAAAATACAGGCATTGTGGTTAGCTTTAGGGTTTGGGTAAGGGGTCAGACATAATGCTTATGATTAGGATTAGGTTTAGGGTTTGGATTAGTTTTCAAGTTTGGAAAAATCATAAAAACGCTTGTTTAAAACCCTGATGTGTATTCATCTTCCGTGGTACTCAACAGTGATCTTTAGCAATACACCAATATGGAATTTCTGGGCAGATACCTAAAATGGTAATTCACAGCTCATTCTGGCTGATAATAACTGATATTAAAAATGAAGTTGTATTTTTTAACCCTTTAACCTGGAACTGCTAGCTAATTCTTTAAAACCTTCTCATTTGAAAAATGTGTGTCATTTAAAAGGCTGGAATTTGGACTTGCTTCTATTTAAGGGTTGGCGAATGTAATATGAACCAAAAAAGTGTCTATATATTACAAATGTGTGCTAATTTGAATGAGAAATAAATGTAAATACACTCCCATAAATTTGTGTTTACGGTAATCATCATGACTCACTAACAGAGAAAAAATATTGAACACTCAGCACCAGATTTACATTTACATTTATGCATTTGGCAGACGCTTTTATCCAAAGCGACTTACAGTGCACTTATTACAGGGACAATCCCCCTGAGAAACGTGAAGTTAAGTGCCTTGCTCAAGGACACAATGGTGGTGGCTGTGGGGATTGAACCAGTGACCTTCTGATTAACAGTTATGTGCTTTAGCCCACTAAGCCACCACTACTCAAAGTCCCATATTAGAACCATAGCAGGGTGAGTGGGGTTCAAGCACCTCGCTCCCATAAGGAACTTTATGATTATATCCTGTCTGCCTATAGAGGAACAAGCCTCTAAGGCATGAAATACCAATATGGTCGCTACATAGACCTTAAGTATTGACGGAGTAAGACCTGAATCCAACCGCTCTTGAAGGATCTCCGTTATGGAGCAATTCACTGGGTCTTTGTTGTATAAGAACACCAAACCACAAACGCATGCCATATTAATGCAGAGGCATCTCGTAGACAGCACTCTAGCTTGCAAAAAGGTGTTCCTTTATAAACTGAGACAATTCTGGTCCGTGCACTGTGATCCGTTCAGGAGCCATCTGTATCCTGCACTTGATAGAGCAGATCCCTCCTCAGTGGTATTTCCCATAGAGTGCCACTTAATATCTCCATCATTTCCAGATACCATGGCTGTTGGGCCATTTTGGTGCAACCAACAAAACTGTTTCCTTGTCCTCTAGGAATTTGCTGATGACATAGTGGAGGAGACGTACCAGGGGAAACAAATATTTGCATTTTGTTGGCCACTTGTGGGCCAAGGCATCCACTCCCAGCGGGGCTTGGGAGTGGATGTAGTACCAAAAATGACAGTGAGCTGTCTCTGCAGAGGCAAATATGTCAACTTCCGCATTGCCAAACATTTCCAAAATCCTCAGAACCATCTGAGGATGAAGTCTCCATTCCCCCACCATCAATCCCTGGCGTGACAGCATGTCCACTCTGTAGTTCAGATGGCCTGCATCATATGTCGCATGCAGGGAGAGGAGATGGAGTGTGCTTTATGTACGCTACCACTGACATATTGTCTGACCAAATAAGAACATGATGATTCACTACGTTGGAATGGAAAGTTTTCACCGCTAAGAAGACGGCTATCATTTCCAAGAAGTTAATATAACACGCCGAAAGCCGGGCTTCCATCGTACCTGTGTTGGTAACCACTTTTCATCTTAAAATCTGACCCAGCATCACACCCTGCTGATAAATGTTCCAGAAACTACCCTTCCCAGAATTCCAGAAAACTACCCTTCTCAGCATCCATTAGTTTTACAAAAAGATAATTCCACCCCAAACTCACTCCATTGGTTGAGCCAATATTGGTTTCTCGGACTGGACAGGTCACTCAAACAAACTAAAGTGCAGTAGCACAGAGCCAAAGTGTTACATTTTTAGGTGAAATTAACCTACAAATGGCTTAATTATAGTTGATGCTGAGTATTAAGCTAGGATATTTGAAATAATTTTAACATCGAAACAACTGTGCACACCAGCTTTAATCAGTATTTTTGCCTTGTTTTCCTGCAAAATATCTAAACATCCTTAAAACAAGAAAATGTTCTTGAAAGCAAAACTGTGCAACATAATAAGACTTGTTTTCTGATTAAATATCTTAAATTAAGTTTATTTGCTTACCCTTTTGGCAAATAGTTTTCTATTGTTTTAAAAAAAATACCTTACTGATTCATTTATGCTTAAAACAAGAAAAACTTATTTGCCAATGGGGAAGACAAATAAACTTAATTCAAGATATTCTATTCTCTGACAGCATGTTTTAAAATGAATGTGGCATCGCAGGTATATTTATAGTGCTTGTTAATTATGTAAAATGTTAACACCAATAAATTAATGTGTCATGTAGAAGCAAAGTGTAAACAAAGTAATAAATGCAATTTTCGCATTCCAGTAGCACGCATCTCTCACCTTCAAACTATTTTAATATTCATTAGCGCCCAGGCGCTGCCCGTTTATTAGTCATATGCTGCAATGTCTCTGCAATCACACAGTAATGATTTGGGTAGGCTGTTGTAATTACAGTCTGTGTATCTACCTGTCAGTAAAACACAGACTGGACACAAAGCTGTCTGTCAAATGATCAAGTTCACCTGAACAGTAATGCAGAGTGCTGAACATTACAAGCCTTTTAGATCCTTAAGATTCAATACTCAATTGTCTGGTAGAGAATAGGGGATAATGTATAGTCAGCCGGTCATTATGAGATTCTGATGCACAGCAAAGATTATCTTGCATCACCCTGAAAGTGTTTATTTTGCTAAAATGACCAGCTAACTGTACGCGGCTAATTGCAAAGCTACTTAATAAATAAATGGACAAAGCTTTGCACAATTGTGACAAATTAAAATTGTCAATCATCGTCCTTTATATTGTTTGTACAATTTATTGTATAATTAATATTATAACAATTCATGTATAATTGTATAATAAAATAAAATGTATAATTAACTATATACATACAATAAAAAATAAATTGTACAATTAATTTATATTAATAAAATGTTCCTATTACTGTACTATAGTTACACTGTGTGTACTATAATCTATTTACTTTAGGTTTGTTTTTATTCAGTAAATCACGACAATGCCTCAATGTTCAAGCAGCATGAAAAATACAAAACTGTTTTGTTAATGTAATAACATTAAAATAATAAATAATTGGATTTTATTTTCCATGTAATACTTTTCAAGATTAGTTTTGCAGCAGCTGTAATTGTAGTCCCCATTATTTATTTGATTCATTGCGCAGCCCTAAATGGACATATAGAATAAAAATGCCAAAAATATTTATTTTAAATTAAATGATTGTGTTATGCGAGAAAATGTTAATGCAGTTATAAGAGAGACATAAAACAACCACAGCAATGTTACAATTCTCACAGTCATGGAAAACTTAGACATATCAGGCCATTTAACATTTTGCTCAATATTCAGAGAGCTAGAAATGAAAAAAGAATATGTAATTCTGACTGACCAATCAGAATCAATTACTCCAGACAGCAGTGTTATTAGTAGTAATGTTTATACTGTAAAATATTACTGTTTTGGTCTAGTAATTCTTATCTATTTTTAAGAAACCGCATTACAATTATACATATAATACATCCTGTTGACTATTTGTTTTCCAATTGCCTGTGGTGTATTTTTGTCTTTCCTGAGTTGTGTGAAATGCTTGCTGCTAATGACAGATGTGGCAGTAAATTTGACAATATTTATCAGTTAAGATCTGTAATGGCTGTTCATGTAAGAGTATCTTAAAAAGCTCGCTGCAGAGGCAGCTGGCACCAGCTGTGCACTATTGCACACCTCCTCTACAGTAGTTATGGCATTTTATTGCTTTAATCCACTGCTTTGAATTCATTCGGCCATGCTTAGCAAATAAGTGGCGAATTACAATTACCTCCAAGTTTGGGATCCTTTTCTCTCATCTGTGCATAGAGTTCATGTACATCTGATTGAATTAATCAAAGGTCAAGCAGATCTGTGTTAGGATATAAAACATTCTACACTTTCTTAAGGTTAAATAGTTGTTGCTGTTGTTTTCATTAACTCCATGAGTGGAGGGTGGGGGATGTAATGAAGAGTTCAAAGGCAGTGTGTTGTTGATTTAGCATGCCACACAAATTTAATTTAAATGTTTGACACCTCCTTTCACCATAGACCAATCACCCTCTGACAACCTGTTAGTAACATTTTTTATTGCTTTTTTTTAAACACAGTGGTTTTAAAATTAACATTTGTGGTATGAAAGTGTCATTTGTATTGTAGAACAAAACGTTCAAGTATCTTCAAATAATTCTGAAAATCAAGAGGGAAATCATGGCTCGAAAATGCTAATTTTCTCATGGGTTTTTGGACTAGAACCTGAAAGCTCTAAATGTATTAATTTTAACTAACTTAGCAATATTCTCTTCAAACTGTTGCTCTGCCATGACAGTAGCTGGCTTGAAAAAGAAAATGGTAGAAAATTACGGTTTTATGGTCACAGTTTTGGTAAGGTCTTGCTATGTGTGGCAGGGCAGAGGGCGGGGCCAGGTCATGATTCCACACACCCGGCCCATAACAAGGCCGAATGGAGACTGCAGTGGGACAGAGAGAGAGAGATTTACGGACAGCAGTCATAGTAACTACAATATTACTATAATAAAACCATGATACATTTTCATTAGGGTCCTTAAAAAAATGAATTACTAAATCAAAATGTTTAATTACCTAAATTATTACGCTAAATGCATGGACATACTCAAACACAACTCATCATATATTTAAAATTTGAAACTGTACACCACTATAGAAGGAATAAGCTTGCTATTAAAATGTATACGAGAAGGGATGTTGTAACGCGGCTCAAGTATTTTAATCATACGCTGAAATTTCAAATCCTCATCAATGGAGTAGGGCATTGTATTGTACATTTGGCAATGAACATCCAGAGCACTTTAGCTATTGTTTTACATTCTGTATGTCTGTCCGAATTAGCACAGAGCACCTGCCTAAAAACGGAAGTGAGTGTGTGCAGTTTCAGGTTCACCAGCGCACCATCCACTATTTATACCAGAGTGGTGATGTCGTAAATTGCATATCATCACATCATATTCGATGTATTATCATAAGTTTACGGCACTTGCGTTGAGCAATATTTGCAAACGGTGACTGTTTTGTCAATGTTTTTTTTTTTTTACCATTGCATTTGTAAATGACTGCAAATCGAAAATGTTATCTGACATGAGTGATGCATAATGCATCTCTGTCAGCAGCTTATCTTCTCCACTTTATATTTTACACTACACACCAATGTGTGCAGAACTGTGATGTCATTAATTGGTTTAACATACTAACAGTTAATTGGACTGCTACTCTCTGTAGAAAGTTGACCCACATGAGAGACAGGTGTAGCATATTCATCTATAGATCCATACAGTTGCATTAGCTGAGGTTGTAACTGTGCCTGTCTATTTGACAGCGTTTTCTTCACCAAACCGTATGCTCCAGATGCATTGTTAGACTCTAGATGAACCACGGTGCAAATGATGGATGCACAGATGTACCGGCTGCTGATATTCATCGCCAGTTATTGACCAAATTAACCCTTAAATGCATGCTAATTTCCCAAACACTTATTCAGGACTTTAGAGACTCAGTTATATCTATCTAGAACAGGATTCATTATTTTCACACTGAAATGTCATGAGATGCAACTGACTGTCAACCACATATTGAGTTACAAAAAACACAATCTCCACATAGACTAAGATACACATCAGCTACACCTAAGTTCTTTCTCAGGCACTTATTGAGTCTAAATAGATGAACAACTTACATGATTTCAGTGGTAAACCCAAATACACTAGTCATATCATACTGTTCATCTGTTGTACTTGCTATAGTTTACTTCAGTGTTGTTGCTACATCAGCAAGCAATGTCAAATGTAAATCAAATCAATTACTGAAACCACCTTAAGTAAGAAATAACAAGTATAATACAGTATGTATTTGTACATGCATATGGGATACTGATAATTCACCATTGTTGATGATTTATTGTTGCACAGAAAATCAATGTAATAGTGTTTTTTTATGAATACAGTATGCTACTCATTTCTCTTGAAATAAACAAAGAAATAGATATCCTGTGACAGTAAACTTAAATAGATATGAAATAATCATAAAAAATATAATTTATGGAAGTGTGAAAAAAACAAAACCAAGTAGACAATCTTCCATACCTTGGGTCTCTAAAGACACTATACACTTTTGGTAGTTAAACCATTAAAATATAAATTCTCTAAAGACCTGAGGTATGCGTTTAAGGTTTAAAACAATCCATGTATCAGTAATAAGCATTAAAACGGCAATATGAAAAAACAATTGTTGATTTACAATTTTTTTTCAACTTTGTAAAAACTCTGTGAATTTAAATGCAAAATCCAGAAATACTGTAATAATAGCCCCAATAGAAGGGCTGGGACTCCTAAGAACATGTAATATAAAATTTTTATTCTTTCTCGTTCTCACGTTAATGTAGAAAAAAACATCATAAATGGATGTGACAGTTATAAAAGCGGCACATACCTATAGAGCTGTTCAGTTGTTACGTAAATTTGTTTGTGAACCTCGTAGACTAATTCGCCATGAGCTCCCTCTGGATATTCCTAAACGTTTTTATAATAGGGGTTTTTGAACTTGTGAGTAAAATAAGGTCTGTGGTAAACATTACTTGACGATACATGAATGTTTTGTTATATGAATGAGTTATACCTCGAACATGAATTCTGAAGCCGTATTGAATTATATAAAAAAAAATTTTAACGCACAGTGGATTCAAATTCACGTTTGAGGTATGATATTTTATGTTGTTGAACAAAACGCCCATGTTTTGTGAAGTACTGCTTATAAAACCCCATAGCAAAATTAAGAGGGAACCCATGGCGAATTAGACTTCCAGGTTTTGGACTACAACCTGAACAGCTCTATAGTTTAAATGATGAGGAAAACACTTTGAAACCAGCAGACTTTGTCTTCTGAGATATCAGTAAAATATCCATAAATGTTGCATGATTGATTGAATTAAGATTGAAATTGCAATATGGCCTTGCAAGATTAATAAACCTTAAAATGCAGTATTTTAAACTGCAAGTCAGAAGTGCACACATTTTTTTAAAGTACAAAATAACCTTTCTTTTCTTATCAATCATCATGTTTTCATAATTTCTCTTTTTTTTTTTTTTATCTTGTATGTATCTTTTAAGGTAGCTCTCTTTAAAATTTTGGCCTGTCGTGTGTTCAACCGATCCAATGTTCACTGGAAATTATTTATTGTTAGAATAGTCAAAAAGCTTTTGTACCTCATTGAAATGTATTAAGCATTCCTAAGTAAAACAGTGATCTGATGAATAAAACAAGGTAAAATTGAAAAATGTTGGTATTAACATTGTTATCGGCCTATGGTTATTTTTTTTTATTTTTTTTCTATTGGTATCGGCCAAAAATGTTCATAATGGTATCATATCATCTTAAATGCAAATGCTTACCGAACCGAGTGGTGATGTCGTAAATTGCATATCATCACATCATATTCGATGTATTATCATAAGTTTACGGCACTTGCGTTGAGCAATATTTGCAAACGGTGACTGTTTTGTCAATGTTTTTTTTTTTTTACCATTGCATTTGTAAATGACTGCAAATCGAAAATGTTATCTGACATGAGTGATGCATAATGCATCTCTGTCAGCAGCTTATCTTCTCCACTTTATATTTTACACTACACACCAATGTGTGCAGAACTGTGATGTCATTAATTGGTTTAACATACTAACAGTTAATTGGACTGCTACTCTCTGTAGAAAGTTGACCCACATGAGAGACAGGTGTAGCATATTCATCTATAGATCCATACAGTTGCATTAGCTGAGGTTGTAACTGTGCCTGTCTATTTGACAGCGTTTTCTTCACCAAACCGTATGCTCCAGATGCATTGTTAGACTCTAGATGAACCACGGTGCAAATGATGGATGCACAGATGTACCGGCTGCTGATATTCATCGCCAGTTATTGACCAAATTAACCCTTAAATGCATGCTAATTTCCCAAACACTTATTCAGGACTTTAGAGACTCAGTTATATCTATCTAGAACAGGATTCATTATTTTCACACTGAAATGTCATGAGATGCAACTGACTGTCAACCACATATTGAGTTACAAAAAACACAATCTCCACATAGACTAAGATACACATCAGCTACACCTAAGTTCTTTCTCAGGCACTTATTGAGTCTAAATAGATGAACAACTTACATGATTTCAGTGGTAAACCCAAATACACTAGTCATATCATACTGTTCATCTGTTGTACTTGCTATAGTTTACTTCAGTGTTGTTGCTACATCAGCAAGCAATGTCAAATGTAAATCAAATCAATTACTGAAACCACCTTAAGTAAGAAATAACAAGTATAATACAGTATGTATTTGTACATGCATATGGGATACTGATAATTCACCATTGTTGATGATTTATTGTTGCACAGAAAATCAATGTAATAGTGTTTTTTTATGAATACAGTATGCTACTCATTTCTCTTGAAATAAACAAAGAAATAGATATCCTGTGACAGTAAACTTAAATAGATATGAAATAATCATAAAAAATATAATTTATGGAAGTGTGAAAAAAACAAAACCAAGTAGACAATCTTCCATACCTTGGGTCTCTAAAGACACTATACACTTTTGGTAGTTAAACCATTAAAATATAAATTCTCTAAAGACCTGAGGTATGCGTTTAAGGTTTAAAACAATCCATGTATCAGTAATAAGCATTAAAACGGCAATATGAAAAAACAATTGTTGATTTACAATTTTTTTTCAACTTTGTAAAAACTCTGTGAATTTAAATGCAAAATCCAGAAATACTGTAATAATAGCCCCAATAGAAGGGCTGGGACTCCTAAGAACATGTAATATAAAATTTTTATTCTTTCTCGTTCTCACGTTAATGTAGAAAAAAACATCATAAATGGATGTGACAGTTATAAAAGCGGCACATACCTATAGAGCTGTTCAGTTGTTACGTAAATTTGTTTGTGAACCTCGTAGACTAATTCGCCATGGGCTCCCTCTGGATATTCCTAAACGTTTTTATAATAGGGGTTTTTGAACTTGTGAGTAAAATAAGGTCTGTGGTAAACATTACTTGACGATACATGAATGTTTTGTTATATGAATGAGTTATACCTCGAACATGAATTCTGAAGCCGTATTGAATTATATAAAAAAAATTTTTAACGCACAGTGGATTCAAATTCACGTTTGAGGTATGATATTTTATGTTGTTGAACAAAACGCCCATGTTTTGTGAAGTACTGCTTATAAAACCCCATAGCAAAATTAAGAGGGAACCCATGGCGAATTAGACTTCCAGGTTTTGGACTACAACCTGAACAGCTCTATAGTTTAAATGATGAGGAAAACACTTTGAAACCAGCAGACTTTGTCTTCTGAGATATCAGTAAAATATCCATAAATGTTGCATGATTGATTGAATTAAGATTGAAATTGCAATATGGCCTTGCAAGATTAATAAACCTTAAAATGCAGTATTTTAAACTGCAAGTCAGAAGTGCACACATTTTTTTAAAGTACAAAATAACCTTTCTTTTCTTATCAATCATCATGTTTTCATAATTTCTCATTTTTTTTTTTTATCTTGTATGTATCTTTTAAGGTAGCTCTCTTTAAAATTTTGGCCCGTCGTGTGTTCAACAGATCCAATGTTCACTGGAAATTATTTATTGTTAGAATAGTCAAAAAGCTTTTGTACCTCATTGAAATGTATTAAGCATTCCTAAGTAAAACAGTGATCTGATGAATAAAACAAGGTAAAATTGAAAAATGTTGGTATTAACATTGTTATCGGCCTATGGTTATTTTTTTTAATTTTTTTTCTATTGGTATCGGCCAAAAATGTTCATAATGGTATCATATCATCTTAAATGCAAATGCTTACCGAACCATGGGTGGCGAACCGTAATGTTTGTTTTTAACAGAGAACTGTTATACCGTAGTAGAAATGGATGGCTCATACAGCTCAGCTATAATGCCATTTGCGGCTATGTTGAGAATGCTATACAACTTGCGTTGTGTTAGGAATTGCAGTCTCACACATTTAAGAATGTACAAAATCGAGGTTGCGTAACTTAAAGCGTCTGCATTGACACACTTGCGCTGTTTATGCTTCGGCCTAACAGGAGCTTGCAGTGTTGAGAAACCTCTGATAAAGCATTTGACAAAAAGCCAGGAGAGTTTGTTATCAAGTGGGAATACAGCAAATTGGATTTACTACAAAAAGCACAATGGACCTGCCTATCTGAAATTCTTACTGGACAATGGACATTAAGAGTTTTACAGCAAAATTTAAAATGTTCTCAACTTTTGCTGAATAACATTTGCAAACTCGTGTTTTTCCTCTATGCAACACTCCCATTGAAATAAATGGATTCACAATAAATTCTAGCATGTAAATTCCCTTGGGGGTATAGGGGCAAGCACATGATATGTGAAACAGGCCTTAGGGTTTAATGGTATGTTCTTGCAGTGAGCTTCTAGTACTTCCTCCAAACCAACAGCTTGCTTTCTATATGATCCTCCATCTAAGGGTCGAAACAAGAATACACATTCTTGCATAGCTTAGATCTTCCTGCTTAGTAGTACAAAACAAAGCAAAAAGACAAAACATACTGTACAACCTTTCACTGATCGGAATTAAAAGGAAATTGCTCTGCTCAAACTTTTTCCAATTAATGTCCTGCTTAGTTTTCCAACACAACAGCTTGTTTATTCTCTTCCATCAAAAAGTCCAAAGATCTGTAGGACACCTCCTAGATCTTCTGACTCAGTAGCACATAAAAAGCACAAAAAAAGGGCAAAACATGAGCACATTAGTCAACCATGTACAGACAAATTTCTTAACTTTCCCACTTATGTCTTGCTATTTTGTATCGCAGATGCACAAATGCATTGGTTTGATGTGTGTGTTTTCAGAAATGCTCTTAAAACTTCTGAATGAATACTCACAGCATGAGCAATACCATCATGCTGTGCTTTTGCAGTTAATAAAATAACAGTTTTCAAACAAATGTAAATAAGTCCTCTGGTTACCGTGAGGGCACATTTCCTTGATGTAGATAATGTAAATTGTCCAATTAACAGTGAATCTATTGAAATATGCATTTTAAGAAAAAAGCTAAACCTCAGAGAACCATTTCAAAGTGTATTTTGTGTGTGTGTAACTGACAGGATTTAAAGGGATAGTTCACCTAAGTATTGAAAATGTTTTAACCTTTATGTTGGTTCTGTGTTTACTGAGGAAGATGCATGAGAGCCTCAGTCACCATTTAAAGCTATTAAATTGATTGGTGCCTGAAGCTGTCAGTCTCTAACTTTCTGCCTAGCATCTCCTTTAATCTCAGAAGAAAGAAAGTTATACAGATTTGAAACAACATGATTGCGTAAATGATGAATGTATTTTCATTTTTGTGTGAACTATGCCTTTTTCATCGAATGCTGTTTTGTATTCATAATAATAGTCTTTTGGATGTAATAATACCACATATTTTTTGCACTTTTATCCTTTGTTGCATGGCCGTCTTTAAGTGTATTTATCTGCAGGTTCAAGAGAAGAATGAAAACACAGAAATTCGTTCCTACCAATTTAAGTTTAACAACCGTGCACAGCGCTTCGAGTATACTTCAAACCACAGATGTGAGTCTTTTCATGCTGTCTCTGTAGTGCTCAGGGCGGTATGCACTTCTGAGGGTAAACGTCACTCGAGATATTCGTGAATCACCATTACAGCACAGCTATGGGAATCAATCCATTCAAAAGTCTGTTACTATCTGTGCATTATCAAAAATTGAATGCGTGCGTGATGCAAGCCTCTTTATTCAGCACGCCAGCACCATGGACTGTCTTTGATAAATTATTCGGGATTCACTCTATTCCCTTTGAAGGCAGATCAGCATGTTTGCAGGCAGTGCGATGTTAACGTTGTTTAATTACTGAATTGTTTTTGTGAGAGGTGTGCCCAATGGTGCACTCCCTTTGTGTACTGAAACAGAGTTTCACCTCAGCAAAACAATTAGAGGGATATCAAAGCTAGTCATTTATCAGTGAGTATTTCAATTATATTTCTTAATTTCAACTTTCTGAGGTTTTGCAGGCATTGCAATTAAAGGTAGCATTTAGTTCACCCACAGACAAATATTCTGTCATCATTTACTTGTCTAAAACAAACAAACAAACAAAAAACCTACTTCCTACTTAAGAACATTGTCATTTTTCCATGAAATTATAAAAATGGTTTTAGAAAAGGACACAAATGTATCATATAAGCCTGATCAAACATTCTGAAGACATTTGTTTTGATTGAGGAACAGACAAAATTTTTATTTCAAAATGAGTAAATGATGACAGAATTTCCAATTTTGTTGAACTATTCCCTTTAACAGCAGAATGTATTATAGATTTTTATCATTTTTAAACTGATTAAGGTGCTTTTGTACAGATTATGGAAAACCGTTACCCCAACCTGTAGTCAATTATAGAATGAATGAACTAGACAGACAGCCGTCTGGCAAGAGGTACCGAATCATTCGGGCCTTCACGGTCAGACTGTGTAACAGCTTCTTCCCCCCAAGCCATCAGACTCCTCAGTACTCAGAGACTGGTTTGACACACACACACTTTCTGAGTTGCACTTTAATTATTATCACTTTATACCTGACTGCTACCTCAATAACACTGCTATGTGCATAGAACACTCATCTCATAGTATATTATGTTTACATTTGGCATTTTTAGAAACTGTCATCTTTTTGCACTACTGTGTACTGGTCTCTCACCGTGCCTATTCTCCTATTAATTTTTAGTAATTTATTGTACTGTCCCGTACTTTTTGCACGTTTGCATGTGAAACTTTATATAGGTATGTTATTTAGTCTGTGTAGTCTCATGTGGTTCTGTGTTTGTCCTATGTTGTTTTATGTAGCACCATGGTCCTGGAGGAACGTTTCGCTGTGTACTGTACTAACTGTATATGGTTGAAATGACAATAAAAACCACTTGACTTGACATATAAACTCAACAAAAAATGAAATGTCCCTTTTTCAGAACACTGTATTTGAAAGATAATTTAGTAAAAATCCAAATAACTTTACAGTTCTTTATTGTAAAGGGTTTAAACAATGTTTTCTATGCTTGTTCAATGAACCATAAACAATGAAGGAACATGCATCTGTGGAACGGTCGTTAAGACACTAACCGATTACAGATGGTAGTCAATTAAGGTCACAGTTATAAAAACTTAGGACAATAAAGAGACCTTTCAACTGACTCTGAAAAACACTAAAAGATAGATGCACCGGGTCCCTGCTCATCTGTGTGAACGTGCCTTTGGCATGCTGCATGGAGGCATGAGGACTGCAGATGTGGTCGGGGCAATAAATTGCAATGTCCGTACTGCAAGACGCCTAAGACAGCGCTACAGGGAGACAGGAAGCACAGCTGATCATGCTGCACATGATCGGTACATCCGAATACTACACCTACGGGACAGGTACAGGATGGCAACAACAACTTCCCAAGTTACATCAGGAACGCACAATCCCTCCATCAGTGCACAGACTGTCTGCAATAGGCTGAGAGAGGCTGGACTGAGGGCTTGTAGGCTTGTTGTAAGGCAGGTCCTTATCAGACATAACCGGCAACAACGTTGGTGATTCAAAATGAGACAGCCCCCAAAGTTGTTGACTGGGGGTGTGCCACCACTGACACCTCATCATTGTGGGCCTGTGAGCAAAAAGGATCCTCTAATTTTGCCATCTTCTTCCGTCCCTTGGATGCAATGCATAATGCATGCTCATCCTCCAAAACAACCAATGTCAACAAACTAAAAAATATCTCGTCATACTGGTTCCTGCCATTGCACAGAGATGTTCTTGCCCAACCCCTCCTGGCTAGAAGGAGAGATGAACCCAAGGAAGATAATAGCTCAAGTATGGTTGTGTCCAGGTCCACGCAGAGAAATAAAGGAATGTGCACTTCCTGCAGTGAGTCATCTTTCTTTAGTCTTATTTAGTTTAGTCTCATTTCGTGGCTTAAAAGTACATGACATCTGTTCATGAATGGTGATGAACAAAGTGCAAACAACAGCCTTGAGCTAAATCATATTTATTCTTCGCATGCGTCTTTGATTCACTGTGTGAAGGTTTACCTGTGAGAGGTTATGTTCCCATTTTGTTGCATGATGTAATGTTGATCCAAAAGATTAGGTAAGTCAGTTCATGGACCGATAACATCAATGTATCACGCAATGTCCTAAATAGGGCCACTTATTACCACTGGCCTTTACAATAAATACATTTTCTCTTTCAGCATGGTATCCTGTCAAATACTAAAAGTTCTTGTCAAATAACTTGAGTGCAAATCATGTTTTTTTTTTGTTTTTTTTATCACAATTTTTGTTATTGTACCACTAACATTATGCATTTTGTATACAATTTTTCTCCTTTTCTTCAGATATTTATAATTTAAAAAATGCACTGAAAACATAAAGGGATTTTTTATTTTTTTTTAATAAAGCTCTAAATTTAGTGTGGTTTATGTTTAAAGAAATGAAAATTTATACAAGTTTTAGGATATTTGGATATTTTTTTTACTGAAATCAACACAAGATCCCAATTAAGAATTACATTTTGTGCAGTGTGGGAACTCCTTGATCTTGGAGTGTGGACATTTTTATTATCTACATAGAACATTTATAAATATTGATATTTTTGATCAGACACAATAACGAATATTTATACAATTTATACTTCCCTCTTTACGATCATGTCCTTGTTTCATGTAAATTTCCTGCTATATATATATATATATATTTTTTTTTTTTCAAAATCATGTTTTTGTTTCTGTTGGTCTTCTTTATTTGACTGGCAATGTATGCTCTCATCCTTCTGAATAATTAATTTTGGCTTGAACAAAGTGTCACATCACCTTTGAATCATACCATAGTGGGTAGAGATACTGTAGGTAAACAAAAAGACTTCCAGTGCTAACACACAATTGATATAATCAGAACATTTACACAACTGTTATAATAGCCTAATCATAATACTTATGGTTCATTCATCACACAACTAGATACTTTTACTGTAAAACATGACAAAGACACTCACTAATGAGCGAGAACTGCTACCTAATGAGCCCGGCAGTTGTTTAAAACTTGCATTAACACAATTTCTTTTTTTTATTTTTAAGATGATTTTTATGATATGATATTAATGATATAGAGATATGAAATCTATTAACAAATCCCCATTGTTTTCATCTTTCCAAACAACAGACTATTCTTAAGCAACAAATCAATGAATCGCACCCCTAAGCTCTCTTCTCCCCTTGGGAACCCAAGTGAGGCAGTTTGTTCTGCCTCTTGTGAAGTTCTTAATGAAGCATCAAGGATATTTTCTCCTTAATTTGTTAATAAACCATGTAACACAGCAAGATAACAGACAACCAAACGTCACTAAAGCAATTTCTGCCAAATGAGCACATCAGCAAAGTGCTGCACAAATTGTTACATTTAGCCCCAAAGTGTTGTTATATGCAACCTGAATCTGTCCATTCCTATTTACACTCACGCTGTGCATCAGTCAGTGGTTATGCTTGGAATAGCATACTTTCATACTACTCTTATTTTATCTCCATGTATAGCCTATAATGTGCACACAATGTAAATTTTCTATTTGCTTGGAAAAGCCAAAATGAGCATTATACACCAGAGCACACTTCGTGGAATACTACATTCTTCACAATGAATTACATGTGACTTGCTCTTCCATTCCCAGTGTAATGAATGAACTTGAAGTAATATCAGATGCAATTTTTAACAACATCATTCTGGACACATTTTTTTTTATCAGATTACCAAAAGTGAAGACCTATTTTACACAAAATTGTATTAAAAATGCAAACTGTAACCTCTTTATTTTCAAGATGATAACTCAGTGACACTCACGGAATTAAACATGCTACGTAATGAGGTCATGTGACAACAGTACTACTGTTTAAAATGTTTTTCATTGGATGAGATAGAAAACATTAAAAAGATTTAGTAAGTAATATTAGGACCATAGAACAAAAAAAGACATTTTAACATAACATTTTACTTAACTCTGCAACATTTTTACTTAAAGTAACTTGCTCAAAACAGATTTTTCAAAAACATCTTGAATGTTAATTAAACTTTTCCATATTTTGGGAGGAAATATTAGACTGTATCTGTTATACACAGACCTAAAATGGCATTGTGCATTAATTCATTAGGGCTGGGTAAAGATATTGTTTTTCCAAATAATCTTAATTTGAATGATTCCGATACTGGTTCTTCAAATCCCAAGATCGAGCTTTTACTTTTAAGTTTACTTCAGTTCTGGTTGTGTTGATTATCATACCTGTTCAATAAATTGCAACTGAACAGCATAGTTAGGGTCTTGTTACATTACAAAAATATATGTACATTTGCATTTATGCATTTGGCAGATGCTTTTATCCGAAGCGATTTACAGAGCCCTTATTACTGGGACAATCAGCCTGGAGTTAAGTGCCTTGCTCAAGGACACAATGGTGGTGGCTGTGGGGATCGAACCGACAACCTTCTGCTTAACACTTTATTGCTTTAGCCCACTACGCCACCACTTCTGGTGAATTTCTTTCATTTGTAAGAAAAATGGACATTATTCCTGAAAAATATCTAAACTAATCAGAATCTAGTTTAATCAAATCGAAATCCAATTGAGAGCTTGTAAATCATAATCAAATACAATCTGGAAATATACATAAAAACCAAACCCTATTCATTATCAATGCTACATTTATTTAGAGTTCACAAAGTCCTTTTCAAGACAAGTCAGTCCAATGAGACAGGCCATCTTGAGAACATTACCGGGCAGCTATTTTCTATATAAACAAGCAGCATGAAACAGCTCTTATCTACTTGAATGGGGAAAATCCCAAATCTCCAAAATGTTTGGTCAAGTTTACGATCAAAAAACATATTTCAAATCAGCAGGAAAATCTGACAATAGTAGACCAATTGGTCTCAGACGCAGAGGCAACTGAGATTCATCTTCCGTCACCCGGATTGAGGCGAGTCACTCCGCAACCATGAGGACTTGGAGTGCATTGGGAATTGGGCTTTCCAAATTGGGGAGAAAAAAAAATTATCCGGCTAAATAAATATTCTCTGGCATTTACCCCTGCTCACCTATAATGCGTATTCAGAAAGAAGTAGGCAAGTATTCCTTTCAGAATGCAATCAGTGATTGAGTTGTAGTGCTTTGAGAGATGGCAGGGTGAGTTGAGCTGAATAGATTGACAAAGAGAGTGTGCTCGTTTCAAAGAACATCTCATTTAAAATGTGTCAGATTGTCATCTGTGGTGGCATGAAAGAGATAAAGGAGATGAGGACAGTACCAGCTGGGTCCAGATTAAAGTGCGACAGACGTGCCATGTGCTTTAACATAGCTCTCACTGAGAAATTATGTGGCAGAACCCAGTTCAGCAGGTCAGTTCAAGTACAGTGGCAATCTCCCTAAAAAGAGCAAAACACTTCTCTGCCTACTGAATTATATAAGGCTCCAGTCCAGCCACCACCTGCTTGACACAATCCATTGGGGAGAAATTGATTTATTATTTTATTAAATTTTTTTATGACTTGTTTTTGTCAAGTAAAAATGTCTAAACATCCTTAAAAAAATAAAACAAAAGATATTAAGCCTTGTTTTCAGATACATTTTGTGAGGCTTATGTTTAAAACAAGAAAAAATAAAGAAAATAAAAACTTAATTCGAAGGCAAAACACTTGTCTTACTCTGTAACATAATACCCTACTATAACATAATGAAATATTCACAATTTATATGTTGCTTGCAAAAAAATGTGTGTGAATACATGGCTACTTTCGATGAAGAATGTAGAAACAGGCTTTTTATCAGCAAGTGAAAGTTTAACTCTATGCAAGGGCAATATCTGACAAATTAAATATTTTAGAGTAGTGCAACTATAAAACATATATTTACTATAGAACTTTCCATGACTGAAGAATTTTCTGGGTTCAGTAGAAGTTAGGCTCCATTGTCAGGATTTGTGGCATAGTGTTGATTACCACAAACATATTTTAGACTCACTTAAAAAAAAAACAGTAAAGCACTGAAAACTAGTGTTTGACGGATATATCCCTGAGGCCAATAAATGGGGCATTATTTGGTATTTTTAAATTATCGGCATTGGGCGATACTTTTTCCAGTTTGGATGATTAGTTTAGTAAGCCTCAACGGAATCACTTGTCTGCATGTGAAGGAGCCTTCTGAGACAATCACTATTTTTTTATGTGCCATCATGTTAAAAAAAACCCTATGTAACCGTGTACGTGTTCTGCTGACACAGGAGCGGGCAGGTATTTTACGTGCAGAGGCGACCAGCTGAGTCAGACTGCACGTACCCTTCCCCAATGCCACATAAAAGTCACGGTCTTAGAATCACATATGTGTCTGCCGGACCAAACTCCAGGCAAGTGTCGCTAACAGAGAACGCTTGCAGGTCCCCAGTGCGATCAGCAGGGCCGTCTTTAGAGAGAGGGCCCTGAGTCCAACTGATTCTAGCAGCTCGAATGGATGTCTCTGGAGGCCCGCGAAGACCACTGAGAGATCCCAGGAGGGGAACAGGCTTGGCCGGGAGGGATTCAACCTCCAGGCGCCTCTTAGGAACCTGATAAATAAGTCGTGCTTACCCAAAGACTTGCCGTCTACTGCGTCGTGGTGGGCCGCGTTGGCAGCGACATACACATTTAGGCTGGAAGGGGACAGCCTCCCCTCCAGCCTTTCTTGCAGAAATAAAAGCACTGACCTAACTGCGCACCTCTGTTGGTCTTCAGCCCAGGAAGAACACCAATTTCCGAACAAGCGCCACTTCAGGGCGTAAAGATGCCTGGTAGAAGGGGCTCTGGTTTGTTTGATTGTGTCTACGATGGCAGGTGATAGACCAGCTAGATCTTCCGCGTCCCATCCAGGGGCCAGACATGGAGGTTCCAAAGGTCTGGGTGCAGATGCCAGAACGTGCCCTGTCCCTGAGAAAGGGAGTTCGCCAGGGAGGGGCTGTCGCGAGGAATACGAGGTCCGAGAACCAGGCCCGAGTAGGCCAATAAGGAGCCACCAGGGTGACTTGTTCCTCGTCCTCCCTGACCTTGCACAGCACCTGTGCAAGAAGGCTCACTGGGGAAAATGCATACTTGTGCAGCCCCGCAGGCCAGCTGTGTGCCAGTGCGTCTGCCCAGAGGGAAGCCACTGTTTGGGCATACCAGAGCGGGCAGTGGGAGGTCTCTCGGGAGGCAAACAGGTCTACTTGGGCCTTGCCGAACCGTTCCCACATCAGCTGGACCGACTGGGGGTGAATCCTCCACTCTCTGCTGGGCAAGCGTTGTCGGGACAGCGCATCCACTACCATATTGAGGATGCCGGGGATGTGAGTGGCGACCTGAGTCGCTGCTGGATCCAAGGGAGGAGATGACGGCGAGTCGTGACATGTGTCGGAAGCGTACGCCACCATTGCGATTTATGTACGCTACCATGGTGGTGCTGTCTGACCTGACTAGGACATGTTTGTCCCGAACTAACGGGAGGAACTTCTGCAGGGCAAAGAAAACAGTCAGAAACTCTAGGCAATTGATATGCCAGCACAGCGGGGCCCCTTTCCAACGGCCCGCGGCTGCGTGCCTGTTGCACACGGTGCCTGAATCCAGTTTTGAAGCGTCGATCATGGCCAGGACGCGTCGGGACACCTGCTGCAAGGGGACCCTTGTCCGCAGAAAGCACAGGTCTTTCCAGGGTTTTGATGTTTAGCAGCAGGCGGGGGTGATAGTCGCACATTGCGTGCCACGGCGCCATGTTCGTCTCGTGACTCGAGTCTGGGGACAGTGCTGAAGCGGTCTCATATATATCAACCCCAGCGGCGTGGCCGCCGCGGAGGATGTCATATGCCCCAGGAGCTTCTGGAAAGGTTTTTAGAGGGACCGCCGTGCCTGGCCTGAGGGCGCTGAGGCATTTTAGCACTGACTGTGCATGTTCGCTGGTGAGACATGCTGACATTGAGACTGCGTCTAACTCCATGCCGAGAGAAGAGATACTCCGAACCGAGGCGAGCTAGCTCTTTTCTCTGTAGACCTGAAGCCCTAAACGGTTGTGGTGCCTGAGCACCTAGTCTCTGTGAGTGCATAATAACTCTAGGGAGTGGGCCAAGATAAACCAGTTGTCGAGGTAATTGAGTATGCGAATGCCAGCTTCTCGGAGCGGGGCAAGGGCAGCCTCTGCGACTTTCGTGGAGAAGTGAGGGGACAGAGACGTGCCGAAGGGGGGACTTTGTACTTATACGCCTGGCTGTCAAACATGAGCCATAAAATTATATATTACAATATTACAACTTTGTTACCATATAGATGCAAAGCTGTAAACCCTGTAAGTGATTTTAGATAAAATCATCTACCATTATAAATGCCTTACTGTAATCACAATTTTTGCTACTATTAAATAGATGAGGGACAAGTCAAAAGTGTTTTCTGTGGTAATCAACCTTATGCTACAAATGCTGATGATTAAGCTTAACTTGTATTGAACCTAGAAAATATATTTAATTTCCATGTCTTTTACAGGCCTAGAAAAGAATTCCCTGATATGTCTAGGCTTTTCATGAATGTTTGAAACACTATTGCCAGGTGTATGTCTGTATGTGTGTGCGCGTGCACTTGTTGGAAAGCTTGCGTGAGCATGACTAAGCTCTTCAAAGAAAATATCTGTCTCATTTCATGTTGTATGCATCAACAAAGACTCAAGTGAACTAAAGCGGAGACACTAGCCTTTTAGCTTAGTTGTACAGAAACAAAAAGAAAAAGAAAAAGGAGAAATGGAGATGCAGATGTAATTCAAGTCAAAACAATTCTTGAGTATGTCACATCCGATAACAAACACACAAGCAGTCTGTCTATTGGGATGCCGCTCAGCATCTGTGCATTGAGAAAAAATATGAAATGTCATCAGCAAACATTATAATTTAAAATTGAATGTCATGCAAATTGTATTCCCACCTGGCAAGCTGTATAAAATTTACATTTCAAAATACGGTAGGCCACCATCATCAATGCTAATACTTGTAAATAATGTAAATTGTTAATTAGGGCATAATCATTTGCTATATTAATTTTAATTGACTTTACTAATGCTGCCTTTGTCCTACAGGAAAGTTTGCATGTATGAGTTCAGAAGTCATTATTATGATATTATGGGGTTGGGGAAAATAAATCTAATCTTCATTTGAACGATCCCAATAATGATTCTTAAAATCTCAAGATTGATAATTTACTCTATGGCAAGGGTGTTTATTAAGACAAGTAGATCACAAGAAAACCACTGGTTGATCTTGTTAACAGGCTAGAAGGAAAAGAGAATAGAGAGCAAAACTACACAAATAACAAGAATCTTAAAAATTACATTTATAACTATTTTTGGTAACTGCTCGCTGTTTGACTCTTTGACAGGTGATATACACTCACTAAGCACTTTATTAGAAACACTATCATCCTTATAAAGTGCCCAACATGGTCTTCTGCTGTACCCCATCTGCCTCAATGTTCGACGTGTTGTGCATTCTGAGATGCTCTTCTGTTCAATCCAATTGTAAAGAGTGGTTATCTGAGTTACCATAGCCTTCCAGTCAGCCCAAACCAGTCTGACCATTCTCCATTGACCTCCCTCACTTACAAGGCATTTCTGTCTGAAGAACTACCGCTCATTGGATGTTTTTTGCTTTTGGCACCATTCTGAGTAATCGCTATAGAATATTGTGCATGAAAATCCCAGGATATCAGCAGTTACAGAAATACTCAAAACAGCCTGTATGGCACCAACAATCATGCCACGGTCTAAATCACTGAGATCTGTTTTTTCCCATTCTGATGGTTGATGTGAACATTAACTGAAGCACCTGACCCATATCTGCATGGATGTATGCATTGTACTGCTGCCACAAGATTGGCTAATAAGATAATCCCATGAATAAGTAGAAGTACAGATATGAAGTGCTCAGTGATAGTATGTGTTCTTTATTTGAGTGTGTGCTCTAAGAGCGCTCACAGAGTAACTAAATGGATAAAATATCAATCAAAAAATTCTAGTTGAAGACCCATCTTGATGAGGTATTACTGTAAACACAGTCATTTATGTCTAAAGTGAATGTAAACAGCTGGACACAAACACGGATTTGTATTAAAATATCAAACTTCAGAATGTCTTTAATTTTGTGTTTTAATTTGTAACATTGATTTTAATTTGTTTATTTTTGTGTAATTTATTACTGATTGTTTACTTCAGTCTTGAATAATTACTTGAAATCTTGAAACGATGTTTAATCAAAATAGTTTTTGTTGTGGGACCGAAATTTGTATTGAGAATTGTCAAATTGCATTCACGTATTAGCAAAAATTGAGAAAAATACCCAAATTAATTAGAATTTAATTGAATCGAGACCTTTAATCGGAATCAATCAAACTGAATCTGGAATTCTGTATTGATTCCCAGCCTTATTATTTGATGTGCATTCTATAGCAATTTCATATTTCTTTTCACTTACTAACAAACAGAAATATTTTGAGTAGTTCTGCAACAAAATAAAGAGTAAATTATGTGTATGTAACTGATGTTTTATCTATGCATTTTATCATTCATGCACTGCCATAGTAAGAATTTCTGAGAATGTAGTTTTGTTTGCGCAAGATTTTCAGATTATAAACCAGCTTAATGAATAGAATTTTCTTGCAAGCTTTATCCCTATTCTTCATCAACAATACATAAAATAAGTACAAAATAAACTGTACATTCAGCATTCACAATTACAACTTCATTGATCTTACACAATGATTTTTAATTGTCATGCCCACCACTCGAAAAGTAAGGACTTAAATAAAACCCAGAGTTTCCACTGGTAAATACGACATTGTGGCATCCATGTCCCCTCATCTTATAAATACGATCATTCCAACATAACTTAAAAATAGCTTGACATTATATCACCTACAGCACTATACATTTGTGTAAACTGTTTATATTTGAAGGTCATATGCACACATCATAAGTAGCTGTTTTCCATTTCAGTGCAAAATTCATTAGTTTTAATGAATTGAATATTAAACTTTCCACTCGGAGTAACGCCTTCTGCGCTGTTTAGCAGGAGTTAATCCATCACTGTAGGAGCTAAAAAAAATGTCACACTATCAGCTATGTTGGAGCATCAGCCATGTTCGACAGATGCAGTCACAACCCATTCTTTATTCCGAGGAACAGAATGCCACTTCCTTTATTTTATCTTAGTGGCTGTTTTAGTGTTACATTAACGTGTAATGCCTTGGTGAGATTAATTACCCAGCAGCCCTGCTTCATTAGAACATGCATCCGTTTGAAGTACCATGTGCTGCGCTTCTAACTGCTCTTATTAAATGCAAATACTGCTCATCAGCCATCTGGGAGATAATCAATTAGAACCTCTTGGGCAAGGACTAAAATTACCTGCTACATTTGCCATGTAGAGATAGGTGCGACAGAGGGGAGCAAAAGAAAGAATTAAAGAATGGAAGTGCAGTTCATTCAGTAATCATTCAGCGATGGATAATTCAAAGGCAAAGAGGTTGCAGCTATTGCAGATGATTGCGAAGTCATTAATTAAATCTGCGTAATCTGCAAAGTGGGCTAATGACTCTTGGAGCTCATCACCAGATGTGGTGAACATCTTCAGAATAGATGTAACTGCTCCATATTTGTCTTGGTTTGTTCAGAGATAAGGATAAAGCCATTGTCAGAAAGCCTTTCCCAGGCTCTATTATATTTGCCAAATTTGTTAGCTTTTCTTACACTGTTGTCATCTTATTTTGAAATAGTTTTGTTCTGTAAGGGAATTTTTGACCAGCTACTCACTAAGTTTGGAAAATCACGGCCATCTTTTAATTAAAATGGTGGGATTCTCAATCAATAATATTATATGCTAGAGCAAAAATCCAAATACAACCATCTGCTACACCAATGTAAATCATGATTCCACTGTAATAGTTTATAGAACTTAACAAGTTAAGCCATTGTTCATAAAATATAATGTAATTAAATTACCTGTTGTCTTTAGCATAGATGTCGTCTCTGAAAATCTTGTTGATCAATGTAATAACGATGGATTGCATTAATCTGTATGTTTAAATATGTCCTAAAAAAACCATAGTAAAAGATGTATAGAAACACACTGTGACGTGCCATGTTTGTTTATGTTTGAGGTAGTCACGTGAAACTACCACAATAACCCGTTATGTCACCGTTCGGCACTCAGGAAAAGAGCAACCGGTTTATGCTCCAGATTACCCCAGCCGTGAACCAGCGGAGCACAGGCTCGGCACAAGAACCATCAAAATTTCAGTGAAAAAAGGCTAATAATGTGCTTTTGTTTCAGTGTTTTGAGACCTGAGACCTGTTACTTATGAAATGGGAAGGACTTTGTATGAATTCTCATTATTTTAATCCTCTGTAGACTATATCTGAATTACTTTTATTGACAGTGTTCTGCTTAGGAGTTGTAACCTGCTGCAGTTAGAGATTTTAACTTCAGGGGAATGACTAGTACAAGTGATAAGATAATCCTTTGTCAATAAGAATGTGTTTAGGGCTCTATAAGAACTATGTGAAACGGATGATCTCACTGTTGTCTCCCATAGAGGACATAGTTAGACAGTTGTCCCCCGGCTGTAAATAAAGGACTCAATAAACGGACTCAAGTCTGGACTCCAAACAAATCCACCATAGAAACATGAAAGACAAGTGGAGACATGGAGAATTACGTTATTATTTACATTTCTTTCAAAAATGTGTAATTAATTTGAAACAAGGTAACATTTAAAAAAAGCAGAACAACTAAAAAGAAAAGAACAGACACCAAAATCACCTGGAGTTTACTGTGGGTGTAAGCAGCACCTTGCTGGATGCGTCTCTAAATAGGTAAGGGCTAAATTAATCATTGTGGCATTGTTTAATCATCTTGTGGCCTCTCAAGAGCCTCAGCTAGTGTATTTCTTTAATGATGTTCAAGAGAGCTCTGACCCTACAGGTCCACTTACATTAGCTGCATGCTGATGAGTTTCACAGCTCCATTACTCTGTGATATCTGGGAACAAAAGACACCACAGTCAGTGAAACAAGTCTTTGAAATGTACCGACAAGCCATGTATGTATATGACGCACAAAGAAGAACACACTTTACAGGTTGGGCACATTTGTGAGTGCTTAAATAATATTTAGCTAGCTTTTATTTGGCAATGTATAGTATCCAAGGCAAAAACACTGTTATCCACCAGTAAAAGCTTAGTTTCACTGACCTCTACTAAATTGCATGCCTTAAGTGATAGAGCGGGGACAGCTAGTGACTGCTTTTTACTTTATACAAAAGGTTTTAGACATTATAATAATACCACACATTTTTCCGCACACACCTCCATGGCAGCAACTAATGGAGGAAAGCTCCCACTGAATTCTTTCATTTTCAGATTTGACAGAACTCTAAACAACAAGAGATGCTGACCGAAAAAGGCCTGAAGGTCCCCAACAAGTTTGACTGATGCTATAGCAAGTACCAGCACAGCCTTAAAAGAGAGTATGTGCAACCTTATCGCCTCAAATGTCTCAAACAGAGAACCCGTAAGGGCATTTAACACCAGTGCAAAGCCTCAGACCAGGATATTAGCTGGGTGAAAGGGTCTTAATCATCTCGCTCCATACAGAAATTTGCTGACCAGAGGAGGACCATTAGAGGTCATGAGTGGTTGCTATGGTAGCAACATAAAGCTTGAGCATGGATGGAGTGAGTCCTACATCCAAACGCACTTAAAGTAAAGAGAGTATCGTCTGCACAGGGCAATATGTTGGGTCCTCACTTCAGGAGGAACACCAATCGGCATTTTAAGGCATACCACTGCCTTGTTAAGGGGGTCCTGGACTCTAGTACGGTGTCTAGCATCGGTTTGCGACAGCCCTACTGTTTAAGTCGACCCCCGTTATAAGGCCAGATATACAGTCTCCACAGCTCTGGCTGAGGATGCCAGATCGTGCCTCAAGCCTGCAAGAGCAGATCCATCCTCAAAGGAATTTCTCAGGGGGGAGCATACAACAACTCTTCCACCTTCGGGAACCAGTGGCTGTTGGGCCATTTCATTTACCTGTATCTTGCACAATTGTTAATGAAGCAGATGTGGAGAAATGCATATTGCATTTTGCTGGCCATATGTGAGCCAAAGCATCCAAGCCTTGTAGAGCTTGTTCTCATGGAGCACCAGAGGTGGCAATGTGTGGTCTCCAGGGAGGAAAACAGGTCCACCTTGGCTTCCCCGAATAACTCCCAATACTGTAAACTGACTGAGGGTGGAGTCTCCATTCCCCGTCATTGCACCCAGTAAATCTACTCCGCTGATCAGGTGGCTGGGTAATGTGCATTACAGGTATGGACAGGGGACATGACTCACTCCAGAGGAGAATTCCCCAGATTCAACATTGGGCCTTTTTGACTATACTTCTCCTTTGTGATTTATATACACCACAACTCATCCCCAAGCAAGCCTAGCAAGGTGACAGCAGCTTCAAAACACATGCATAGGGTGGATCGGCAAGCGTAACCAGCCAATCAAATTGGTGTGATGTATAGGGTTTCAAGGTCACTGCCCCTGAAAAAAGCTCCCACAGCATCAGCTTTGGACTCAGCGTTGAAGTTACCGACATAAAAGTAAACATGATTCTATCAGAACAGGTTGTATTTTTCTTTTTAGTTTATCTTTTAATTGTGATTATGATGTTTAAAAAGGAAAAAAAAAAACTACAATTTGTAAAAACTGCTTTAATATTAAAGGTGCACTGTACATTTCAGTTTATCATTTGCTGGCTCTTCTTCTTCACCTCAGTGGTCTATTTTTTTAATTAACTGCTTCCAATATAAATTGAAACTCTTTGATAACAGTCTTTATCGCGTAGACTTCGCAAAACTTGCTTGACTCATGCTGCTGCACCCTTAGGTCAGAAGAAACAGGAAGTGCTGCTGCTGTTCACTGATTAATGAGGATATCAGCAGAGGTCAAGCAAAGCATGTGGCAGAATAATTGGTACAATCAAGCAGAGGTCTTGCTTACCTGAAACTGGCAGTTACAGGAATGTTTTGCATAATTTCCCTATACTTGGCAAGTGATGTGAATTAATTACTCATGAGGATATGGAAGCTGAGCGATAAAAAGAGGGAAGAAATTGACTACCTCTGTGAGTCTGTTATTGAAAGGTATTCATTTTCTCACTCCATCAACCCTCTCAATAACTTAAGAGAAATAAAGACAGAGCCCCATTCCACCCAAACTGACAATTTACAATAAGAAATAAATCGCTCAAACATAAGAATTCAGAAATGTTGTACGCACCCTCATGTCGTTCCAACCCTGTATGCTTCAACACAAAAGGAGACCTTATACAGCTCTTTTCCATACTTAAGTGACCATGTCTGTCAAACACCAAAAAAAGACACACAAAAAACTCCTTAAAAGTAGTCCTTACAACCTGCGCACTATATTCAAATTCATTTGTAGCAATACAGACATCACTGAATGAAAATCATAGACTTTCAAGTACTTTTTCCAGCACCAATTTTTCATTTTCAAGGACTTCACAGGAGGTAGGAGAACTCAGATTTTTCATATTATTCTACAATATTCTGAGTTTCCAACTTGTATTACAAGTGACGTGAACAATATTTACAAGTCGAAAACTCGTAATTACAGTAATTCCAACATGACATAGATTATTAACAAATGTAAGAGGTAGAAATGAGGAATGAAAAAATAACACTCAAAGTAAAATAGTGTGGAATTTTATTACAAAAATAAACTACTGACTGAACCATGAAAATGTATTGTCCTTTTTTAAATTAAATAAATATATAAATATTAACATATTTTCAAATCTTAATATTCAAATTTTAAAGTTTTTAAATTTATTTTTAAATTGACATTGTTTTCTTAGTCCACAAGAGCATTTAATTTTCAACTAATGTTAAGTCAAAAGTAAAATGAGGGTGGAAAATGCTTTGATAGACAGTTCTAACACACTCTCATGGCGAAATCGGCAGATTTTAATAATATTAAAATATTATTTACATTGTCAACCCGGTTCTCGCCGCCTCCTTTCCCGGGTTTAGGCACCAGTGTAAAGCAGTTCAAGGGAAAGGAGGAGGAGAACCGGCTTGACAATGTAAATAATATTTTAATTATAAACTTAAACCAAAGGACACAAACACACACACGACAGACATGTCCGTAAATGATCTCTCTCTCCCGCACCATCCTCTGCAGTTGGCCTTTATCCTTCTTGGAGGCTTGATTAGCCTAATACGGGACCGGGTGTGTAGGATCACGACCCGGCCCCGCCCTCCGCCCTGCTACAGTTAGCATCCTCTCAGCCTTGTCGGCAAACATCCTGCTGTTCTCTACTAATGCAGCATCTAGTCAACAAATGAATTACTTTATAATGATATGACAACGTGAGCTGTATTGTACTGTATACACACCTTTTATTTGTTGATGTTTTAAATCCACATCTGAAGTGTTCCACTCCATGCAGTGTAGTCTCATGTGTCACATCAAACACCACAAGGCAGTGGACCCTTCCCAACAATGGGGAAAACTATCGGTGTGGATTTTTGCAGATAACCGATAGTTCCAGAAATCTGTTATCTGTGCTGAATAATCGGCAAAACCGACATATCAGTTGACCTGTAATTTATATATATGTGTACATTATTACCACTTACTGCTTCATGTATACTGTGGATTCTGACATACTACTCCATTTTGGCATACTATATAGCAGAGAACTATGGATATTCAGACACAGCAATTGTTGTCACCTAGCATGAAGTTTGGTTGGATATGCAAGTTATTACTCACATTTTAGAGGTCTGTGTATTCACATTTGTCAACAACACAAAAGTACAGACCTTTGTTTTTTATTTTATTTGCCCCACACCACATGTAAAAAAAAAAAAAAACAAAAAAAAACAACAAGCTGTGATTGGCCGCTTTTCATGTCAGTTAAACGGCCCCTTCCAATCTTGGGCGGCTTAAATATGTGCCCTGTGTGCGGGAGGTATCGCACATATAATCAAATATATCTGGAAAATGTATGTTTTTATTGGACATGCTATACGTATAGAAATGTGACAGATTTACTTTTAAGCACTTTTCAATAAAACAAGTAGATTTTCCAGGTCCTTAAATTTTAAAAGTAATTTAAGCACATTAAGGACCGTGTGAACCCTGAAGTAGGAGATGGCAAAATCATAAGAAATTGTATGAGTTGGCTTGTACAATAATGTACTATTTTCCCTAAGTTTAACTTCTAAAACAAACATAACCATAAAGTCTAACTCCTTACCCAAACCCTAAACATAACCATGATTTTAATAGGAAAAAATATTTTGTGTACCACAGAAGAAAAAATACATTTGGGTTTGGAGAGGATGGAAAATTATTAGAATACAGGTTATTAACACTCATCACATTTTGTATTGCATAAATAAATATGGAAAATATTTAGTTCACTGACACTTCATTTTGTAAAATAAAATGTTTGATAGTAGGCTAGCTAAAATTTGTTGCCTGTATTTTATCGATTTGATATACTGTTTGATAATTTGTTGGTCTCTATGGGAATAAAAATTGTACCTTTTCGTACAAGCAAAGTTGGACGATATTTTACGAGTTGTCATGAGAATATATTGGATGATATTCTCCTCTGGTGAAGCTCTGAAACTCAGATTCAGATAGATTATTCAGATTAAAAAATGCCACACCAACATCACTGATGGCAAAATGCCATTGATTCTTGCGTGTCCTAACCATACATTACATACCAGTTCAAAAAGCTGCAGTGAAGGATTTTCAGTGAATAATTACTTAATTTTAAAAATTGTTGTCCACCTTCAAAAGTCAACATCACTGATGGCAAAATGACATTGGTTCTTGCGTGTCCTAACCATGCATGTCATACCAGTTAAAAAAAGTCGCAGTAGAGGAGTTTCAGTGAATAACGACTTAAATGTTCAAACTGTTTGATCCTCACTTAAAGCTGTTGTATAGCTTTACAAGTCAACACTGATGGCAAATTGCCATATGGTCCTTTGATGGTGTTTTTTGTCCTTTTTAGAGCTTGCAGCTGTGGTCACTATGACATCTAGCAGTATATATCAGTGAGAATAAGTAAATAATGACAATTTTCATCTTTGAGTTAATATTAATTTAAAGAACATTACGCATACAACAACAAAAATGCAATTCAAAGACTTTAACATATATTTTCCACAATGTTTACTAAAAGTGGAGCCTACTTCTATTGTGGTGATTGACATTTAAAAAAGGCTGCTTTCTGAAAGTGGTTTTCCTTTAATGAAGAACATGCCTCTTTCTGAAAATGAAAAACAACTCAAAGTTAGGGGTTTGAATTGTTAGATACAAGTTCATGATTATAACAGCTAAATTTAATTAGCTATTATAAGTCCTGCACCTCATTTTCTCCCATGCAGTTCTGGTAGAAAAGTGGAGATGGTCTAAATTATCTCGGTGAGAGTTGTTCACATTTCTCATGAAAAGGTATGCACACTTGAGCTCAATGTTATCATATCTACATGCTGAAGTGATTCTCAGAATATAAAAGCAGTAATTATAGCGACTGACTGAGTGGTGATTACTTTCTCTTTTAGAGTGAATATTGACTGCAATATCCAACACTTCAGAACAGCATGGGGAAAACAGCATCATAGAAATGCTGGACAGAATTTTTATGAGACAACTTTACAGGAGTGTGATAAGGACCAGAAGAGTCACAAGGAGAAAAGGAATGGTGTTCCAAAATATGTTTATTTGGTAGGAGGTGTAAACAATGTGCAAATAATTAAGTGTTTAAAAGCGAACATGAAAACAAGGTTACCTTTCAAAAAGTTCTAAAAACCAGACCTGTTTTTGGTACTAAGAGCAGTACATACTCCCCTCCCTAAACATTGGAGGCAAGGGTTTCCTTTGCACTCCAGCAGCACTAGCAACCTTGTCCATGTGCTCAAACACTCTTCATCCATCTTGTTTCCTTCCCCCTTGTGGCAGCTGGCTTAAATACATGATGGTTCTGCCACAACAAATTGGAACATAACAATTTTAAAATAATATTGTCCCTCACCTCCTCATTCTTAAATACAATATAATTGAATAAATACATAAGAACAAGAGATGTATGAGAGTAAAAACACCAATAAATAGGATGGATAAAACATTTGCACAATAAAACCCCAATAAATACTGAAAAATGGTGAGTAAAAAAGAAACAAATCCTTCACACACACACATATATTAAATTCCTGTGAAGGAGACCGACTAGAATGCTCTCCATCACAAGGAGAAATGGTGAGCTTTCACTTATTTAAAGAGGCCATGTCATGAGGAATCAAATTTACCTTGATCTTTTGACATATAAGAGTTCTTTGTACTATAAAAACATACAGTAAATTTCAGAACTCAGAACATCCTCCCCAGTCCAAAAAGAGGATTTATTGACACCAAGCTTCAGAAACGCCTTGTTCTCTACATTTGTGATGTCACATAAGGTACTCATTAATGCATGACAGGCTCCAAGACAGCACAACATCAACACCCTCATTTACATTAACGCCTGTTTGTCCCGCCCACTGGTTGTTATTGAAATAACAAAGAGACTGCAATAACAGGGAAAGTCGGAAATGTAGCATTGCATAGCAATTTTGAAGGATGGAAACACTTGTTTTTGTTCCTGAACTCGTCAATGTGGATTATATTGTTTGGTTGGCACATTTCTCTAAGGATTCTTTTGAGAAATATTATGATTCAGACTTTGCTAATTAACTTTAAAAGATGTAGCTTAACCAGCAACACTGGACACGACATGGTGAGTAACAAATTTAATACCAAGGATTCTGTCTGTATTTGTTTGAGATGCAAGGAATTGCATGCCACATGCCACACCCTCCAGCCCCTGGCTGTCGGAGACACTTCACGATCACCGAACTGAGCTGAGGGCTTTTGAGAGAAAGTAGCATAAGCCAAAAGACCCTGCTGACCTGTGTAAGTATCAATCACTTCTCTCCTCTTTTGCCGCTAGAGTTTCTGCTGCAAAAAAATTATTATTACCAGAACAAGATCCATAACACTTCAGATTCCTGTAATTTAATCTTCTCTGACTGCTGATGACTTTGCCACGTTTTTTTTTACTGACAAGGTAGTGAGCATCAGCAGCCAGTTTTCTACTCTTAACACCCACAGCTACTCTCTTCCAAAGTCCCATCCTCTGTTTTCCTATTTTTCTCCCATCTCCGAGACTGAGGTCTCCAAAGTGCTTCTTTCCAACCTTCCTACCACCTGTCCACTTGACCCTATCCCCTCCAATCTTATGCAAAATGCCTCTCCATTGATCTTACCAACACTCACACACATTATCAATGCATCTCTTACAACTGGAAACTTTCCCAATACATTCAAGCAGGCTCGAGTAACGCCAATGCTGAAAAAACGAAGACATAACCCCACAGTAGTCAACAACTACAGACCAGTCTCTCTCCTACCCTTCCCATCTAAAACTCTCGAGAGGGTATTCAGCCAGTTATCTTCTTTTCTCTCACAGAACAACCTACTCAACAGATATCCGTCTGGCTTAAAAAAAGGACACTCAACAGAGACTGCCCTCTTGTCAGTAGCTGAAACCCTGTGACTGTTTAGAGCTAACTCTAAATCATCCATCCTTATCCTCCTTGACATGACTGCTGACTTCAACACAGTGAACCACAACATCCTCCCCTCCACACTTTCTAACTTAGGCATCACAGGAATTGTGCTTGGATGGTTTGTGTCAAATCTCACTGGCGTCCAAGACACATCAGTTGACCACTGGGGTTCCTCGAGGATCGGTGCTTGGACCCCTCCTCTTCTCGATGTACAATAACATCACTCGGACTGTTCAATGAGGCACATGGCTTTTCCTACCACTGTTACGAAGATGATATGCAGCTCTACATGTCTTTCCAGCCTGATCACCCTTCTGTCTCAGCTTGAATCTCTGCCTGCCTCTCAGACATTTTGGCCTGGATGATGGAACGACACCTTAAGCTCAACCTTGCCAAGACAGAACTCTTCATGATCCCAACCAACACACCTGTTGACCACAACCTCACTATTCATATTCGTTGAACTACACTAAGACCAACCAGAACAGCTGGAACATTTCACTGCACACATCTCATCAACCGCCCGGTCTTGCAAGTTGGTGCTTTACAGCATCAGGAAAATTAGACCTTTCTTGCCTGAATATATACATAAACATATACATATTAGCTCTTCCGGGTGAACACTGGCGCTATTAGCTGCCGCTGCTCAGGGAGGGAATTTTTAAAACTTTTAACTTCTAAATACTCCTGCACTTATAAATGCATGAAGGCATTTATGAACTGTTTTAAATTATTTTAAGGAGTAACTCTGACCTGTGTATCCACGCTGATTCGGCGGGTTGGTACGCTGGTTGATCTACCTGTGTATTGACTGTTGATGCTTCTCTGCGGTTGCCAGTTTGCCTGCCAGTGAGCTACTGACTGTTCTTCGTGGTACCTCTGGCATGGGGATCAACTATGAAGATCACTGAGCTACTAGTACGAATGAACCACATCTGGGTCGACCTTTCTGCTGTATATCATTTGGTGGCGTGGACGATGCTCCAGTATTCGACGGCGGAACTTACTCAGCTCCGTTTGCGTCCGTTTAATCTTCTGTCAGCTCCACATCTTCCCTTGGATATTGTGTACATACCGCGTCGGAAATACATACATCGCGGGTCTCGGCGGAGTTATAACATCGATGACTCGTGTCAAATACGGTCCTTTTGGTCAACTAAACCACACTTGCCTAGGAGGCTCACACGGTCTGTCGATCACAGTGTATTAACCAACCTGGCCAGATCGGTTGACAACGATTCTGGTAGAAACTATTTTTCCTTTGGATTACTCAATATGCGATCACTTTCCACTAAAGGACCCCTGGCAATACTTCATAAAGAGAAGTTGAAGGTATCTCATCTAACTTTGTCTACATATTCTTCTTTTGAATCAATTGCCTTAAAAATTAATGGTGCCATCCTCACAACTATTTACCGCCCTCCCAAGAGCAATAATGTATTTTTAACTGAACTCTCTGAACTCTTGACTTATCTATGTTCCATATCTCCAAATGTTATCATTTTGGGTGATTTTAACATTCGTATAGATAATGTCAGTAATGCATTTACAAGTGAATTTTTATCATGTTTGGATGGCTTTGGTATACAACAATTTAACCCACTGCCCACTCATACTAAGGGGCATACTCTTGATCTTGCTTGCTGCTCCGGTATATCACCTTTTAATTGTACTGTTTCTGATCCATCTATATCGGATCACTTTCTGGTGTCCTTTTGTGCCAAACTGGCAGTTTTTAAGGTAAACCTGTGTCGTCCGATTACATTTCAGAATATTAAGAACATTAATGTGCCTACTCTTGCTGATGAACTTGCCATCTTCTCCAGTAAATCTGATTTCTCTACTGTTGATGAACTGGTTACATATTACAATGATGGACTGAACATGATTTTAGATGAATTTGCACCTGTGAAGACTCGATCTGTTTCATTTGTACATTCAGCTCCTTGGTTTACACCTGAACTGCGTGAACTTAAAACTGAAGGCCGTAGGTTAGAGCGGTTGTACATCAGGTCTGGCCTTACTGTTCATAAAGAAATGTATGCTGAACATACTCAAAATTATAAAAATGCACTGTCCAAAGCTAAATCTGATTACTACTCCAACGTAATTGGAGTTAGCAATGGGAACTCCAGGTCTCTTTTTTCGGTGGTAAACAATATTTTGAAACCACCTGATTCTTTGTCATATGATATGTATTCCACTGAATTATGTGATCGTTTTTTGACTTTTTTTGCATCTGAGGTTGAAAATGTACATCAGCAATTACTCACTGGTACTATTGACAATGACTCCTGTCAGTCTGTCACACTTGCACCTCCCCACTCTGCTTTCTCTACCTTTTCACTACCAACTACTTCAGAGATAGTGGGTCTGATAGGTAAATCTAAATCTTCGACTTGCCAGTTAGACCCTCTACCAACTCCTTTAGTGAAAGCTTGCTTACCAGCCCTGTCGCCATTGATCACTAAAATTGTTCACGTTTCACTTGTTTCTGGTTTAGTATCTCCAGCTCTTAAATCTGCTATTATTACTCCCATACTTAAGAAACCAGGGAGTGATCCATTTAATTTTGATAACTTTCGTCCAATTTCAAATTTACCATTTATTTCTAAGGTAGTGGAAAAGTGTATTGCAATTCAAATTCATGAACATCTCTCCAATAACAACTTGTATGAACAATTCCAATCTGGTTTTCGTCCCCACCATAGTACTGAGACTGCTCTTGTCAGAATAACCAATGATCTACTGTTGGCAGCTGACTCTGGGCTTTTAACCATACTAGTCCTTCTTGACTTGAGCGCTGCCTTTGATACTGTCTCACATAGGATACTTCTTGACAGGTTAGTTTCTATTGGTATTACTGGCACTGCTTTGTCTTGGTTTAGGTCATATCTATCTGGACGCAGTCAGCGTATCCAATTAAAAAGTTTTAGATCAAGAATATCTACAGTCACCACTGGTGTTCCCCAGGGTTCTGTTTTGGGTCCGCTTCTTTTCATTATTTATATGCTCCCCCTTGGTTATATTTTGAGGAAATATGGTATTAATTTTCACTGCTATGCGGATGACACCCAAGTTTACCTGTCTGCCAAACCCACTGGTTCTTTTCCTCCACCGACTTTGACCAGCTGTTTAGCTGAAATTAAAGATTGGCTTTCAGCTAACTTCCTGAAGCTAAATGGCAACAAAACTGAGGCTCTGCTTGTTGGCACTAG